>JALJCO010004155.1:600000-1169120 GCA_023101725.1 Atherinomorus stipes
GGCAGTTTAGAAATGGAGAGATTAATGAACGCTGAGCAGAAGCCCTTTTCTATTTAGCCTGGAAGAAACCTGTAAGTTCATCGCTTAGCGACAGCTGTTGTGAGTATGCATAATCAGGTTTTTTTGCCTCCCTGTGGAGGAATATTTCCTCTATCTTGTTGCATGGCTCCAAAATGAGCATCAACTGAGGAAAACATTGTCCATTTCAGGGCTCCTTTTTCTGGACGGTTGCATTCTCAGCGATGCCATGAAACCAGTGATTTGAGCTTCCTAATTGAGCATGAAAATCTCTTGTGTTGTCAGACAGGTTGTGTATTTCCTCCTTTCATGCGCCTCTCTGCTGGCTATCTCCATGTTCTTTTTACATCCAGGATTTGGAGTCAGGATCCAGTGGTTGGGTGGCAGATTTGGGACTGTGTTTGTGTTCTCCAGTATTCTATGGAGAGCGTGGTTTCTTTAGGGGTGGGGTGGAGAAGGGAGGCAGATGAAAGAAGGATTTAATGAATGGCGACAGCCAGAATGGAGGATGTGGTTCATTAACGACACAAGCTAGATGAATAGAGCTTAGACTAACAGACCTGTCCACTTTCTGCTCTTGCAAACACACTGCAGTTGCTCGCTGCATGCAGGTGGTACACTTTATGAACAGCAGGTTTAAAAAGGGTTAAGTTGTGGTTCATGATTCATCACATCACTGCATTTGAGGGCTGATTTTTAGAGATGCGTGCTTCAGAGATTCATGCATGTTTTATTTGTATTCTTCGTGAATTACAATGATTTTTTTTATAATTTTTTTAAATTCTTAATGATTATGTTTTCAGCTTTGACGTAAATGACTTTGGGTGAATTTTGAGGCGACCTCAAAACTTTTCTGATAGTTATTGAACCTTTTGACATAACTGGATGTAAAATGCGCTCAGGGAGGTGGGGAGGGGTATTTTCATGGTACTTTTTTTGTTCTCATTTACTGGACATTGTTTTGGGAATAAGGGAAGAAATGAAGCTGGGGCAGGAGACTGTAATTGCAGTGTGAATGTGGGTGTCTGCCAAAGTGGTCCAGTTTGGACCCCTCACTACTACAACTTCTCCTTCCACAGGCCTCTGACTCCTCCTAACCTGATTGGGAGGCAGTGGGTGCAGCTGCATGGGAGTCACCGAGGCCAGCTTTGTTCATCCGGCTCTGCCACACACACTATGATTCAGTCTCTCTCTCCCCCCCCCTTTAGGTTTTTATGAGGCAGGGTGAATTTGTCTGACACTTTGATTACACCAGATGGTCATTTGTGATGTTTTTTTGTTTTTGTTTTTAGTCATACTGGCACAGGAGATGTGTGGTCATTTTGCTAGTGACACCAGAGTTTGTGTTTTGAGGATTAGTGAGTATCCAGTGTAGTGGCATGAAAGGAAGTCATCCTCCGCATCTTGAGTTGGTTATCCAACAGGTGGTTTGGAAACGGCGCGTATTCGATCCCTTTCATGGAGATCCCACTTGTGTTGTACAACAACGCGAGTGCTGGATGTGGCGGGAAAAGGGCAGAGGAAAGAAGGGGAAAAAAGGCAGTGCCATCCCATCTACAGGCGAGGCGAGAGGGTAATGGTAAGCTGCTGCTGACCCACTTTATCTGACAATTGGTTTCTTGTCTGTGGATCAGCTTGACAAGATGCCAGGCGACAGGAGCCAAGTTCCGCAGGCCGCATTCCTGCTGTAGCCAGAGAAAAGAGGCAGCCAGGCAGAAGGGTCCTACTTGAATGGTTTTATAAGGGCCCCTCCTTGGGCCTGGTGCACCTGTACCCCCTCCATGAATCTAACCATCACCCATGCCTTGTGCACGTACCTGCTCAAGAATCTAAAGTAGGATCTGGGTTGCAACGAATGACTTTCAGCCTGTGTTGCGCTGCAGATTTTCCCACTCATCAGTCATTTTTGTTGAAAGATCAGGAATAAAATGCCAACAATACTCCCCAAAAAAATTTAAAAACGCTCAAAGATGGATCAAAGCCCCCCCCCCCCCCCCTTTTTTTTTTATTTTTATTATTTTGTTTTTTCTTATGCAAAATTACCATCCAAAAAATCCATTTAAACCAGTTCAGCCCAAATTGATTAAATATTAAGAGACTGGCCAAATATTTCAATGGACTTGTCATTCAATGAGATGCAACCAGTACACGCAAAAGCTGAAAACTGGCCTCAGATGCAAGTATCAGTGTTCATAGCAGAAGCTAATGTGCAACACTTGTCCCCAGAGTTGCTTTGGTTAGACTAAAGTTAAAATGCTATTACAGTTTAGATGAAAACCAAGGCTGAAGTAATTTTATAAAAGTATGATGCATGTCTCTGCCAGTATGAAAAAAAGGCTAACAATAGCGGGGGAATATTTTCCCATCTAGTTGTCTTGGCGGAAATATGATTGAATCATTTTCGGGGAGGAAAAAACTGAATCAAGTTTTGCAGATTGAGGGACTTTGTTTGACTTTTATTGGATACTGAGCTCGTCTTTGAAACTGCTTTCTTAGTAAATTGCATCCCAGTTAAAAAACTGACCGGGATGAGTTCTGTGAAGCTATAGCAGAGACCGACTTATTAGCGTGGTCAGTGCTACGTGAGCAATCTGCATCAATCATCCCTGATGACCACTAAAATCAACCCAGCCCAATCAAGTTCCAGGATCTGCCGCAGCATCAGTCGAGCTCTTGTTCTCAGGCGCTTTCTCTCTCCCTCGCCTTCATTCTCTCATCCAGGAAGAAGTCAGCCCAATTAAATGGCCATCTGGTCCGACGCAAAGGCCAATATTTTGTTCATATTCCTGTTGGTGAGGCGTTAGCGCTAATGCAGCCTGACACCCCAGCTGCAAAAAGCTTTGTGTGGCTTAAATGCTCCTGGGGGCACGCACCAATTAGGGGGTGCAGCAGGCAGGGCACCCCCACTTGGGCCAAGGAGGCCCGGCTGTGTCAGCGGGTAATTTAGCGGAACAAGGGAGCGTTGAGACCCAATTACGGCGGCTCTGATGTAAGACACGAGCCCCTGGTTGCCTTCACACATTTTGTGTCTGAGAGGTCAGTGGGGGTCATACCCACATGCCAGAACTGCCATGAGAAGCGGGACATCACGGCAGGGTGGGAGAGAGATGGGACGGTTTGGTCCATCCCCGAGTTGGAGGAACAATCTTTCCTCTATCAGTTCCACTTTGTTTTTAAAGACCACTCCACAAACCTGTCCAGTTGAATCTGAGTGCTGGCTCTAACTGTAAAGCATTGCGCCAGGTCAAGTCGTTCCCTGCTGTCTGGAAGTTGCCGTGGGAGTGGGAGACTTTTGGCTCGAGTCAGGTATGGGCATATCTTATGGTAATGCTTCATTTGCACGCAACTCCCCTTCCTCAGCCACTGCCATTCTGGCTTGCAGAGGCTGTTCTCAGCGTTTGCCCGGGCCTCATGTTGTCTTGCTCCCCCCTTTCTTCAGGCCCCTTTTTATTTGATGAGTTGAATATTGCAGCAACCTGAAAATTTATGTCCTGGAAAAGTGCAGATGTTTGGAGCCGAGTCAGATCAGTTATACCTGGCTGTAGAAAACTCCAGAACGATGAGGTCATCATTTCTCACAGCAGCCGTTTTCTGTTTAGGTTTGATTTATTGCTTCCAGTTTTATTAACTCGACTCCACGAGGAGAAAGACATCTATGTGCAGAGGACGAGTCTTAATGGAGATTACGCTGATTCAGTTCATCTCTGCAGGCAGTTTTAATGAGGCTTTTCCTCCCATGATGGCTGTACTACCTGGTACCATGCTCTCACTGCCTCAGTCCTCCCCTTCTGTAAATGTTTATGAAGGAGGGTGGGTTGCTCTTCTTGCCAGGCTTACAAACTTCCCCAACCAATGAAAATGACTATTTGATCAGGTTTATTAAAACAAGACATTCACCTCCAGTAAAACTTTAGGTGCTGCAGGCTTTGCTCATTGTCCTTTTACCATGGCAGCCTATGTCTGACTTGAATTATATGCTCAGCCACCAACAAAAGGCCCGCTGCTTCTTTGCGGACCTCCTAGTGGGAGAGTGATTGGTCAGTTCCTATCACTGCCGTCACATGTCACACCTGCTGATTGGCTCATGCTGTGTCCGAGGCAGCTCTGAAGTCAGCAGAGGGGCAGAATAAGGGCCTGCTCCGTGGGATTATCAAGCGCTGTAGTTCTCGGCACATTAAATTGTCATAGGACCGGCTGCTGGAACCACTCTGGCTCACTTGGCTCTGCGGTTAAACCCTTTCATCGCAGAGCTCGTCCTCGCGGATTGTCTTGCTGACCGCTGCTCGGGCAGGACACAAGGCTGTGAAGGTGGATGAGAGGCTGAATTGTATTGTTTTGAAGTGTTGAGTGAGCGGAGGCCTGCGATTGGTGTTGTCACCAACTCTTTAGTGGTTGGCTCATGGACAGGTACCAGATCTGTGTGGGAAAAGAAGGGGTTGTACCGCAGCATCGCACACAGCACGTATATGCTGCTGCTGTGAAAACCTTCACCGTCCTTTTCAGCATCAGATTCATAAAGGAGAAAAGTTGTAAATCTTCAAGTGCTATACCTCCACTGCCTTTTTTTCTTTCTTTCTCCCCCAGTCTGTGTTATGAATTCTCATTCAGACGCCTCTTTCTGCATCACCATGGAGAAGGGAGAGAAACTGAGAGGGGGGGGGGAGGCAAAGAGGATCAAAGAGCTTTGGCACAGACAAACTGCACAAGTGAACTAACCTTCCTCTTTCTTTTTTTTTCCCCCCTTGCCCTTCTGTCTCCTCTGTCCTTCCCCCAGACCACCAAGGCGTTTCTCCCCAAGATGCTGGAGCTGAATCATGGTCACATTGTAACTGTTGCCAGCTCCCTGGGTTTATTCAGCACAGCTGGAGTGGAGGTTGGTATGATACTCAACAACACATACACATCCCATCGTTCCCACCATCCAAAACCAGCGCTTTTTTATTTATTTTCCTCCACAGCCATCACCATGCCAGCTAGCACACTGAGACCAGAGAGGTTAGGCCCCCTTTCTCTAGTTGTCCCTCCACCCGTTAAATTAAGGAACACAGATGAGCATTGGGAGTCTCGTATAGATTCCTTTATCTGCAGCAGTGGGGTGTGTGTGTGGGGGGGCCCTATTGGGCACTGGCCCTGGAGCCAGAATGAGCTGACAGCTCCCCAAGGGACAGAGACATCTTCATCATTGCTTTTGTGAAAAACTCGGTCTTCACTCAGTATTCAGCTCACAGCTGCTTTCAATTGATATGGTTTTCCTTCCTATAGTTTTTTAATTTTAACGCATGATAAATAACCCCCCACTAAATATTTGAGGGAGTAAAGCAGCCCTCCCCCCACAAAGGTTTTATTTTGATCATTTAAAAACGGTGTTTTTTATGTCGTGCCCTAGCTGAAAATTTGAACAAATGTCTGCCAGTGACAGCTACTCTGTTTTTGTCTTTTACAGCGAAGCGCTTTTATAGGCACTAAAGTGCATTCAATTTTTGTGGAACCATTATGGTTCCTGGAAATGCCTCGGATGTGATTTCAGACGTGTGCATTATTTTCATGGAAGCCTTGGCCTGCCATGTAGGTGCAGTCAAACCTTTATCCTCTTCGTGTTTATTGACATGCATCTGTGTTTGCCCAAGACCACGGTGAACCACATCAAAACCTTCCCGCCTAGCAAAGCAGCCTCCTGATGCACTGGAGAAGAATGCTAATGAAACTGTAGAGCAGCAGTCAGGCTCACGCAGCGTTTTTTTTTTCTTTTTCTTTTTTAAATTAGTTTTTTTTTCCCTTTTGTGGCCGTATCATTAACAGCAAAGAGACCTCTGAGCCCATGGGGCATGTTTGATAATGTTTTCTGCTCCCTAGGTTCATGCAGAGGGGGGTTCACAGGTCCAATCTGTTCTTTTCGTTATTCCCTTTAGGATTACTGCGCCAGTAAGTTTGGTGCCATCGGGTTCCACGAGTCTCTCAGCCATGAGATTAAAGCCTCGGAGAAGGACGGCATCAGCATGACTCTGGTGTGCCCTTACCTGGTGGACACGGGAATGTTCAAAGGTTGCAGGATAAGGTGAGCTGCAGCACAAAACCAGCCTATATAATTGTTTGTAGCCTTTCTTGCACCTGGGTCCAGTTTATCTTGTAATCTTCACATTATAAAAGTGCCTCAAAAAACACAATTTGGACTTCAAAGCACCAGCTAATGGTTTGTTACAGTTGCAATAAAGTGAGTTTGTATTCCATAAGTCAACACTCTGCTTAAACAAAGAGGGCTACTTTTCGTTCCCAGGGGAAAACCACAACAGGTGCACCTGGTGTACACTCCACCCGCAACCCCCTCCCCCTTTCCTCTTTCCAAGCTGCCGCTGTAATAGTCCTCACTTTGTGGCTGCAGTCCACAGGTGGCTTTGCTGTCTCACCCACCCGCCCCGGCATTTAGGAGTAATCACCGTTGCTGCACACATGCACTTTGTCACCAGGATCATTTTATTCAGATGGAGCAAAAAGCCCTTTGTAAAGTGCACAAAAATGCACTTCAGATAAATGGAACATGAACCCACTGAAGGCAGTCTCCGCTCCAGTAACTGGATTTTTAGACACATTTAACCAGTTATGCTGAATTTCATTGCATTTCCTTATGTTTTAACGTGACAGTAATTATTTGGTTTTTTTTCCTTCTCAGGAAGGAGATCGAGCCTTTTCTGCCTCCCCTGAAGCCAGAGTTCTGTGTGAAACAGGCCATGAGGGCCATCCTCACAGACCAGCCAATGATCTGTACACCCCGCATAGTCTACATGGTTAACTTCATGAAAAGGTAAGCTAGCTCCTGTTTTCAGCACACAATTGCAGCTCCATCAGCCTTTTGACATAAGCATCTATCACTGCTGATCTTCTCTCCATCCTGTGTCCGCAGCATCCTGCCCTTTGAGGCCATCGTGTGCATGTATCGGTTCCTAGGCGCTGACAAGTGCATGTACCCTTTCCTAGCTCAGAGAAAGGAGGCAATGAACAACAACGAGGCAAAGAACGGGATCTAGAGGAGCTGCTTGCAACAGGGCATTTAAACAAGCAAGCACGAGGAAACAACCACTGAGGATGAAAATGGGGAAGATGAAGAGAAGAAAAGACTGAATCTAGACTGGTGCACTTGCATTGAGCAAATGCAAAGGTTTACCATATTGTTCCTCTGGAACAAAGAAAGCTGTGTACTACACAAAGGTTTATTTGACTTGTTTTTGTCTTTTTTGTTTAAAGAAACCATCATCTATATACTGTCACTAGTTTTGAAATCATACAGAAAAGGTATCCATTAATTAACTATTTACGTAATGTAGTCACCAGCCTTATCTAGTGTCATTGTGGAAATATACAGTATGTTACTGTACAAACAGTAATCTTTTTCACTCTTATTTTATTTTTGTAGACATGCACTGTAATTTCAGATTTTTTTTTTTTTTTTCTAATGTAAATCTTTTTTTTCTTCACTGCCAGCATTTTTCTGTGTAGGTTTAACACAGCGTTTCAAATGGCCCAGCATCTCCCCACACAGAAGCTCGTTCAGTCCAACCTGCACAGCTGCATTTCAAACTAGTCGGACATTAAAAAAACAAAGAAAAGAAAAGAATTTTTAAAGTTTGCCGTATTCCACTTTTTGTTTAAACTTTAATTTAGAGACATGTAGCATATTTTGATGTGGCAAACTCTTTCCAAATGGGACATTCACTGGCCAGGTTGCGGCTGACTACATCTTCACGGGAGTTTCTGTTGTTGGGACTCGGCAGCATCCCTAAACCGGACTGTCATCGCCGATCTGTTTTCAAATGGGAACAAAAGTGCACAAGGGAGTCAGTGTCCCGGCTGGAATTAGCATGTGACACATTGAGAATGTATTGCTTGAGGAGAAATTGTGAGGATATGCCTTTTTATATTTCTCCCTTTGTCTATTTTCCAAGATCTGTGGTGTTCTTACTGTAAATTTATCTGTTACCAATACTGTTTGAAAAGAGAGTTTTTAACTCCAGTTGTCCTGACACTAATATGTGATTGAGGGAAAGGTATTAATGACACTAGATTCCCCCTCACCTGAAAGAAAAGAGAAGAAAAAGTCTTTAGGACCCCCCCCCACCCCCCAAGTTTAAGTTAAATGTATAAATGTTGTGAACACTCCAGTGTCCCTAAATATGTGTCCCACCACATTTGATGTATGAATATTTTATACCCTCCCTTTTTTCTTTGAGTTTCAGCTACAGTACATTCCAACAGGCATCATTCCTTCAGTCAGTGATGAGCCTAAATTTTCTACCTCTTATTATTTTTTTTTTTAATTTTATTTTTTTTTTGACAGTATAACAAGTCTCTTTTTGTAATATTCTGAAAACTGCTCCCTAGCAGAGCAATCGTGGTTCCAATGTTTAGTGTCTCTGCCTAACTTAAATTAATAAAGTGATTTAGATTATTACATTGTGTATTGTAATGCTTGTTAAGTTGAACTTAACTGAAAGACTAGAATGAGTGGTTTTCGTCCAGACTCTTTCATTTTTGTTTTTTTTACACTTGACATTTTTGCTTTCAAGCCCGCTGACCCAGCTTCCAGTCATCTTTAGTCATTGATGTGCAATTCTGAAAATGAAACAGTGATTCAGCAGAAAACACCTTTTAATCACATCAATACCAGTCGGTATGAATCAGCAGAATGAGTGACAGAAAAAAGAAGAACTTCTGCACTGCTGACAAAATTCTTGAATGCAGTTTCCATTGTTAAGGTGACCCCCACCCAAAGCTTTTCTTCTGAAAGCAACTACTCTTTGACTGGTATCGGTGTCACTGTCTTCCCACATTGTGCCTCGACGGTGAGTCAGGCCGCCTTTAGATATGGGTGTTGGCTTAAAAGGGTCAAAGTTATTTAACTTTGTAAGTAAATATACCGTAAGTGTGGGACAAAAGAGGAGGGGGTGGGGGGGGGGCAGTCATATGATGTCAGACGTTACTTAAATAAGAGATGAAATGTTTTGCGGTAGTTAAGATTAGTGGGTCACAGCTAAAAACTCGATGCAGAATGAGGATGGAAGTGCTGCTTTTTATGTGAAGTACTTAGCGCCCGGATAAACCTGCAACTACACTGCAAAAACCCATCGTACTAAGTATATTTTTCTAATTTCTTGTCAAAATATCTCATCATACTCAATATAAGAAAATCACCTAAGAGAAACATTTCAGCAAGATATAGGAAGTTTTTTTATTTTTTTTTTTTAAAAAAAAAGATGCATTATCAAGAAAATTTCCCTTGTTCTATTGGCCTCTGAGGTTTTTGCTTATTACAAGTAAAAATGTATATTTTTTTACTTATTTTAAGAGTGGCCAAGACTTTTTTTTTTTTGCTTGTAATAAGCAAAAACATCTGCCAGTCGAACAAGTTAAATTTTCTTGAAAAGATTTCTTGAAATAAGACCAATTTTAGATCCATTGTCTTAAAACAAGTTCCTATATCTCACTAAAATGTTCCTCTTTAGGTGATTATGTCTTATATTGATGAGATATTTTGACTAGACATTAGAAAAATATACTTGGTAAGATTTGGTGTGTTTGAAGTGTATCTTCCTTGCAGAACAATGAAAATCTGACCATTTCTTGTGCAGCTGTTATGTAGCTGACCTTTTTCCCTCCCGGAGGAAAACAAGAAAGCCTAATTTCCTAATTGGTGTCAGCAAAAATGTCATGAGCTAGATTCTAACTCACATGTTCAAACTGCTGAGTTGTTTGTGCAGGACTGGAACTGCCTTTATAGGTCACATCTTTGTTGATTTTTGGTGAAATTATGGGTTATAGAGACTTAACTGAGAGTCTGATGTCAATGTTGTTAGGGACTTTTTCCAATCAGCATCACTTCTGCACTGTAAGTGGCTTAGAGCTGAGAAAGATGTTATCCTGTTTTTCATAAAAAAAATATCTCTTCATCAGATCAGACCTTCATTTGGTTTTTAATTCATAAAGATTCTAGATGTTTTCATCTCTATCTAAGCAATAATGTTCACTACATACCCATTTCTAATAACGTCCTGCTTGAGAGTTGACAATAAAATCCGGTTGATACTGGTTTTCAGTTTTAGCATCAGAATGAATCAGAATCAGAATCTTGATTATTATGGATCACAAATGCAAACCATCCCCAAATTCTCTGATTTTTTATTTATGAACAACTTGCCCATGAAGTCTTTTACAAAACAATGAGGCACTTTCTTGGTTTGGAGCTTTTTTTTTTATTTTTATTGATACCCAATCTGTTTCTAATCAACCTAATTAAATTACATGTTACTATGGTAACAGTTTTGAAAGATGCTGCTGGTTTAACGTTAGAACGGAGCATAAATTCAAAATATCTAATTACTTAAATAGACAGAAAGATTTCTGTGTTGGCCCTGCGACAGACTGGCGACCTGTCCAGGGTGTACCCCGCCTCTCGCCTGATAATAGCTGGGATAGGCTCCAGCAACCCCCGCGACCCTGACCAGGATAAGCGGTACAGAAAATGACTGACTGACTGACTGACAGAAAGATTCTAAAAAAAATACATGACAAGATCAATTCTCAAAAAAAACAAGAGCAGATAAATTATCTAAAAAACAGATTATAATCTGAAAATGAAGAAAAACAGTAACTTGTAGAAATAACTATGTATAAATAAATCTTAAGTTGAAAACATTAATACATTCTAAAAATAAATGAATACATGAATAGATCAACCAATTAAGAAAATTAATTAGATTATTAAAAATTAATATTTCAATAAATTAATTCATTACTTAATTAACAGTAAATAACATCTGAAAATAAATAGATTAATTATAAAAATAGAGAACAGATTTCAAAATTAATACGATGGAATCAAATCAGTTTTAACATTTGATATGATGCATTTCTACTATTTTCTATTGAAGACATGATTAAAATGTTGTTTTTTTTTTACTTCACTGCATTGCGTTTCAGTGTATGCAGCATCCCAGTTCTTTCCAGAAACCGGGCTGGATTTATTTGCTAGACGTCTTCCTGTTTGTGTGCAGAGGCCTTATTAGCGCAGAGAAAATCATCTAACTGATCCCTAAAGAATGTTTGTGCAAAACAAATAAATTCAACTAATAAAAGAAACAGCGTTGTTTGTACATCTGCTTTTTCCCCAATTCCAGAAAATTATAGAAATGGTAGAGGCTTAAAACAGCAACCCCCCAAAACTTTTGAAGACCTTCCCTTGTCAATGCATCCTGCACAACATCAGTTTGATGCGAGTCATGAACAACAGACTCAACTTTGTGCAGAACAGGCAGAAACCGCAAAGCTTTTTTGTTTCAAGAACCACAGGAAGCTTGTCTTAAACCTTGCAGCAATCATCTTTTACCAACAGAACAATCTTTTGTAATCAATGTTGATTTTGGCTTGAATCATAAAAGAAACGTGTCAAAGAATGTTAAAGACGACAGACAATCATTACTCTCGGACCAGTTCATCAGTTTAAACTAAATGAATTAATAAAGTAGTTTGACTGATTTAAGCTGATACTAGTCTGGGAGTAGACCATCGTCACATCTGTCAGAGTGATACTTCACTGCAAGCTCCTCTTTACCTCCTCGAGGCAAAAAGATGTCATAGCGCCTCTGCTGTAACTAATCATACCTGAATAAAGTTGTTCAGTGGCAGATTCCTTCTCATAAAGGTTCGACTGACAGTTGCAATCCCTCCGCGTCCAGAAGCCTTCGGCCCCACCTGAAGCCCCTTCCTTCTGCAGTTAGAACTCAGTGCAGCTCAGAAAGGAACTTCATGTGAGACATGCTTTCACAGAGTTGTCACAGAGACTTTTGACTCATCTAAAGACAACTATTAGGATTTTGGCTGGAATCGTCACCATCTATAGGATTCCCCTCATTTTTTAACCCTCTTAACACAGCACTAACTACAAGGACCTCAAAGAGGCAGATGGCACATAATTCAGATGGAAAAATCAATGATGCTGGCATTTGCTACTGCATGGCACAGACAGGCTCCACAATCCCATTGATTTTATTCTATTTTTGGGCACCAAGGTTCACTTTCCATACTGCCTGTCCAGAGACAGGCAATTCATCTTGGGTCTAACGTGGCCGAAAGCTGGTCTGCCGCTACCTGAACAAGCTTCTGGAATAGAGATCTGCTGCTAATGTATGTGAACAGCCTTGGCGCTCTTCAATGGTAAGCAGATGTAGCTGCCAGCTGAGTCCATTAGTCAGTGTGGTTGAATTAGACTGCTGCTGTCCCATTCGCTCATCCATCTTGCTAATGGGGGAGACTAGAGGGGGCTTGGTGATGCACTGACAGCGCACTTGTGGACAGCAGATGTGGAGCTATGTGCAGGAAGGAAATGGGATGGAATATGACAAATATAATGAACAAATTCTCTCAAATCCTTTATTATTTAAAAGAATCGGGGGTCTTTGAGTTGAGAGCCACAGACATGCTGATATTAAGCTGAATCTGACCAGACACTTAATCCAGAATTCACTTGGTGGCTTCTTCTGTCATATCATCAACAAACTTGTGACCCGGTGTCACCGGAAGCCATATGTCCATGCCATCACACTTTCTTCCACGTGTTTTTACAAATGATGCTGCATGATTCTGATCACAAGCGTTCTCTGTGCCTTTTCCTTCCTTTCATTGTGATTCAGGTTGATTTCAGCTTGATGCATTCAAAGAATGCGCTGCAGAACTGCGGCCAGATGAATAAACGATGCAGAGCTGCAGCTGTGTGTCACGGTTGTGCATACGGATGGATGGCTGTCGAAAACATCGCAAATGAGGCTTTAAATACTGAATGAGAATTTAGAGATTGTTTTTGGGCTCACCTGCTGCTTGGCTCCATCTGTAAATCTGTCTTCCTCCAAATCGCCTTCACAAGAGACCAATTTAAAGCAGAGACTGAGTTCAACCATTGCAGATAAAGCAAGAGTTGCTGCTGGTGTTTATTCTGGAGCTCTGATGTGTCTGATGGGACCTGATCAAACAAATTACAAGTGAAGTTTCCATATCTAACCAGGTGCAAACAGGCATTTAGGTTTCCAATAACAGATTTAGAAAAGAGAAGCTTATTTATGCTCAAACCAAGCATCAGAATAGGGAAGAAGGGATTAACTATGGTTTGGTCCGGGTAATTTGGAAACTGTTGATCTATTGAGATGTTTTATACACAACCATCTCTGGGGTTTACTGAGAAATCCAGAAAAAGTCTAGTGAGCAGAGGCTGCCTGGATGAAAATGCCTGGTGGATGTCGGAGGAGAACAGTGTAACCATCGTGAAAGCATGGATCCATCCTCCCTTGAATCAAACGGTTCAGGCTGGTGGTGTAATGTGTGGGTTTACTTTCTTGGCACACTTTGGTCCCCTGAGTACCAACTGAGCTTCCTTTAACCACCACAACCTACTTGAGTATTGTTGCAGGCCATGCTGGGTAATTTTTTTTTTTTTTTATACTGGTATGATCCCTGAGGGGAAATTAGGGCTCTGCATTTTACCCATCTCTGTACTGTGAGTATCAGTGCGCCCGGGGAGCAGTTGGTGGGGGGGGTTAAGGACCTTGCTCAGGGGTCCACAGTGGTTCACCCAGGAGTCGTGTCGGGGGATCGAACCCGGGTCCTCCGCGCCCAAACCCACGACGCTACCACTGGGCTATCCACTCCCAAATGCACCATGTCACAAAGCTAAAATAAGTTCACTGTACTTCAGTGAACTTAGATCTCCTTGCAATAGAGCATCTTTGGGACATGGTGGAGTGGGACATTCTCATCATGGATTTACAGCCCATAAATCTGCAGCAACTATGGAATAATTCAAACACCTTGCTGAACCTATGCTGTAAATCTTTTAAGACAGCTCTGATGGCAAACGGGAATCCAGCCCACTCCTGGCTAGGTTTACATTTAGGATGCTGTATAAAAAAGCCTGTTTATAATGTTGAAGATTTAAAATTTTGCAACTTTAAGTGAATTTTCTGCTTTTACCCTTATTACATCTTTTTTTTTTTAAGAGCTATATGTTAAATAATCTACACTGCAAAAACAGTGTCACCAAGTTTTATAGCCTGCAAAATCTGCATAACAATCTTGATTTGAGAGTAATACACTTGACAAGAGCAGAATATGTAAGATTTTCAATCATTTTTTAAGAGTATATGTCTTTTATTTAGTAACTGAGGCTATTTTACATACGTATTAAGTTAAATTCTCACCGAGACATTGTTTTAGATCACTTTGTGTCTTCACTCCCAATTTTAGCAGTAAAAGCTTATTTCAAGATCTCCCGTACCAGTTCAGACACACAGGTTTCTTGTAATAAAACGCCTTCAACAAGTTCTCTTCAGGTACGTGGGTGGTTGGCAGGTTTCGCATGGTGCTGCCTCTTCAGTATGAGGCACTGCCTTTCATTAAAGGCCTTTTAGCAATTCTCAAATTAAGAAAAATCTTGTTTTGAGATCTTTTCCTTTAAAATTAGAAAAACACTGAAAGAAAGGAATATCCGACTAGTTTTGAGGGGGTTTTCACAAAATGAGGGACTTGAAATGAGTGTTTTGCAACTTTATTTATATTTCAACCTGTCTAGACGTTTTTTTTTTTTCCTTATTTCAAGAAATCTTACTAAGTAGAATTATCTTACCCCATTGGCAGATTATTTCACTTTAATATAGTCTGATTGCTCTCAATTTCAGTATTGTTTTAAACTCATATTAAGACCACTAATTTTTGCAGTGTACCTGCCAGAATGTGTTATATGTGTCACTGTATGTTTTAAATGTGTTATTTAATATAAAAGAATAAATCTTACCATCATCCTATTGTTTCTGCAGACACGGAGTTCTAGTTGAGTTAGAGCTCCTGAGAAACCCCCTCTTTATCGGTTTATCCTAATTGTCCCACCAACTCTCAGATGGATGTTTTTTACATATTACGGGTGACTTTGTTCACTTACATTGAGAGCCAATTTGACTTCATGTTGTGGATTCTTAGCAACAGCTTGTAAATGCAACACATGCTCAGTGAATCAAATCCAGACCTCTTTTCTGATTATATGAAGTAGAAATAATAATAAAAAAGCCTTAAAATTTTAATGCCAAGATAATTTTTGCACTCAATTTTTTATATGACAGCTTCTTGAACATTTTATTTAAACAACTCAAATAACAAAGAAAAATAAACTTCTGGTATCCAAATATCCTCAGGCCTAACAATGTTTTAGGATCATATGATTCTGGTTCCTGTTTTGAAAAAATAATATCAGTGTTTTTTGTGTAATACTGAACATTACAGTCAGCTTAATCACCATTTTTATTTTTTTTTAAAGAGCTATTGTGTTTACACCTGTTAAAAGAAGTAAAGAAGACACAAAGACACAGACTCGTTTCCACATGAACTGAGGTGTTTTTACTGCATTTCAGTAACAGAAACAGCCTTATTACACATTGCACTCACAGCGAAGAAGAAAACGCATCCTCAATGTCAGTGGACAAAGTGATCCAAAAGTGGCCTTCAGTGGGACGGAGTCTGCAGTCGGGCCACAGGCTCCCTCCACCCTAAAGGTGCACTCCAGAACTGCAGGCATTAAAAGCACCCAGTTGATGCCTTGGCAGGTCAATACAACACACACAATGGGTGTAGATATGATCGACAAAACTGTGGCCAGGAGGGTGGGGTGGGAGGGGGGAGGTGGGTGGGTGAGGAGGGGGACGATCCACTGACACAAAATCACTGGAATGGATAGAACTTGTCATTCACTGGAGAACATGCAGCCCGTAAAAAGAAAAAAGAAACAAAACAACTGGATTTTTGAGTCTACTAAAAGTTTACTGGCATTAGAGGATGTGCGCAAACATTTAGTGGCTGTCGATTAGAACTGGCCTCTTTTTAAAACTCTTTTTTTTTTTTTTTTTAGTTAAAAAGTACAACTGCGGCGGCCCCCTTTGCCTCCTCTTGTTCAGGCGATGCTCCAGTGATGCTATGCCAGTGTTGGGTCATGTTAAAACGGGACAGGTAGACCCCCATGGGAAGTCTTCCTTCCTGGGCGGTCAGCACCTCTACTGATTACTGCTAACACCAGTTTTGTCCTTTTTGTTCACATGAAAAAACTTTTGTATTATTTTTTTTTCTATTTTTGTTTTTTTTTTGTTTTTTTGGAATATGATACTCTTTCAAAGTCATACACATCCATATAGATAGATGAACTCTTTTTTTTTGTCAGCATACAAGATAAGCTGGGTGACTATATATGAAGACAACAACTACAACTTTCACAGCACTGGCATTGGTTAATCTTAAATACAGTACTCAAGCATTGTTAGATTAATAAAATAACAAAAAGGAAAAAAAAAAAAGGAAACGTAATACCCCGGAAAATAAGCTACTGTACGCAAGTTGCTTTCTTCCCTATAATTTTTCTTTTGTATTTCAATGGCATGATGTACATATTTGTTTTAACCATACCAACAGTGATCCAAAGGGAAAATTCTCTATGCAGTGTTACACTTTGGATTTCCCTTGATTCCACACAGTACCATGCAATTATCTCATTAGTTTTGTATGTCATCTATGTATTCTGTTCTCTAAAATTTGACTGAAATCATCAATAAATGTGTTAAGATAGCGTTGTCTTCACATAGACTCAGGTAATGGTGTTTTAGTCGGTCATTTCTCGGTGCACATCCACCCTATTGCATGTTGACAGGTTTTGCAGGATACAGTGGCAATCGTGGGGGGGGGGGGGGGGGGTGCAGGTGGGATGATGTGGGTTGAAGGGTTATGTGGGATCAGGGGAATCTGGGTGTAGGGTGGGAGGGTTCTGTCAGGCTGAAGGAAGAGGGGTTCAGGGGTGTGTCAGCTCCTAGACGACAGCCTTTGAATCCTTGCAGACCTGAGTGGTGGTGCCTGAGTTAGTCTGTTTAATGTCCGTCCTCCCTCCCACATGGTTCGGCGGTCTGAAAAGACAAATGAAACAGTGTCAGGAAGGGAGGGTTTGTCCGACGACTCGAGCAATGTTGCAAATAATCGCTCCCTCTCTGGGTAATTTGTTCCCCCGTGTTCTCTGGGAAGATACCAGGACTGGTCCGGTCTTTGATCAGCGAGTCTTTAAAAATGAGACTGCTGTAAAGGAAGACTTCCGGAGAGACTAAAAGAGCACTTACCAAGTCCTTGACCTCAATCTGTTTCACACTAATTGGTGTGCTGTTGTTTACTATGAGGGACAGTTCACAGGTTTAAATTAGCATTTTATATTTTCTACTGTAATGGTTTCAAATCAAACAGAAGAAAACAGTACAGGTTAATCCATGAATTCAAATTTACATTTTTTTTTCCTTTTGGTGACATAGATGAAGCCACTATTAATTTTCCTCTCCTTTTTTTTCCTTTCCTCTGAGGGAGACACAGGCCACCTTTCCCAGGGCACACCTACTATGAAAATACTCCAGAGTCGTTTGACAGTGATTTCCTCTCTAGTTTATAAAAAAAAAAAAAAAAACCCTGCAGCGTTCCTACTTTCCAACTGTATTCTCCACTCTCATCCTTCCTCCTTCCTTCCTTGTCAGGGAGAGGCACATGGAGAAAACCCTCATGTCTGTTATGATTGAGCCTTAGCGGTGATAGCCATCATGCAAAGTGCGAAACACTGACAGGGACACAGCGCATGTAAATATTATACGCCTACCGTTGTTTTCCTATGGAAGAAAAATGTCGAGCGGAAGCGGCGGACGTGTGTGTGGGTGGGGAGCGAGCTGGTGATGGGCAACTACAAGCCAAGTTGGCGCACACACACATGATTTACTCCTGGCTAGACGATCGGCCGCCCGCCCCTTACTGATCCGACGATGAGAGAACGTGAAGCGGCCGCCGTGAGTGTCCTACTGTACCTGGACAGGGCCGTCCACCGGGTCCAGTCCCTGCTCCGACAGCTGTTTCAAGGCACTTAGAGCAGCCTGAGAAGAGAGAGAACAACAGATGGTCGTGTGAGTGAGGGAGGGAGGGAGAGTGGGAGACTGGGTGGGAAGAGAGTGAGTGTCACCCTTCAGCTGCTTTTCAAATAACACTTACTCTGGGAAACCTGATGCCAGCAGGACACTTTCCCTTCACTCTCTGTTGTCTTTGGCTTCTCTCCTCTGAATGTTTATCTAGCGTTATTGGGTTAACATTTCCACTTTATGTTTTGGCTGCTCCAGATTTTCCTAAGTCAGTCTGAGTGACATGTGTTCATGGGGACCCCAGCTCAACAAAGAACAGCAAGTCTGAACAAAATAAACTCAATGCAGCCCAAAACCCATGAAAAATCACAGCAAGTGAGGATAACCATGTCAGTTTGTGACATTTGTGTTATTAACTAAATGAAAACTTATCACTACCATGAATTTACATGTTTTAGCTTCAAATATCCAAGATACATCTGCAACATTTAAGGTTCAATCATAAACAGCCATTATTAAAAAAGAGGAGAGGTATCCATGTTTTCAAGCCTGGGTCAATAATCCCATGATGTCATTTCCTTTCTACTTGTTCCCTGATGCTTTGTGCCAGCTAGAGGGGCTGCTGGTGATGTGAGAAGGATCCATCCTGCTATCATAATATACACAACATGTGAGGGAGGTGTGGTGCAGACGCACGCGTTATGTAAGCTGTTTCTGGAAGAATTTTTTTCTCTAAAAAAAAAGGAAAAAAAAAAAACTGAAGTGCTCATCTGCTCCTAGTGACTGCTGCTCGCTTGGAAAACCTATAAGCAGCACTGTGGCCATGTAACATAAAATAAAGAGACGTTTCAGTGTCCCAAGCTGAGCTGGTCTTATCATGTTTGCTTATTCAACCACACCGCGCATCTTTTAGTTCCAGAGATCTGCTCCAGATGTATTCAGCATCTCTCTCAGGGTGCGTTTATACGTCTTCCACCACTAAGCATAGCCGAACTGTTGATATTTTTTGCGTTCTTAACCTCTTCTCACACCAGCAGGGAGCATGGTTTGAGACTCGGCCTGCATACACATCTGACAATGCCTAAAAAAGCTGTATGTAGATATGAATCAATCTGAAGCCATTTTTAGTATCAGTCCTTCTCCCAAAGCACATTTCAGGCATTCAAGTGCAAAAAAACCTGTTTCATTTTGGTGTCAAATCAGAAAAATCCACATGCAAACTAGAAGTTCCTTTTGCACAACTGAACTTCAATGTAAAAATACTGGGGTCAGATTTAGACGTGCTCTCCTCACTATTTTTTTGATGGTGGCAGAATGCGGCAGCTTCTACGTAGACTGAATGTACACGGTACCCTTTCAGGAGAAGCCATAATTGTAAACTCACTGAAGCTGAAACCAATTTAGCAAATATTTATGATGATGGATTTGCAGATAACAGGTATACTTGAGGACTAAAAGCTATTTTGTCCACCAAAGGCTTTTTAAGGTGACAAACAGAATACAAATGGACGATAGAAGCTTTCTGTATCAAAGGCACATGTTTTTTTTTTAGAGATTGGGTCACATTGATTACCATTTACACATCACTTTCAGCACAACACAAGTCTGCATTTGCACTAATGAACAGATATTCAATTTCATTGTGACCTGTAACCAACTTTAAAGGTGAATCCTAAAGATAACACGATTAAATAAATCACTTTAAACAACTTGAGGCTAAATAACAGAGAAAATGGCTGATTTTGTTAAAAGCTGTGCAGCGGCTTCTCTCCCCCATCTGACCCAGACCCACAGCAGACAGCTAAAAGGCAGCAGCCCAGACTTAACAAAAAACCGCACTTATCTGTGTATCTGCAATAAAATCTTTGTGAGTAAAAAGCCATTCAGAATCTTCATCACATGACCTGCTCAGACAGCAAAAAAGGCAATATTTTTAACTGCTCCCATGCACTGCCAGTTCATTACAACAGTCACACACTGCAGTATAATATGCTCGCCAAAACACAAATACTATTTTGTGCTTATATATTATCATACAGACTTTTATTAAATGATGCGTATACCCAGTCTAAATATAGTTTGATAGGACCAGATGAAGTCCAATATCCAGAAAGTAGAAGGCCTAATCGTCACATTAAACACTTTAATTGCACTCACACTTGCTTACTCAGCGTTACGTAATAAAACTAAAGAAACATTACAGCATCGGCTAGCTGTTAATTAGCATTAGCAAATGTTTAACTTATATGCCCAGGAGGAAAACAGCAACCTCCGTAGGGCTTTTGAGTCCCTTTGCTACCTTCACCCTCATCCTGCTTCGTTTTACAGAGCACACAGCTCCTGAGCGAATGCTAACGGCGCAGAATCCTTTACTTTAGACGTTGGCATCGTAATATGATATAAATTTATAAATTTCAGACCAGTCAAAATTGATAAAGCAATTATTCATATGCTATAATTTTTCTTTTTAGTAAAATAAATACTTTTATTCTACATCGCTCTAGATGTTCTTTGGATGGATCACTTTAGAAAAATTAACTGCTTTGATGGTAAAGTTGTAGCTATGACCTTTAATTAATGGTCCCTATCTACACATTAATTAATGCAAATCAAATGACTTATTTAATGGACATTACCATATTAAAAAGATGAAATTTTACATTCTGCACACGTGTGGTACATCTGACAGTGGCCAAAAGTTAACACGGATCCACTGCAGTCCATGACTGCCTAATCAGACGTGAGATAAGCCACAAGTGGTTCTGTTCAGCAGATGAGTGAGATGTGATGAGTGGTTGCCTTCACTTCATTTTGAAGCCCACCAACATCACTGTGTGTTTCATTCTTATTACTTGCTCCAGTTACATGACACAGACAAATTAACGATACTTTTGACAAGAACATCTGAGCGGGAGACTTTGTTCAGTGCTCTGACATACAGAGACATCTCCGCGAATGCCGATTTGTATTTAAGCCATATGTATGAGAGAAACCATTTTTCATGCTCTAATCCTGTGAAAATATGAATCCCTCGGCTAGCCATATCAGGATGTCTGTAAGGAATGCAGTACGCACAGGAGGATGGAACAAACTATTATCTCTGCGCTCGCGTCCAAAATCATTTTCAAAGCCTTTAACTTTAGACGAGGAGAAACACAAACCAGGAATCATAATATATGACTGACAGGTGCAAGGGTCAAAATCTGGTTTGTATCCATCAAATTGAGAAAAAGTAGAAGGGGAGGGGGCTGGCTGCTTACAGGTACAAAAAAAGAAGAAGAAAAAAAAAATCAATGACGATAGGTGGACTGATTTGAAAAATTGATACCGTCAGGATACAACTTCAAGCCTTTCTCTGGAGACCCAGAAATCAGCCGAAGCCCCACAAAGTCTCTAACAGACAATTTATGGTGCAATGTGTTTTTTTTTCTCTGTGAAGCCCTGACACCCGGCGAGATTTAGAGGCTGAATATACTTGAAGAGATTTAAGGTGACAACCCTGCAGAACATGACAGATGAAGGAATGTTTTCGCAATTACACTGTAAATAATCATAAATCAAATCAAGAGATTCTTCAAGTCAAAGTTGGATAGATTTTTTTTAAGTATGTTGTTATAGGGCAAGGGCCACAGTTGCACATATCCAAGTAGGGAAAAAAGTATGAAGATAAGAAGAAAAGCAAAAGGAGGCAGGTTATTGTAGGACACGTGATCAACACTACACCTGATAAAACAGATCTGTAAGTATCACCCATTTAAATTTATGTTATCAAAACCACTTTCCCTATAAACTTTTTGTTTGTTTTATTTATTCAATTGGTTTGGAACCCTTCTCTCCTTGAGTAAATAGCCAGAGACCATCTGTTGGAGTGGCTGGGGGAGTGGTGGTTGGGGTAGGGGCTGGAGATAAACAGCCATAAATCAGAGGCTTGACAGTGGCAGCGCTGCTGATATACGACGGGCAGGCATAAGAACCCAGCAGCTCAGCGAAGGACGCAGAGCCTAAGACAAATACTGGGCCTATCTGTAGGAGAGGTGGCCAGCAAAATCATTATTTTTCTAATGTGATAAGTTGGCCATCGTTAGAGGCCACCGCTGCACTGATGCATCAACACCCGAAGAGTGTGTTTAGTCTGAGGCCTGGAAGAGCAAGGTGGAGGTGCTCCATCTCTGTCATGCAACAAAGAGTGAGGAAGAGGTGGGAAAAGAGGTGATGAGCACAGAGGATGCTGCACACTAAGACACTTACAAACAGGAGAGAGGAGTGGAATGGCTTTGAATGTGAAGCTTAAAGCAGACTCTGGTGACGACCAGCCTCTTAGGAATGATTTATCCTTGACTTTTAAAAGTGGCAGTACTCCAACAATGTGGACAGCAAAAGTGGGAAGTTTGCGCAAATGTTTGGTTACTGCTGTTCAAAAACCTCTTGCTTTCCACATAGACAACTTTCCACACAAAACCCACACGACGATGATGCAAAAATGACTTGTAAAGCCACCACTGGTCTTCCTTCATAATTCTTACAGATAAAACAGAAGCAGCACAGTGAAACATCATGTGTTTGCTAGAATAACTGACTCAGCATTTACAGTAATATAGTTGGTAAATGCCATGTGCTGCACTGTGATGTTTCCCATTTCATGTTCACAGGTAATCCCACAAAAAGGGAGGCTGACATTCCCTTGGAGCTTTGTGCATATCCTCAGGTGACCAGAGACAAAAACCTTTCACTGCTTCAGCATACTGTAGTCTTGCTGCTGATACAGTGCCTATGAGCAAACTGGGGGCAGAATAATTGATCATTGCTGCATTGAAGTGTGATGACATCTGGAACACAACTGCATCCAGTTGCAACAGCTAAAAACTGCATATGTAGAGTCTTTAGGGTATTGAAAACCTGTTGCTTCATGATTCCTTTTCAAAGTAAGAAAATCCAGCCTGTTACAAAGAATCACTTTATGTTTCTGAATTTTTACTTTATTTTATACATTTCTTTGTTTTACCAGGCAGATGCCTGAAATCAAATTAGCTCTTTTACAAGCATGACTTGGCCAACATGGGGATTACACAGGACAGTGGTTCTCACCCTTTTTTCAACAAAGTACCCCATGAGAAATATATTTTCTGCCAAGTACCCCCTATGTACTGCAAAATAATTTTTGTTGGAAAAATAGATTTAAAAAAATACACCACTCTGTCAGCTTTATCAAACTGGAACTGTGCAAAAATATATATATATATAAACAGGTACTACCCAAAAAATTAGAACACCCTGAAAAAGTCCATGTATATCTGTAATTCAACTTCAAAGGTGCAATTTACACATTGTTTAGACAAATAATATGTGAATCAATATATTTCAAGCTTTTGTTTGTTTGTTTGGATGTTGCTGATTAGGACTTGCAGCTTTAGAAAACCTCAAATTCAAAAACTCAAAAAATTAGAATACTGTGGAAAGCTCCAGTATTGTAGGCTCAGAGTGTCACATTCTAATCAGGTAAGTAGTTCAAAACACCTCCATAAGTGCCCCAAGCCTTTAAAAAAGTCCCTGTCTTGGTTTAGAAGAATTCACAATCATGGGAAAGACTGCTGATCTGACCGTTGTGCAGAAAACCATCATTGACTCCCTGCGCAAGGTGGGAAAGACACTGTTCTCTGAGTGCTGTCCAAAGCACATTAATGGACAGTTAAGTGGAAGGAAGAAGTGTGGAAGAAAACCGTGTACAAGCTGGAGGGCTGACAGCAGCCTGGAGAAGATGGTCAGGAAAGGGCCATTCAAAAGTGTGGAGGAACTTCATAAGGAATGGACCTGTGAGCTTCATCAAGTCCAGCATAAAGCAACCATCTACCAGTGGACTACTCACAGATTTGTGGCTTGGTTTTAGTCTTTAAGTTGTAAAATAAAATTTAATGTGTTTTCTGCATATAGCAGTACCAATTAATAAAGAAAATCTTGTGTTTGACGATAGGATTAATTTATGATTGATTTTTTGACAGCCCTAATATTTTTTTAGTGCCCTCTTTTGAACTATTTGAATATAAACAGTATATTATATATATTTATATATATATAAGGTTTATATGGGTTGTACTATGTTGGTACTGTATGTAGGAGGCATTTTTTTTGTTTAGATAAATTCAGTTTATGAATGTACACTTACATTTAATGAAATATTTATCATACAAATTTCATTTAAGGATTTTAGATTTTTTTTTTAAATGCATACATTGATTTTAAAACATTTTGTGTACCACCTGGAATGCCCAGGTGAGAAAACAAGTGAGTTATACAATACCTAAAAATATTAAAACAAAAAACAGTGTGTCATTTGACAGCATTTCAAATTCATAAATATGTTTTCTGCTTACAAATATTACTGGATGTGCATCATTCAGGGGTAAAAACGCAGGTTGTTAATAATAGGATTGTATAAACCTTCCGGATTGGTTTACGGTAAAGTTCTTCTAAAAGAGGGTGTCATTTTGGTTAATTTTGTAGCAAGTTTTGAAGAACAACTTGTCAACCTGACTGAATGTTGATCCCAGGAAAACTGAGTGAGAAAGTAAACAGTATTTTTACTATGTTGCAGAAATTGTTGAATAGTCAGCACCTTAACAAAACCTAAGTAGAAAAAAACAAATAAAACTTCCCCAAACTAAGATCATTTAGAAATCTGCTTACATTTTTACGTCTTTATCTAAATTGTGAATTATGAAATTCCATGTTTTATGATTAAGTTATTTCATCACCGAGCCAAAAATGTATTTACAAAGTATGCAAATGAACATTTATTAACTATCAGGTATCGTGATCTTGTGTTTGTTCAAAGCATTGTAAAGTTTGAGCAGTCGATGATGATGGATTTACTAATATACAGAGTGGTCAAAGCTAACACTGTAATCAGTTCCACTTACTAAGCGAGTGCTCCAGACTAAGTCAGCTGTCATATTTTAAGGGCCTTGTACACATGAACATGATTATTCTATTTTTCTTTTTGTTTATGCCTATCATCCATGTACAAATGTAATCCTGGACACTAAAACAAAAAACTGAAAATAACCTCCAGGATGAAGATTTTTATCGACCAACGTTTGAGTGTGAACTGGAAAACCAGTGTGTGGACCACAATCTTCTTGGTTGAACATCACAAATTTATGCCCTCCTTATCTTGATAGTTTCTCCATCAAGGAGCATTCAAATACACATTTTGAAATATTAAAAAACAAAAAAAGATAATGAAAATAGTTTTATGACCAAGGCAACTTTTCTGTGTTTTCTTGTTAAAGTTTTGTTTCTTACTCATGTAATTGCCTTTTTCATCCTCATCAATACCTGCAGCACAACACCCCTACCACCACAGCACAGCACTAAGTCCTCTCTCTTCACCTATTCCCTTTCTTTGTCTATACTTTAGATAACAACTTAGCACTGATCATCAATCCAAGACTGGTAGCCACCTCATACGTGAGCGCTTCCATCTATCTATCTAGTTGTCCCCTAGTTCAAAGGCTTTGACAAACGGTGGTCAAATGTGACGGGTCTGAGAAGGATCTGCAACCGTGGCCAAGCTCCTGATGTGGAGTGACAAGGTCGGCTCATTTTTCTGGGCCTGCTGTGCTCTTAATGGTTTCCCTGACAGAGGCTTCGCTTCCATCAGCAGCTAAGCCAAACAAAGGCCCAGTCCCCTTGGAGTCTGCATCATCAGCCTGACGGATATGATGGATCATTGGATCACACTGACCCTGACAAATCAAGACCCCTGTATCAGCTCTCACTGCTGGACTACTGGGTTCGGGGGAAGCAATGAAGACATTTTGGGAAACAAAAAGCTGGAAGAAGTGAGGAAAAGAAACAGAAGACAGAAACAACTTAGCAGGGAAAACATCCAAAAGCCAACGGAATGGAAACGAAAGATGTCCTAATCCAATCCCAGGCACTGGATCAGGGTGCCGATCATGGTGTTTTTTCCAATTGATCGGAATCGGGATCACTTCCATAATACATCTGCCAGTAATAGATGTAGCAGGAGCTCTCTAACATGTGGACTGTTTACAATTATTCTCAAAAGAAAACCCAGCGCAGTCCAACAGCCACTTTAAAAACTGTCTTCAATTTGAATCTTTTGTGAAGTTGTGGTGAGAAAGCCTCATTCAATACCGTCAAAGTTTAAACACAAGGCGGGAAACAGCCTAACCTTGGATGAGACTCAATGGAAACAATGAGGCAAACAATTATATAGAGTAAATTCATCACTCAATGACTTGTTCAACAATCTGCTTAATGCCTGCCGCACACGAGAGCTTTTTGCTGAGCTAAAAGTCTCTTGAGGCCGTTTACTCAACAGATCGTCGCCGTGTGCGCCTGATTTTTGGTGAGTTTTCTGCCTCACGAGGCCTTGAGTTGCAAATGAAACACGTTTGATATTTTTATCCTCGTGAGGCGAAAAACTCACCGTGTGCGCTCAACTTGAGCTGCCTGCTGAGGGCAGAAGTTCTAGCGACCAATCAAAAAGTGTCCGCAGATCACATGATGGCAGCCCTCTGCCATCACGTTCGAAGACTTGATTGATATTTTGCAAAAAGATCCAAAGACTGAAGGCAGAAAAGTTTTGAGGATCTTTTTGTTAGAGACTGAATTGTGTTATTGTATTTAATTTCTATTTATTTTGTCATTTTATCAAGTAAATGGTATGCAACATACTGTACTATAGTAAAATCATACCAGTTTGTGGCGGTAGTGCACCTTTGAGTTCGCCAACCGCCATTAAACTCGAAAGAAGAAGAAGTCATGTAAGAAAACTGAATGAAACTTATACAGAGACGGATATTTGGATGGATGGTATCCAATGTATCATCCTCTGTCCCTATTAATAACACCAAAGAGATCCTAATAAGACTATCAGCACATTACTCAAGTCTTACAGTTTAGCATACCAATAACTCTCTCTTCACCTAGTGTTTAGAATAGTAGAAGGAAATTTGCCCTCCTCTTTTTCCTGCTCTACTGGAGACAGATGAAAGTCCGAATTACAGCTTTAGCTCCAGCCCACTGACTCAGTTTGAGACGAATAGAGTGGGATTTCCCTCTTAACCAAGCTGAACTAGATTCCCAAGGTTTTTTTCCTCTCTTCTTTTCCTGGCACAGTGCAGGCCAACTGGAATAATCAAACCCTTCCCCAATCCTAAATCCAGGCCAAAAGCATCAGTGGTAGCCTCCCATCTGCGCTTTGATCCTCTGTCATAGTTTAAGTCATGTGTTTGGACCTCACATCATCCAAGGGAGTAAGATATAACAGAGAAGGAATAACTGGTTCAAACAGATTCTTGTGATGTTGGCTATTTGGTTGTGAAACCCTCAGTTGTGCAGCAAGTGTACATAATGGACAGAAGTGGGCATAGATGTAATAAAAAAAAAGTGCAACATTATGTGGAATTGCCCTTAATCTCCCTCCAGAGTCAAAATTTACTTTTGCTGAATTGACAAGGATGGCACAGCCCTATTTGTAGCTCATGTGGACATGTAATAAAACTTTTGTGCATCTGTCTTTTGCATTGTGGTTTAATGCAGTGCATCATTTACAAGAACAACATCAGGCGGACACACTTCCCTACTTCTACCAAGTACAGTAGCACTACTCCACATAAATACACAAACCACAGCACTACTTCAAAAACATTTCCCAGTTTCTGCCAAGAACTTGCGACAACAATGGGGCGGATGGAGCGTAACCCAAACTACTCCTTTTTATTTGTTCAACTGTACAATAACCACTCACCCTTCTCGGCAAAAACACGCTCACTGTCAGATCTTAATAATGCCACAAAGAGTCTGATTAGCATCGGGTGGCTGGTTCTGCTGTGAGGCAGGAACTCTCAGAACATGAAGGGGATGCAGGACAGCTGCTTATGAGGATGATCTAAGGACATCCACTAGACTAAACAATGACCAGAGTGGATTTCAAACGGGGCGTTTTACAGGCCGGACCTGGGAAGTTGGAAAAATGAGTGCCCTGTTGTCGGAGAAGTTCTGAGGCTAGACATATTATTCTAGAGAGGGCTTGTTCTGTTTTCAAAAGGCCACATAAACCCTTGACAGTACTCTCTCTTTAGCGCTCACTCCTCAAAGCCAAACGTAACATGAGATACCAGGGAAGAGAAATCCCAGCCATCTTTTTGTCCTGTGTTAACTCTGTTGTTACTCCCATATCATCACACTGAATCTTTCTCTTTCGTTAAATTCTTCGAAATGCATTGCAGATTTTCCTCTTCTCCTTTTTTACATCTGCCATTCAGTCTTCTTAGCTTTTCTCATCACTTCACTTCCTCTGAATTCTTGTCTTTTCCCTCTGCCCACATCAAAACCCTGGAGAGGGATCAGTGGAACATTCCCGGACAGCTTGCGGAGAACACCTGTGTGTGCATGAGTGCTGGAAATGTGTACGCGTCTATTTGTTAATGCGGTGCGATATGTACATGGATTCTTGAGTAACTACAGAGAAAAATGTATTCAGATCTTCTAACCAAATCTCTTCCTCACTCTCTCTCCAGATTTCACATCCTCTTCCACATCAGAGGAATGGATAAAGAGGCAGTGTGAGCCTGGCAGTGACCGAGCTGTAGCTTGACATGACGTTAATTCCTCTGAAGTAGCACTTTTGTGCGCCGGCTCGCTTCTTGTGCAATAGTGGAGCAACAGCGAGTTCCAGCTAAATAAACTATGAGGAATTCAATTAGATTCCTGCGTACATCTCAGTCATGTGTGCATGCCTCCACATTACAGTGATCAAAATCCCTACTGTGTGTGGTGTTTTCCTTTGTGTGTCTCCCAGGCATGATATGAGCGCTGAGGGCTGGCTGAGTGAAGTTAGTGGGGTAACGGCTGCGGGGCTCCCCAGGGGAGCGAGCCTTCGCTGACATGAGAAGCCATAAATAAGGGCCCGGGGTGCAGCGCCATGTCATGCGTCATTTGGGCCAGAGAGGAGTGCTTTATCCCCTCCCACCGCTGAGCTGCTGGGCATGGCACCTCCTAGGGCGTAATACAAAACATATGGGCAGAGGGCGAGGGGCAGAAGCACCTCAGCATACCTTACTTGTGTCTTGTCAGCAAAGCATCTCAGAGAATAAGCAGATACAGACGGCCTCTGGGGTAACACCGTGCTGCTTTTGCCGCAATATAACTCAGACAGGGAACTTAATCACTGGGCTTGGTTGGTTTTAAAGTGATAACATCACATCCTGATTACAAGATAATAGAAATAAGATTTTACATGTAGCATTTCTAAGCAGTAAACTGCGATTGATAAGTAGTTTATAGAACCTGATGGTGGATTATTATTTGGCTCCAAGTTAAAATGAATAAACAACATTTTTAAAACTGTATCTACAAAAGAAAAAGGCATACTGACACTTGTAAAGCTGCCTGTCAATGATTTACAGATGTGCATAAACAGGTTAATAAATGCTTTTGACTCTACCATTCACAACCTAAATACATATGTTTAGAAAAAAAAAAACAATCCAAAAAGTTAAAACAGATATGACAGCTGGTTTAAAATTAAAAAAAAGAAAAAGAGGCCTTTTTAAAATTTACATTTCGTCACAGGATGAGGCCGATGAGCTGTTTTGTTCCGCTTCTGTATCTGGACTTTGCCTTTACACCATAAAGCAATCCAGGTCAAAAGTGATTATACAATTGGAATGACACATTCTTTGATCAAGAAGAGAAAGTATGACACTTACACTTTCCATAGGATGGGACAATGACACATGCACATTGAGAAAGGAGAAAGTTTGTGCCTGACCTGCTGGATGTTTGTTGTCAGTATAGCAGGCTTAGCCCATGACTACTGATGAATAAGTGACTAAATACTTGCTTGAGATGAGATATAGAGCATGAGGAATGCATTAGTGATGGGGCTAATGCCTGAGAAGTTACTAAGTATGAAAAGAGAAGAACAGCCTGAAGGCCAGTGACTCACCAGTATGACCACTGAGTGTGCTCAAATGTTTTCCTTTTGGATTTTCAGCCTGAGAGATTAGACACAGTCTGGGTGGACTGTTCTTTTATGACTCATAAAAACAGCTAAAATTATTTTATTCATGGCATGCAACATTCTTATTGATGATGACGCAGACAGAAAATAATATTGTTTTACCAACATTACTCCACTTTCAAGTTATCAAAAATATTTAATATGATTTACAAATATTGCAAAGTTGAGCTTTTCAAACACAAGTTTCTGCTTGGCCAAGAACAATCCCACTGGATTCTGGATGATGCCCGCTTCCGTCTGGTTGCCCCGGTGATTGCGAAGCAAAGTTACATCAGCCCATCCCCACCTGCAGAGATCCACATTTCAGTGCCAGAGGGAGAAGCCTCTATAATCCCGAACAATTGGACTCAAATTGCCCTGAGGGAGGTACAAAAAGCGATGGGAAGAAAAGCCAGCCTTCAGGCACTCGCTCTCTTATCACTACAGAGATATTGATCGGCCCCAAGGGGAGTCCCATTTCTGTCTTCTCTGATTGCAAATCTTGCTTTCTTTTCTATTTTTCTGCTTGTGTCAAAGATCGAACACATGATCCCTTTAACTGCACTTGTCCTGCCAATTTTCACTGTCCTGGATTCAAAGTGGTAAACTCACTGTTTGTCTGGGCAGTGGCAGTGAACAAGTGGTGGCTGGTGCGGATGCAAATGTGATGGTTGCGGTTGTAGCTGCACAACCACAGGGAAAAGACCTTATTTATTGGCAGGATGAAAGCAAGGCTTGCCATTGTTGTCAAAAATTTGCACAAATTTGAAGCGTAGAGGAGATATTGCAGTGAACCCAATCAATCTCCAATGATGTTGTCAGCATGGCTGTTAAATGTCATTGCCGGTTTTATCAGTCCTCCCACTTCAATTGTTATCGCATAATATCTTCATTGCTGGATAGATGTGATAGAAGCTAGAAAGGTCTGAACAAATGAGTAGATAGGTCATCAGAGTCAGAGTTTATTCGTTTTGAAATAATTTAGTCAAATAAAAAGCAAAAAGTTCCTGTTTACAGTGAACTCAACTTTAGAACAAGCTACAGCAAAATGCATGAGATGTGTCTATTACTGTTTTATAATATGCATTTTAAAGACTTGCATGCAAAATGTGAGTAAAATGGTAAAGTTATCAAGTACTTATAGTAGGGATGTTTGATATTGGCTTTTTTACCAATATCCGACATTGTCCAAATCTTAAATTCTGATATCCGATATCAACCGATACCAATATATGCAGACAACTGTGAGGTTGTATCTCTCAAACTTTGAGAAATACAACTATATTCTGCTTTGACAGCAAAGATCTCACAATAGCTTCAACTCAACCAAAGGAGTTCATTTTGGACATGCTGTATCTGGCTGCCATACATCAGATACGAGCAGGTATTAAAGGGGAAGTCTGTTTTTTTTTTATCAATCTGGACCTATTTTCTAGCATGAAATACATTCATTTATTCACCCAGACAGTTTTGGTGTAACTTAAATTTCTTCGGGAAATATTTAGATCCACTCGAGATCAGCGTATGTCCAATATAATGGAAGTGATGGGGCAACCGCGCAGCCTCTAAATAAGGCATTATCTGCCTCAAACTCCTTCATTTTACCAATGTTTTCTTACGAAACATTAGCCAAACCCCCACAAAAAACCGCTTTGAGCTCACGGGGGGAGGTGTGTGTGTGTGTCCGACTAGTGTTTCGTAACAAAAAGTCTGCATTTGTGGCAGATTAAGCCTTATTTAGAGGCTGCGTGCGGTTGCCCCATCCCTTCCATTACAGTATATTGGACATATGCTGATCTGGAGGAGATCTAAATATCTCCCAAAGGAATTCAAGTTACACCAAAACTGTCTGGGTGAGTAAATAAATGTATTTTATGCTAGAAAATAGGTCCAGATTGAAAAAAACCCCGAACTTCCCCTTTATCCAACGTGAGGCTGATTATAATGTTTCTGACAACTTGGTAATTTATCCAACAATTTCAAACCAGACATATAAGCAGTTTCAAAGCAAGTCAGTCTGTAGCAGCAGCAGCTGCACCGTAGTCACATGACTCTAAAAGGAATGCTGGGATATAAAATTCTTCCAGAATAACAGGGACTTTTCTACATGCTGGACCGCTGCTAATGCAACAAAGATCTTGCGAGACTTGTTGTCATAAAATGTTGCAAGATTTTGTTGGTAAAAATATCGGTCCAAAAAAAACGTTACCAATATTTTCCAACATCACATTTTAATGCCAGTCATCAGCTGATAATATCAGACAATCCAATTAGCATTTTAAAACGTTTTTTTCAGATGCTAGTAAATAAACAAATGACCTAATAACCTTCTGATGATGCTCTGCATTCCATGTAATTGCTCTAAACCAGAAAATGAAAAAGTTCCAAGTTACATTTTCTTGTTCGAAGCATTACAAGATTTTGTCTCAAATTTGCTTAACAAACTTGATACCAAACTTGAGACCTTGCACCAAGAAGGGGAGCTAAAACTAACCCAAGGAACATTTCATTTAAAGCAGTCTCCCTTCTTTAGGCTAACAAAACAGGGCGAGAAGATTTACAGGACAGACTTACGGGTGTGGAAAGACGTATAAAAAGCAACTCAGGAAGGTTGTTATTTGAAAAGGTTAAGATAAAGGGTAGGGAAGTGGGGCTAAGCTTACGGTGACAGCTACCAGCTGCATGCAATAATCTGCAACCCTCCATCATGACCCTTTCATATTTTCATGTTACAGACAGCAGTGCGTATGAGACGAGATGTCTGGTAGACAAGGACATCCGGTAACAAGAGAGGACGTGTGGTCAGACAGCGTTTTACACCTTCTTCCTCTTGTCTCCTCCTCCTTGTAGCTCCCTCAGCTCCTTTTTGCATTTTAATCACCGAGTGTACGCAAGGGAGTCGCCCGTAAAGCCTTTTGTGCAGTTTTAGAATTTGCAGTGAATCCTCACACAGCCTGTCAGTGTTTTTCATTACCCAGCATGCTCTCTGGGCTTATAAGCTGTGGACAGACATTTCATCTTATATAAGAATCCCAAGGTATACCGAGCAGGTCTGCAACTTACTGTGTGTTGGGAGAGATTTAGACCCACCATGCCTCAGCCCCTCAAGTGTTATGAAAACCCTACTATGTTTCTATGGCAACTAGCAGTTTGTACCGCAGAGAGATTATGTATAAGGCATGTTCACTGAAAACAATAAATTCTTGTATGCTTATATCAAGAGGCAGGCCTTGGTGGCCTCTTCCAAGCAGGCTGATAATCGGGTCTCGCAGGTTAAGGTTGGTTTAGGTGATTATTTTGCAGAATGCATGAAAATCACAACCAGAAAATGTGTTTGTGGAAATGCTTGCTTAATGTTAACAGCAAGATGCCTATAAGCAGATGGGCTTGCAACAACGTGTTAAAAAAAAAGGGGAAGAACTATGCAGAAAAAAAGCTGTTATGGATTCTGTCTGTAAACAACAACGTGAGCCAAGGCCAGACGCAGGGTGGCTGACGTGATGAGAAAACATATACTGACAGTGGGATGGTAGGCTTCACATGGAGGATAAAAGCAGCGTGACATGATCTCCTCAAGAGGGACAGGATCTTTAGCAAAATGAATTAATCAAGTTGTAAAATTAGATATGTGATTAAAAAGCCTTGAAGGAGCTATTTTAATCATTTATGAGCAGCAACAACCATTTCCATGCTCCAGTCCGGTGATGCTTAAAGCTTTCCTGCAGTAGCACAGCACAGTGGCTGCAATTCACTGCTTGATTTTATCCGCTATAGAAAAGTGAGTACTTAATTATCTACGGACAAGTCTTTACGAGCAGCCTCACACATTTTTACAGCATGGCAAACAGACAGTAAACACCAGGACGGCGCTGTGCTTTAACATGTGATTAAGACACAGCTAATGAGATAGCGGACAGTAAAACAGTGAGAAGAATCGTAAAAAGGGGAGCAGAGACAGGCCCGAGTGAGGGATCAGGTACAAGCAACAGACGTCTGAGTCCAGACACAGCAGGCCGCTGACAAATGATCGAGGTGGGGTTTCTCATTTCTGCTGCCTTCTCTGTGGTGAAAATGCAAATAACAGACTTTCGATGGTAGAAGGGAAAAGACCCCCCTCACGTCCACCATCCATCCATCCATCCCTCTCTTCATCTACTCCTTTTGCACCTATGCTGCGGTTGGTTCCACGAAACAGGGGTCAAGGTACTAATGGAGGACCTTGTGGCCTTGTATGCCTCTGGAAAACAGCCCTTTCCTCCACCACCACCACTCCCTGCTCTCTTATAAATCAAACAGGCTTCACTGAGAGTGTCAGAGTCCTCTGATGTCCAAGCCATGTCTCATTTCAAAGTCCTTCTGAAGGCTCACACGGTTCCACGTTTACTCACTGGACACAAGGGAAAAGTGTATGTGGGAGCGAATGTGAGATTCAAAGAGGGAAGGACAGATGGAGCAAAAGAAAGAAGGGGAATGAGTTTGGCTTGTAAAAAAACTACAAGGAAATTAGAGGTAAAGATGATGTCCCTGAGGAGAAAAAAGGGGTCCTCTGCAACAAAATGTTTATTCTACAACTATGCTGTATTAAACTGCTTATTTGAAAGTATCTCTAATAAATCACACCATGTTAAGGAAGTCATTACTGAATTACTCATACATGGTGTGTGTATGGGCGTGCATTGGTACATTTAGTGTAAATGTACAGTTTCCAAGCATCTATGTAAGTGCAATCAAAACACACTTTTCCCTTCATGGTCAATTGCAGTTCAAAATCTATGGAAGTATGAGTGATCATTGAAATAATGACATTCTGAGGTTATTTTTTTTTCCCCCCATGCAGCTGCATTCAAAAAGCCTGATGAGTTACATATGGATTTAAAATGATTGCGTTCTTGATTACATGTTTTGCTAGATAAAAATCTTACCTTCAGTTCATGTGAATGAAGTCTGAGGGAATTCTAGGCATTAAAAAAGTAGTTTTTTAAAAGGATTTTTTTAAGGAATATCAATTTCTTTTTGAGAATTAGCTGAGAAAAATAATTAGTTTTTATTATCAGAAGCCAGTCACTGAATTTTCATGGAAATATTCTTATTAGGATGCATGATGTTGGAATTTTGGCCGATATCCGATATGCCGATATTTTAAAACTCATGTGGCCGATAACCGTTATCGATACCAATATTAAAGCTGAAAAAAAAAAAAGCAGTCATTGCAAATAGCAGTTTTGTTATCTGTTTCCGACACTTTGAAAAATAGGAGTGGGAAAAAATATTGATACACTGAAATATCACGAAATTTTCAAATGCCGATGTCAAATCGATATTTAAGAACGCAGTATCAATCTATTTTACTTAAAAAATTTTGCAAGTTACATCTCTAATGATATTTCGTGAACTTACGAGATTTCATTAGTAAAATAGATTGATACTGCTTTTAAGTCTCAATATATCAGCATATGAAAATATTTGCAAAATTTTCATGAATTCTTGTGAGATTTCGTAACAGAATGATGAAATATTGTGAGATTTCTTAAGTAAAATACATCAATACCGCTTTTTTAAATGTCAATATGATATCAGCAAATGAAAATATCGCGATATTTCAGTGTGTCGATATTTTTTCCCATCCCTAATTTTTAGAAGTTTTAGTCTGTAAAAAAAAGTTTTTGAAGAAGTAGTAGTTTTGGGGTTTGTTTTAGACTTTAGAAACTGTTTACGGTACCTTTACCGTTTAAATATTGTTTCAATATTGGTGGGGTGGCCGATATCCGATATTCAGTTTTAAGGCCAATATAGGCCGATACCAATTGGGGGATGATTATATTGTGCATCCCTAATTCTTATGCAAATTTCCTAGTTGCAGTATTCACTTGATGGGAACAAACGTGGCCATTACTCACAGACATGAAATAAGATAACAAAACACATTTTAACCAGTCTTCTATAAGTGCTGAATTCTTTTTTTTTCCTTCCTATTTAACCAAAGCAATCACCAAGGTAATGGCTGAGCTGTATTTATACCTCAATGCAAAACACTGTAGATACCTTCAGACTAGGTCTGTAACGGTATGTGTAGTTGTGATGAACCGTTCGGTACACTACTCTCGGTTCGGCACGACTCTGTCCCGAACTGTTGGGCGCAGGGTTTGTTTTTTTAGCCTTTTATTGTTCCATCAAGTTTTTGTGTGCCACCGGACATATTCTAAATCTCACTATTGTTCCCAATAACTTGTCTATGTAAAATGATCAAATAAAACCCTTAAACTGTATTAAAATGAGCTGCTAACAGCAATGTTGTAAAAATTGTGGTGCGGCTAAAATTTTGCTGGTGCACTCAAATTAAAAAGTGAGGCGCACCTGTGCAACCAGTCCTGAAAGTTAGTCTGCAGCTCTGCAATAGCACACGAGTTTCTGACCTTAAGATTATGTTTCTGACTTTCTGATGGCACGCTGACATTTATCAGGGATCCTCCAGGAGCTGCCATTGCCCTGCAGAGTCCTGGGGCTGAGAAACTGCATTTCAGCAACTCTTTTCCAGCCCAGAATATCATGTTACTACATAGCACCATATTATTTGCCAGCAATGGGATATCCACATAATCTATATTTAAAGTGCAACACGGCTGATTCAGCAAAGAAATGCAAAATTAAACTTTTAGTGGAAGCAAAAAAAGAGAGAGAGAGTGACAGAGATGAGACAAAAGTCAACATCTGGGTTTTACTGGCTGGAGAGAGCTCAGAGAAGAGACAGGATGAAAGACTGAATTAGCCTTCGTAAGTGAAAATCTTCCAGTTTAAAAGAGGTAAACAAAGGTGTTATTTTTATAGTAAATAAAACTTTAGTTAAAACAGACTGTAAATATACCACTTCAAGTATTTTGTGGCCATACACAATATATTTTTTTTGAGCTGATAATAAATACTCCAATAAGCTGGCAATTCCTGCATTTAAACAGTCTAACACATGACTAGCAAAAAAAAAAAAAATCTTTCACCATCCATATATTATAAATACTATTCAGTAAGACAACAGTAGAATTTACATTCACTAGCAGAGAAATCCTGAAGTTCAGTAAATCAGTGACAAGTGGAAAAAAAACAAAACAAAAACAAAAAAAATACAAAAAACAAAAACATGCTGCTTTGTGATTGTCAATTAGTCTAAGAAGTGGTTATCTAAGCTAGAAAAAACCTTGAGTAGACAAAAACAAACAAACAAACAAAAAAAAACAATGATGGCAAAGGACATTTGAAAGAGAAGTGGAGAAAAATCTCTTTTAAAATGACTTTAATCTCTTGTAATGTACAAATGGTTCAAAAGTTTGGGGTTACTTTCCCATTAAATCCAATGGGAAAGTAATCCCAAATTTTAGAGTGGTAGTGTATATCATATACATTTGCTCTTCAGGCTCATCTGTGCTCCCAAAAATTTACCTCCGAGTTCTGACATTTGTTTCCAACGCATTTTGCCAAGTCATTTCTAGCCTCCGTAATGAATATATCATAAAGTCTCAATCAAAACAGGCAAAAAAAAACCAAGCAAAAACCACCTTCAGTGAGCACATAAACGTTATCATGAAAACACTTTTTTTCCAATTCGACCATTTCTGTTCACTTTGTCTACAATTTCAAAATACGAAACAAAAGCAGCAATAGAAACCCAGTTTTGACAACAAAGATCATGTAAAATAACTTAAAACTTAACTTAAAACAACTTAATTAGTAGATGCAAATTTACATAAGATAAACAAAGCCAGCTATGAAAAAGTCAGTTTAAGATTAACTTAACCTTTGCAGCCAGTTTAAGTTAGTTCAGACATCAGTTTCTGATTATTAAGAAGGTCAATGACAACTAGCAATGCGAGCAAACACATCTTACAAGATGCAAACTGTACTTTGCACTGCGTGAGATTAACTGCCTGAGAGATGGATTTATTACATCTTTGAACTGCATGCTGGATTACTAGTCATTCCTATCTCCTCCCCTGAATTTTACAACATTAGATGGGGACTTCTTTGTGTCCTAGTTCCTCTAACTTTTCAAATGATGTAACAGACATATAGCACGCTCTGTCGCTTGATCATATTTAGCATGCTAAATGGTTGCTAATTCATTGGAAGCCTAAATAATCTGACAGTGATGCAACACGCGAGAGCACAGCTGCTTTTATAAGATCTTTAAAAATGAAGCCCACCTACTGTGTCACTTGTGACTGCGTTTTCTTCCTCACACATTTACGTAGTGACAGTTAGGTTTGCTTAATTTTTCCTTATCTCCTTTAAATGCAAATGGGCCGGACTGAATTTACATATAAAACAGAGCAAAAGCTGTCACTTGTGACTTTATTTACAGGGTAGCTTTAGAGGATCATGAAGATGCTGTTATGAGACAGGCAGACACACTTGGTGTTAACTTAAGCCGCAGGGGTATGCGACACCTCAGTCGTAACTCGGGTTAACCCCCGATGGGACTGTTGTTCTCAAGGTCTCAAAATGTCTGCTGTTCGAGGCCCGAGAATGCGTTTCCATCCAGATGAGAGGAGGGGGTTTGTTGGTGGGTCTCAGACAGACAGAAAAACATTCCCCAGTCGCTATGCTCATCTCCATAACTCAGTCACAGAGCAGCGATCCTGATGTGGGACATTAATGACAAAACTCCCAACTGCTACCTGCTGGTAAACAGGATCACTTAAGACCCAATTCACAAGAGCTTCGACAGAATCTCATCTTTCTGCCTGATGGTTGTAGACAAGGCTGAACAAATCACTTGTAGTAATTCCGTACCAGGTAGGAGGAGCCACACTTTGAATAGCATTGGACCGGCCACAAACATTCAACTGACAGCCTGTAATTTCATGATCACACACTTTTACAGCCAAACAGCTTCGATGTATCCTAAAGATCCGATTTCAATCAGTCGGAAAGCAACAAAGAAGCATAATTGTAACCAACAATACGGGTGATTGTACAAAGAGTGGACGAGTTTGCTTCAACATACGCGTGCAGTTGCTTTTCATGCCTGTGATCTAAATGTCTGCCTGCAATTACTGTCATTTGCTGTTGGCTTCTGATATGGTTTTATCCACAAGATGTGCATCACGTATCAAGTTAAAGGGTTTTATTTAAGTCAGAGGATTTCCTTGCAGAGTTGCACAACAAAATGGGACAAGACTGACAGCATCAGTGTTGGTTTGTGGTAATCTGTTCTATCTATTTCTGGCTTGAGGAGCAGTGGAACAAGAGAATTAGGCAGATTTATAGAAATCACTGTCACATTGTCTGTTAAATGGATTATTTCCAAAATAGAAGAATATTTACAGCTGCGCACGTTGGCATCTTTTAAACACGACTTCACTGCACAATGAAACAAGAGACAGTGAAACAGCTTGCATAATGCTGGTTATGACAAAAAAGCAGAAATGTTAACCTTTGCGTTCTTGCTAGAAAAGGTGTTTCTTCCACAGGTTACAGATCTCACACATTGTCAGAAAAAGATGTGAAAGCAGAGGAAAAGAAAAAAGTTAAATACACAGCCCTTATCTTGGGGACCTTTTCAGCAAGGCGGACTATCACTCAGTATCAAATGACATTAAGTTAATGAGGCTAAGACGCTACAAAAGAGCGGTTGGTAGCAGCCTGGCTGGCCCATGCCTCCCACAGAGGTGATGAGTGAAGAAAGGTGTCATTGGTTTACAGACCTTTATCCACACCACATTTGGGTGTGTGGGAAATCACACGCAGAGCCTAACAGCACTGAGGGCTGCAAGGCCACTGCCAAAACATCTTGCTCCTCTTAGCATGAATGTGATAATGAATCTAGCACCTTGGGTTGCCTTCAAGCAATCGCATAAGTCTGACAGGGATGTAAACACAAAGAAGGTACGTTGTGCACACATAAACATAGGCATAAAAAAAGATGGATAGATAGATATGTCAACAAAATAATACCATATAATAAAAACATTTTAAAGGATGGTTTTTGCTCCTAAAGTTTATAAGCTTGCTTCTGTCAATTTGTAAAGTAAATATATGAAATGACGGAATTTAATCTGAACGTGCTGTTTGCACATCCCTATATACTGTATGTGTGAGTGCAATTACAATTTTGATAAAGTTCATTCACTTCTAACGCGTCAAGTTATTTGGTAGCGCACACTTCAGAGAACCAAGCCAACAGCCTGGATGCAAACTTCCACAGCAGTTGTGGGTAAATTAAAGCAATCAGCTGCAACATTAACACTTCCAGCTGAATATTATCATCCGAGTTTCCTGTTGCATAAGCCACCCAGAGCTGGAGGCATGTCATTTCCTGAGTAGTGAGAACTGCACCTGGTTAACCTGGTCCAGCCATGGTCTAGTTCTCATGCTTAAGTACCTGCCCCCCCCCCTTTTTTTTTTGCTTTTTTTTTTTACCAGTTTCTGTGCTAGTACAGGGTTTGAGCTAGAGCCAGTTTGTTGGTTATGTAAAGTGAAGAACTGCTTTAATATTCCACAGTCAGAGAGCTAAAACAGAGTCAAGTCATTATGCCACTATTTCAACACATAGTATGTTTGGATCACCTTCTAATGTACTCTGTAGACTCCAAGTGTTGTAGAGATCAATATGAGCACTCTGATGAATCTTTTGCTAAACAGCGCTTTATATTGCAAGCTATGATGCACAGTTCATTCTGACACCTCTACACCAGCACTGAGGTTTACATTAGCATGCTATAGGGACTCTTCTCTAGGAGTGGACCACAGTGGCCAAGTGCATCAATCAAGGCCAGTAAGTACTCTGCAGGAGCAAAGAAACTTGTTTTTTCAAGTAGGGGGAAGAGAACAAACTTCTCTGTTCTTGCAGGGAATGTACAGGCCTTAAGCCTTTGATAATGTTGACTCCCACATATCCTGTTTGGAGATGTTCTTGAACGTTTATCTTAGTCTGGTCCTTGTCAGTGTTGCTCAGAACTCATGCTTACCCATTTTTCTGGCTTGCAGAACATTGATTTCAAGAGAGATTAATCGCCTCCATATTTAAGTTTTTAAATGCATCTGCAAAAGCTACGGTCTGCTGCATGGCACCACTTCTGCACAGATTTGCAATAGCATAACATGAGTTGTGCACACAGTTGGAGGTAGATGTCAACACTGATTAAAAAGCTCAGTTCAACATGAAGTGAGGCCTGCTGCATAATACTGCACTCAAAAGTCTGTTTCTTTGTTTTCTCCTTCTAATTTGCATGAATTAACTTTTTAAATATTGAAAAAGCTATTTTTCAGGGTAGTAATTTCAGGGCAGTAGTAGTATGGGTAATAATTGCAAATTATCGTCAGGTTTTTGACTATCAATTATTGCATGTGTGTGCATGTTCACTTCCACACAACATCAGCCATTAGCAGACATGCAAATGCACCGAGGGGCCACTTGGACCTATCAACAAGTCCCTTAATGGGCAAGTTCATGTTTATTCTCTCCCCACAGGTCACCTCTTTTTCTGTTGTGCAAAGAGGAGGAAAAGAAAGAAAGAAAAAAACAGATGGACACTTCTATCATCCATTTTCTCATTCCTGGTCCTCATCAATCTTTTTTGTGCCCACTTAATCAGTTTCTCTCCAGCCTCTCCCTTTCCTTTCTCCTCATCCTTCGCCAGTCGTTTACCTCTTCTCTTTCCTCCTCCATCATTCTTTCACTGTTCTTCTCCTCTCTAGTCACACTCTAATCTCTTGGTCTGAAAGGTGTTTCCTGAAGAGGGCATGTGGGAAGACAGGCGGGAGTGATGAATCGCCCTGTGGATGCTTCACTTTGTCCTCACTCCAGGGTGGGAACAGGGTGGTGATGGGGAGACAAAGTCCAGGCCTTGTTAAGCATTCATGGAAAGAGAGAACTCCAGATGAAACTTTAAACGACAGTGAGCAAATAAGTGCTCTCGGTAATGTCCTGTAAGTCATACTTGCATTTCTGCCCGAGGACTTCATGGACTGGCTCAGTTAAGAGAAGCAACAGATGAATGTTGCTGCAAGCCAAATTCTTAGATCATTATACTCAGCTGTGCTTTCATATCAGACAAATATTTACTGTGTCTTTTCATGCCTTTTGGCATGTTCTATTTGAACTCAAATTTCTGTCTTAGAGCTGGGTTCGGCAGAGAAGGAAGAGAAAAACATCCTTCAGTGTCCTAATTCTCTCAATCTAGACACATTAATATGCAGATTATGCAAAGATGCATTTACTTAAAAGCTGTCAGTATAAAACTGGTGTTGTTACTTATTGAAAGGTTGTCTCCTTAAATTAGTGATGCCAAAATTTAAAAAACATGACTGGCCGAAGGTAGAAAGCAGAAAAAAAGGAACAAAAAGAAAAAGCTTTAAGGCTGTGCAGATGCAACGTTGGTCCCACCATCCTGCTTCCTCCTGATGCAGTGATTTAGGATACCTCCAGGTGCTGAGTTTGGTTATAAAACACTGGCACATAAAGACGAGACAGACAAGACAGATAAGCAGGGAGGAGAAGCTGTCCGACAGCTGCCGGCCTGGTTGGGTAACACTCCAGCAGGACCCCCTGAGAGGATCCCAGCCTGGGGTAACGTCTGTGCTCCAGTCGGGGAGGAAGACTTCAAACGCGAGGCTTGTACAACCTCTGCCCCTCTGCAGCTCCCTCTCCTGCTGTTCTCCTCAGCTCCATGGGGGATCTCTGAAGACCAAGCCAGCAGTGGCCTTCTCTATCTGCCTCTGCAGCCCTTTTCAGAGACGGGATATGTAACATTGCTGGCTTTGCCAGTTTTTCAGGGATGCTTAGAAGTTTCAACAGTGCTGCCATACATGTACTTACCCCTTAATGTTTGGGATTTTTCCAAAAAGCATATTAAAATGGCAAATTAAGATAGCTACTTCCTACATGATGAGGCAGATGGTTTGTTACATAGAACCTTCTGGGAAATCTCCCACAGAAACTGCATGAAGGAGGACAGGAACTTTTAAAAAAGTACTTGCAGGTCATTAGGTGAGCATCTGCTCTCTGTCATATGCCAGCTTCAACCAGTTGGATCAATGAAGTGGTAGAAAAGAAGCCAATCGTGGATAAAAGCTGTCGGAAACAGCCAGAAAAGGACAGAAAATTGGGCTTCCAATCAACAGCAAAGGAAATCCAAAGAAACCTTTAGAAAAGCCACAAAAAAGAAAAGAAATGTGAATCAGATGCACTTCTTTTGACAGTCTGAAGCTAATAAATGTGGCCGTGCTTATTTAGTGCCAACTTTTATCCCAAACCTTGAGCTGAAAAAAGTACAATTTTGGTGGGAATTTAGAGGGAAATAGGAAGACCCGTTTCTAAGGGGATACTTTAATCTCTAACAATGTTTGACATATTACATCATAACCAGGAAGACGACTGTCTCAAACTTATCTCTGTTCTCAATAATACGTATAAAGCCGTCTTTAAAGCAAGCTCAAGTGAGTGTATAAACATTTCATTTTGCATATCAGGTAAAAGTTCTTGATCTACACCATTTCCATTGACATTTTTTGAATATAAATCCAACACTGCAATAAAAAGACAGCTATTGATTTGTTGAACCTTTTGTGGTTTGGTTACAAATCACCCATCAAGGTAATGGCAAACGCTTTTCGCAGCTGAATAATGCTAATAAAAAAAAAAATTACAAAAATATAAAAAAATATATCAAAATACAAAAAATACCAGCTCAATGTACAAAAAGTATCAGCATTATTGCATCCTAAATTTCTTACTTGACCCCCCCCCCCCAAAATGCTGCACCTGTTTTCACTATATAATCTTCCCATGGTCATCTAGCCACACCCCCCAGACAGGCTTGAGGCTGACCATGTTACATGCAGTCAGAAAAATGAACTGAGTGCATGTCTATAAAGAACTTATGCCTCCTTACTGTCAACTTTCTGCCCTCGCATAAACCAACACAGTAAACACTGTCTAATCACCTACTACTGACTGGCAGCCCTTCAACACGCCTGACTGAGTGAGACTGTCTCCTTTTAGGGAGATGTTGGGAAAAGCAACACTTCAACATAAGCGAAGTGTAAGCCTTACCCAATCTGTTGCAACACCTCTGACATAATCCATATCACCTTGTGGAAACCATCGTACCCATTCTCAACACATTTCCAGACAGATAAATCGAAGGAGGAATGAGTGCAACATGTAAATAAAAAGCATTCCTCTCCAGCGGTCCTCATTATCGACTCCCTACGGCTCTGTTCCTTCATTCTCTGTTTGAACATCACAACTCGGCTGGCAGCAGAAATCCACATACCAAGTCAAGGTCAGATGTCCAATTAATTTTAGCGAAGTGTTTCTACCCCCCTATTTTTTTCCCCCTTTTTAAAGGGAGGTTTGTGTAACCTGAGGGTGTGATTATATGTGTTAGTAATCTGGCATAAAAATGGCAAGAGAAGAGGCATGTGACCATATGGTGTGTTTTCACAAGTAGCCTCATGGAGATATCTCAATAAATAAAGCCTGCTCGTTGGCAAGTGATTGGACTGATAAGAAATTATAAGGGAGGGCACGAAAGGATGGGTATAGTTTTTTTACAAGAAATAAATTTAGGATTTCTTTTTTTTTTTTTTTTTTTAAAAAAAGGTCCCTCATTACCTGAACGCATGTCCACAACACATTTTAATCCTGATACACTGTGGTTAACATGTCACATCAAATCAGTCAGAAAGTGCTTTTGCCGCAGGAAATCCAAGCAGCCACAGCTGACACTCTGGGAGACAGGGCCCCTGGGACTAAGAGTGGCTCAGCTGAGGACATTACTGCACGCAAAGCAACCTCACACACCCCCAAACACACACAGATACACACAAGATCTGGTGGCAGACAACAGTCACCCTGTCATCTTCGATTGCGGGCCGCTCATGTTGGACCAGCGACACCTCACACAAAGCTCAGTGGGCCTCGGCCCCCCTGGTGTCCCACTGCCGCCACAGAGGGACTGCCAGAGAGTTACTTCAGCTCTACAGAACAAACACAGAAATCTGTCTGTCTAAAAAAGCTTGTAGTCATGTTGAAATAATGCCAAAATATATCTGAATGCCATGGCTTGTAATTTGGCCATGTAACAGAATCTTCATTTGTGTGAGTGTGGATTTAACTAAGCAGAACTGATATGACTTTGAGAGCATTTAACAACTAGCAAAGCTGGAAGTCTGGTCATGGAGTAACTTGTGATTATAACTTTGACTGCCCTTCCAACAAGGGGTCACTTAAAAATAAACATGTGGTTGAAGATGGCAGGTGAGAACATAAGTAAGGCTTAACAGGGGGTTAAAAACTGTTTTCAGAGTTTCTCCTTATTAAAGTTAAGGTTTTATTCAAACATAAAACAATTTAAAACCGATGCTATCAATAAAAATCAACAGAACACAAATCAAACGGCCTGTTGAGATCTTTGGCTTCAGGCTACGTCAGCTAGCCTGTGGGCTCACATGTGTTTGGCAGATGGCACAGAGTAGATGGCACAGAGGTTACACAGCCGTATATCTCTCATACATACAGACCTTCCAAGAATGTCAGCAGAAAGCCAAGCATTGTAGCATCAAAGCTGCTGGTGGCTGCTCGTGCGCAGCTAATTCTGCACATGCATGTTTGCTCTTGTTGATAAAGTGCAGACGTTTTGAAAAGTACACACGCAACACTCTGCTCTTCATCATTATGGTTCCATGTCTAACAGAAGGCTAAACAAAGCTTTTACAAGGATTTAATTCATTATCTTTCCACATTCCCGTGCCATCCACAACACCACAGATGCACTCCTCAGATTACAACCAACATCACTGACAGCAAATGTCAAAAGCTACACGTCTGTCAGCATCAACTAGGAACATGATCCTGGGTAACAGGAGGCGTTTATGAAATTAATCTTAACCTGTTACAACACAAGCATGCAGAAAATGGAGATTTAAACCCACTATGAATGAGTATTGACATAAAGTTTCTGACATCTCTAGAAACTTCACAACACACAAATCTAAGTAAGCTTAAAGAGGAAGTTCGTTTTTTTTAAAATCTGGACCTATTTTCTAGCATGAAATACATTAATTTACTCACCCAGACAGTTTTGGAGCAACTTGGATTCTTTCGGGAGATATTTAGATCCACTCCAGATCAGTGTATGTCCAATATAATTGGACATACGCTGTGATGGGGCAACCGCGCACAGCCTCTATATAAGGCATCATCTACTACAAACTCCTTCATTTCACCAGTGTTTTGTTACGAAACATTAGTCGGACCCCCCTGTGAGCTCAAAGCGGCTTTTTTGTGGTGATTTGTCCTTATTTACAGACATTTACTTGCTATGGTGTTGCATAATAGTGATGTCATCAAAGCTGCCGCAGTAAAAATGCTTGTAAATAAGGATGAATTACCACAAAAAGTCGCTTTGCGCTCACGGTGGGTGGGTGGGGGAGGGATTGAGAGAAAAAAAAAACCCGAACTTTCCCTTTAAAGGGTACTAAGCATGTTTTAATATTGTCAGGGTAATGGTCCTAGGACAGTTTGCCTTTGAAGACTGTGTTATAGCATTTTGCTGCCACTTGGGTGCAGTGACAAAAATGTTTCCTGCACAACCAGAATCGCAACTTTTGGTTTCTGCCATTGTTCTTCGATGGATTCAGCCTTTATTGATTTTCAGCTTTCTTTCTCTCAGCTGTCTGCAACCAATGTTGTGGTCGTATTTGTTTTGGATAACCAGCTTCCAACGAAATTTTCAAAGATATATGATTTCAACTAATGCACCAGCAAAGGTTTTGGCTGTTAGGCTAAATATTTATCTATATAGGCATAAAAAAAAGCAAACCAGGGTATTATACTTATTCATGATACTCTAACAGAATATATAATGTCCTGCTGGCAACAGCATGTGATGCCACACTCACTTTCTGATATACATTAAATGACTGCTTTATGTTGTTTTATGCCAATGCACTTTCGTATTATGTCTCTGAAACATTCTTCAATTATTTAACAGTAAATAGCTTGAAAAATATGCAGGAATTACTAACAATAATCACTTACAACAATTACTAACAGGCAGAAACACTCTTGAGTTGTGTTTATTCATTTTATTAAACCAAAGCAGCAACGTTTTGGCTGCAAATTGCATTAAGCTGTTGTCTGGCTGATGGGCGTGGATGACCACTGGAAAAATGTGGAATTAATGATTATGGTTTATGAAGAAAAATAAATAAGATTAAATTTGCTCATGCTATTGGCTTGAGTTCTACTCTCGAGTGAGCAAGTCAACCTGAATTTTATAAACCCACACAAGCACTTATAGACTTATGCATTTGACAAACTTATTAATTGCAGTCTATATCTCAATCTTTTCCCCTTGATACATCATGGGGTGAGGTGTGCAGAGGATTTCCTTTGGCTAGTGATCATTATCAGCTATCCTAGTCTACTTGACATAAACCTCCATGGGAGCAGAGATAAAGCTGCTGGAAACTCCCTGCCAGAGTGGGGAAGCTGACTGGAGTCACCACACATTAGGAAGTTAACTGTATGTGTGCGGTGACAGAGGCAGGCTCCAGGAAAGGTTTTATCAGTTAACATAGAGATTCCCCGTTTTATCTCATCAGATTTACAGCATCTAATTGCACGTGTTTATTTGCAGGATGAGCACGATTTTATGATTGGGTGCCAAGACCTACACATGTTGCAGAGAACATATGAATAACATTAAAACATAAAAGAACAATATAAACTGTGCAAGAGGATCCCTGACATTCACAAGCAGAATAAGGAACCTATTAGACTGACTCACAGGCAATTCTAAGGACTTTTGATATTACAACCCCCACTAATAACAGCTCTTATTTCTGCTACTGTCCATGCATCATCATTGAGAAGCCAATCAAATATGCTGCACTTGAGCCTGTTCAAATGTTGGGGTTTGAGGGTCTCCTGAGGGTGACCCCTTATTGTTAGGTACTCCCTTTGTGGTCATACTCCTCACTGTACTGAGAAGAGGAAAAGAAAGGCCTTCTCTAACAGTCGGTCATGCCCCAGTGCTCCTGGAAACAACAGGTCCTAAGGACGCAGACCTGCCTGGCCTATATTGGATTGGCTCTCTGTTAGCGGTGGCGACACTAGCCCCCCGTCAGCTGTCCCAATCGGGGCCGAGCCGGCCCTTTATTAAAGCTTTGAAGACTGCTGAACAAAGAGGCGTCCTATGTTTAGATGATAGAATGTAAGCAACTGGTTTTCTGCTTGGGCAACACAAGACAAAGAGCTTCCTTCTGAATACAGAGAGTACGCAAAAAAGAGTGAGTGAGAAAACTAGAGAGGGAGGGAGAAAAAAAAAAAAAGAGGGCTCCATCATGAGTCTGGGAGATACTCTGTTATATTCCTGGTTGGGATTACTTTGCCTCAAGCAAACCAGTAATGTTGCTGTGCTGCTTTGATTTTAATATGTAGACAAAACTAAATTTGTCTACAGAAATTTGTAGAGCAGCAAATTTCTGATACAGCTATTGAACTTCTATAGAAAATTATCTAAAATCAGGAATACCAAGAATATTTACCGTTTATAATTTCCAGCAACTTTTACTGCCATATTTACGAAGAAAGTTTAGAACTTGCGTAGGAAGCTCAGACGGGACCGGGCTTTCACAGTGGCTGCACCTAAACTTTGGAATAAGTTGCCATTGCACATCCGACAGGCCTCTTCTTTAACAGTTTTTAAGTCTCTTCTTAAATCTTATTTGTTCACTTTGGCATTTGGTCCAACATGATATGTTGACATTTTGACTGGTTTTGATTTGTTTTAACTGATTTCTAGTTCTTTGTCTTTATGTTAGTTAACTCCATTGATTTTATTATGACTATTGTTTTATCTTGTGTTTGTACACTGAAGCACTTTGGTCAACTGTGTCGTTTTAAAAGTGCATTATAAATAAAGTTTCTATTGCTATTAACATTAAAATATCTGTACTGCTTTTATACACACACAAACATACATATAAGAATGTGATAATTCACAAATATGAGTACTGGGTTTAGACTGCCAGCAAACATCCACATTTATTGTCCACAGGAAATGTTTGGAAGTGCAATTCATTATAAATATACATTACTTATGGATCTTGTTTGCAGTGCTATCAAATTCAGTCACCTGTGTGGACTCAGATAGCGACAATGCAATTAAAACAATTACTGACTGATCTTTTCCCCTGTGTGAAGACTTGGTTATAACTTGCATGTGTGAAGACTTAGCTACTACCTCTCTTTCCAAGTAGAAACCTGTGCTATGATTCCTCATGTTTTTTGTGACAAACAAAGAGGAAAACCTGGTAATTTATTGGTTAATGTAAGAAAACTTATTTTTTCACCACATAACAGCAAAACATGGGGCTGCATCAGGTCCTGGTCTTGGGTTGAGCATATTTATATCAGAACTTTTAGTGCTTTGTTCCACATCAGACTGCGTGACACTTCTCCCAGCCACCTATGGTCTGGCATGCACGCTTGTTTCAGTTGTGTTTACCTACAAAACCATGTGTTGAACCTTTTGCGGTGAGGTCTTTCGCCCTGAATTTGGTTTACTTGAAGTAAGCAGAGAGCTGTGTTTGTAGGCAGTTCGCTTGTTCGCATCAAAGCTTGTTTGTGCATTCACACCTTCCCAAACATGTGATGCTCTTAGCAGATTAAGCCACCCATGCTGTAGAAGCTGAAGTATTTCCACAATACTTCTTAGTTTCAACTGTAGAAGGGTACAAGTCACATTTCATGCCCAGGCATCATGTCTGTTACATGTAAGCTACAGACAGCCAGGGCGCTGCACGTCTGCATTTTCAAGTTCTGTCCTTTTGCATTCTGCAACCTTTTGTTTTTAACAGTTAAATAATAAATCTTTAAACATTTGCACATTGAGTGTGAATTGTGCAGAAGTAACTATATAACCCCATGTATTTATATACATTAATATGCGCACACACCTGGTCATGGCTGGCTTGGAGGGTGCTCCCGGTGCCGTGGAAAGTCATTTGCACGGGGGAGAGGGTCAGATAGGTCACAAAATCCTTACCACTCTGTGCATCACTGTACTGCACCTGGAAGAGACACAGAGAAAGATTCAAATGATCACGAAAGGAAAAAAACAAACATTAATTGATACATGACCAAGAAAGGTAGAAACATCTCAGGTGTTCAAGAGCGATGAGGGCAAATCTTGCATGTTTAATTGTCACCACAGAACAACTGTGTAAAATCATCACACAGACATGACAATGGAGGGAAATGACAGTGTGAGTGTGCACTACTTCTGAGGGGCATCTTAGGTAGTGATCACATCACATGTGACCCCTCATCATTGAAAGGTTAACTGCAGGCATTCCTGAATGCAGTGCAATCAGGACTGTTATGACATGATTCTCCTGTGGGACAGTCTGCTCCTGAGATGTAAAAGCTTTTAGTAACCCTGCCTGCTTGTCTGCCCTACTTCTCACTGGCTCTCTCCCTGTGCACGCCTCTGCATTTGCATGGCTTCATCTGTGTGCAGGGAGATGCGTTTGCCTGGCCTACTTCTACCCAGGACAGCTGCAGGCATCTTAATAGGCAACACAAATGACAACGAGCACCAAAATAACAAATAACATGACTTATTTAAAAAAGGCAAAAAAGAGCAAAGAGTAAGCGAGGACGAGCTTTGCACCATCTCGAGCTAAAGAAAGGTAGCAGGTATGGAAAACAGCAGTGTCAGAAATTTAGGTTTATGGAGAATAAATGGACTGACGTTCACTATGAAACAAGAGATAAAAAAATATTAATAGTTTGTATCCAGGTAGATATTATTATTTATTGAAATGAGTGGATTCTTTCTCAAAAACAAACAAAATTAACTGTAAAGTGCATTTCACAAACTTTTGTATTTAAAGTATACACAGTTGATGTCAATATTCCCCAAATTCACACACAATAAATATGTTAGCTTGTATGCGTGTGCTGACTGAGGAGTTCCAGGTTATTACTTACAGGTTAAACTCGTCTATGTGCATGAGGGTATTTATTCCTCCTTGTGTACACGGACCTTCCACACGTTTCATCTGATCTAGCCTGTTATTTAATGGCTACACATGCCAACCTTGTGTGTACACACATGCACCCACAAACCAAGCAGCTGTATACGATCTGTGACTGAAAGCTTCCAGAGTGGTGTGCGTGCGCGTGTGTGCGTTTCTTTCTTTCTGAATGACTTATGATCAGCCAGCCAGACATATGGAAGTCCGCCTGTTAAGACACACAAACACAGGCAGGTATGAATGCGCATCCACGAACATACAGCCAGCCATGTGATGTACATACGAACAGCACATGCTGGCATGGATGTGCACGCACAGCTGCTGATGAGATGGGCTTGCAGTGATAAATTGTGGAATGCTATTTGTTATGTGTATGAATGATGAATGTGGTAAAGTGAGCCATGGAAAAAGTCTTCCCAGACAAGTTAATCTCTAATAAATTCTCCAGACTTCAACATATAGGAAAAAGGAAAAGAGGCAAAAGACTTTGATACTTGCAGTTGTTGCAAGCCCGTACCATGGGAAATACTCTGTAGGGGTGCACACGTTTACTTTGTTCAGGTGGAACTTGGTAATCTGTGACCCTGAGTCGTTTTCATCGTTTTGTTGTTTTGTCATGCGTCTGTAGGGAAGATGGACTATACCAACTTGCAGTAGAGGTTTGTGGAAGACTTGAATCGTAGTTGCCATTTACCACTTTTGTCTCACATAATGACGGTTTGTCTTGGGATTAGAGACTCTGGTGTTGCTTCTTCCCTCACTGCTTTTGAAGTGTTTGTTTAGCTCTGGTCCGTCTTTGTGTTTGTGAATTTTCTAACCTGTTATGTCCTCACCTTCCAGCTCAGGTGCTGAGGTTTGTGGTGTAAGATTTTAGGTACAGGAAATGGAAAAGGTCACTTGTGGCAGACGCCTTCAAGACTGTGTGGTCCGGCCACAGCCTTGCGAATTTGTGCTAAGTGGATGTTTGTGTAGTATAAACCAGGGGTTTATATTTAAGTGGGGGGGGGGTGTTACGTCCCAGGCTGTGGCCTGGACATTCAACTGACAGTTTCTTTCAGTGTTCAGCCAACCACCAGCTCGTCACCATCTAACCATCTGCACCTGTTATCCATTACCTGCCATCTACTCATCATCCCTGCTGATTGGACAACAGTTCCCTCCCCCTCCTCTGGTTGGCTCCTGAACATGTCATTCACCTGGTCATCACCCTCACCTGTAGCATAAAATTCCACTCCGGACAATTCCGCCTTGGGGAGCCTAGAGCAGGCTGTGTAAGCAGTGGTCCCCCGATCAGCCTTCTGGGCTGATCTGCTGCTCTTTTATTTGTTCTCCTTTTGGTTTAGTTTGAAATTTAGTTCTTTAGTTATGGTCAAATAGTGCTTGTGTTTCCCTTTTGTGTTACGTTTTTGTATGGTATTTTTGAGGCCATTGGGTTAGATCTTTATATTAAACTTGATTTATTTGTGTAGTTTTGATTTTATTGTAAAATAAATGGCTTTGTTTTTACATTCCTTTGTTTCCTTTAGATTATGTTGACGGCCCTTCACCCCCAGACATCTGGGTCGTAACAGCAAGAAAGAGGAGTATAAACAGACGGGGCACTTCCCATTGGTGGCAGCACAGATAGGCAGTTTGATTACACTAATACACTTATTGCAAATGTACACAGCTTAGACAGTTGAGCAAGGTCACACTTCAGAATCAATCAGAGACTCATCACTCAATATACATCCCACTGAGCCCAGATCGATCCAGTAAGTCCAAAACTGGGAGCCAAATCTTTACAAGTTCTCCAACACTGTCACGTTAGAAGGAAGTCAGTGGAGGAATTCTCAGTGTTGCGTCATATCTGTTCTCAGGCAAGGGTGCATTCTTAGAAATCAAATATTCTGCAATTACTTTTCTTGGAACATACAACAATATTCTAATAATAGGTAATTATATGCAGTCAGATTAGTTCAATCCAACTATAAGAATCATCCTAAAAGAACAGCTGGACAGCATTCCCTATCTGCACAACAACAAATCAGTAACGGTAAGTTGTCACATACTGTACAGCCTTGTACAGTTAATCAGGGGATGACACCAAAAGTGAAGTTAAAAACCTAAAATTCCCAACAGACATTAAGCAGACTAAGGAATAAAAGAAGTTGAATAAGTGTTTCTAAAACATGGACGGACTGAGTAACAAGGCAGCAGAAAAAGCAGCAGGAGATTGTGAGGCACAGTTAGCCGGTGACCAAATCTTGGACAAGAGAGGAGTGAATTTTGGTAATCTAAAACTGTTCAAACTTAATTAACTTTAGCAGTTTGAACTAACACTATATTGCAAATTTTAACACTGATTTAATTTGGAATCCGATGGTTTGTTTTTTTTAACTACATCTTCAAAATCAAAGAATGTGAGTGAATGTGAGGAGCAACTCTGATGGCCTGTAAAGTGGCTGCACATTATCAGTGCAACAAATACAGAGTGCAACACAGAAAGTATAAAATAAAGACCCACACTATAAAAAAAAGCTGTACTTGCTATTATTATTAGCTTCGGAGAGTTATTATTTTTTAATGGTGGTGGTTCTCTTTTTTTCTCATCTCCATTTTCAGCTCTATTAACTTGGCTCTGCTTTTGTCCATGCTTCTGGACTCTCTTAAAAAAACTCTGACTTTTGTCTTTTGCAGATAAAACATTAACCACTCAACTACTTCATACAATTCCACAAAAAAAAAGTCAAAATAATATCTCTTGTAATGGGAAAATGCAATCAAAGTGAAGCTCGGGGTCTGACAGCAACAGCAAAAAAGTTCACAAAGTCCTTTTTACTTTCTTTCATGGCCTAACAAAGAAAAATCATTACGTTTTCCCCTCTTGAGTTCATTACTTTGATCTAAAAAATTATGACTTTTTCCCGGCAAATTTCCCAGTGACCTGGTTCCACAATATCCCATCAGTATTGTAATACACTGCTGTATTATTCCGAGTGTTTAAACAACATCTTTTACAACTATATGAAAGAACATGAACTGGAAAATCTTTATCAATGGCTTGATGGTTTTCCCTCATATCCCATTTATCTAACATCTCATTTATCTAACATCTCATTTCCTAATTTCCTGTTCACTTATGAGAAAAGGGGCTTTTGGATTTATTTCAGTTTTGTGAGATTTTTAGATATATTCAGATCTCATTTGGTCACAACTTAAAAAATAATAAATACTACTTTAAAATTTGGTCCAACACACCATCGAGATGACTTTAGTGACACCCCAACTAAATATTTTAAGTTTTTGTCAGTTCTTTGTTGTTTTATGCCGTTTTTATTTTGCTACCCGCTTATTTTTCTCTGAGAACTGGAAAGGTTTCTGTTGTTAGCTTGTATATCATATTGGACTACATAAGTAAACATGATGTACTCCAGCAACCAGCCAAATTCTGGTTACAACAGGAAAGTTGGCAGGTCACCAGACATCGCCCGGAGGTTTTTCTCTCTTGGTGGCTTTCTGATAAAATAGTCAAAGTGCCTGATTACTCTGAGGATTTACCAGCAACTCTGACCTGTAGGCAGGAAGGAAAGTTGCCTGATCTGCCAGCTTCAAACACGATGGGATCATCTCATTTGTTATGATTTGGCGGAAACTAAAATAACGAGCATCTCTAAAAACAAACAGCCTATTCTCCAGTGCAGCCCCGTCTGTTTTGAGTGCATATTTGCATGCATCTGTGAGCGCATGCATTCTAAACAGGCCCAACTAATCATCCCAGGTCCCATCACAGAAAACAGCCTCTAATCCACTTCCTTTTGAGACAAAGAAGCGGGAGAGTTACGCAAGGCCTGCGATTGATCGGCGGCACTAATGTGGAACGACCTCTGACATCTGGCTTCTAAAGCTGGAAGTCTCCTCTTCCAAGGGCCATCTTCATTTGAACAAACGTGAACATGCACAAACTAAAAAGCAATCAGAGTCGGCCTTCATGGTAAAATCTATGTTAAATGCACAAATATGTGCACCTGCAATTAAAAAAAGGGAGCACATAAATAAATTAAATGGAAAAACACACAGTCTGTGTTACACAATGCTGCAGGTGTTGTATTATATCAGCTGAAATACAACTGAAGCCAAAATAATCCTAGCCCTAACCCTGCAAGACCAAATTCCATTCTAATACTGGTGCAGTAGGTTGACAGTCAAAGAGCACTGAAATAACTTTGACTTTACAATAATAAACAAGCCCTCTCAGCTGAGGAAAGCTGTCATTGTTGATGAGAAGCAATTAGAGCTCCATACTAGGCTGCTTCATTGAGGATCCCTGGGGTCAAGAGTGTTTGAAGCACACCGTTAATATTCTTTTCACTTCCAGTAACAGCAGGATGTTGAGGCTAAACAAAGGTGCTTCTCTTCAAATGAACTCTGCATTAAGGAAAGTCTTAACAGGACGAGACAAATTGGCGTCCAACATCTATTGAGATCAGTCTATTACTTAAAACTTGGTTTCACAAGAGCATGTTAAAAATAACCGCAGTGAAACCTGAAAACAGAAACCAGAGTACACAGTCAAAGGGCTGTTGTTTTGGCTGCACTGATTCTGTTAACTTTTTGGCGAACACTTGATGAAGGGGCAGAACTGCAACAGCAAACGCAACTGTGATTATCCACGTGTTTTATCAGAGGCTTGTTTTATATTTTCGAGCTTCTTCTGAGAGAATTTCAGGCAGGATTCACAGAGACACTGTGCAGTAATGTTTAATAGTGGGCAAAGCCTGTAGATGCAAAATCATATAATTCTACATTTTTCTCTGCAAGTTAGGTTAGCAAAGCAAAGCAATAATCCCAGAAATTAATTCTGCAATGCAAGACGTCACCTAATTCAGTGAATGAAAAGCCAGACCTTAAACAGAGATGAAGTAAAGCAAAAATAAATAAAAAATAATTAGAGATGGGACATTTAACACCTGAAATGCATACATTTAGGGAAATGGCTGAAAGCTAATAAGCATTCTAATAAAAGATGTGCATGCAATCATGCTCTCACATTTAATAATGAAAATAAAGCCTTGGAATATTTCTTTGTTAGCCACAATAACTTCAAAATATCTTATTATTGTGTGAATTATTAGGACAGATGATCCCCCCCCCCCCCCTTGAAAGTACTTTTGACATAATATTCAAATCAATTTGAGACGAATGAACATTTAATGGGGCTATTTTAGGGAGTAGTACTGCTGCTAAATGATACAACTAGGATATATTACTTTTTTCCCTTCTAAAATCATCATATCTTACTAAAATACCACAAGAAGGATGCAACAGTGGGTGTGTGTTTGTGTGAGTCATCTTGCTTTTTTTGTTAAATATCTAAAGCTCATTTTGACTCCTGTCTTACAATACCATCCCAGATTTATGAGGATAAAATATTTAATAGGGAATCAATCTCTCGATTCAAATAAAGAGATAAAACACTGTCTTAAATGAAAAACTTGCTGAGTTCAAGGGCTCAAGACAATACAGTGATGATTTTAGTAATTAATAAATAACTGATCACACACATGACTGCCGTGTTATAACTGCACTATTTCATGTAACCAGTCTGCCTAAACTTTTCTGTTGACAAAGACACTTTAATTAAATGAAAGAGATTACAAGCTATTACAGCTCATTCAAAGATTAAAAATAAATTGAAATTCAATCAAATTTATCAATGTTTCATGTGTCATAATAGCCTTATGTCCCAGCAAAACAAATTCCTTATCCCAAAACCACAGTTAAGTATCTCTTTTACAAGCAAAACTAACTCATGACCATGACTTATTCATTTCATTCCCATGCACCGCTAACCAGCGTCCACGTCATAGTAACACATGGCCATGCAATTATTCCTCCTTCCCATGCCTTCATATCTCGTGACAATGCGATAAAATGTTTTCTGGTTATGCTCCGGACGTCTCTATACCCGACTGAGAATGAAAACTGGCTGTACTGTTTTGTAAGTGCTTCAGATATCATTACTTATAACACCATACTGTTCTCTTGCCATTATTTTGTTGGCTTTAACCAAATACTGTATACTGCCATATTTAAGCACTAAAAACAGCACTAAATGGTGTTGACGCTGTTTTATGCTTTATTTTCCGCCGCTGAATTGTTATGAGAACACATAAGACTTTGTGTGCAGTTTGTGAAAAAGCTCCCCAAGTCGTGAAGGAGTTGACGCTGGTGGAAGAATTCAGGCCAGAGTTTTTCTGAGAACAGCGACTAGCGTGCAGATAATGAAGAGAATTGTTTAAGATTCCAAACAAAGTGCCAGGGTTAACACACCCTCCATCTCCCAATGCTGAGACTGTGCTGGCACACAACCACCATCACTGCCTGGTATTGAAAATTAAATGAAATATGATCAATGCTATCAAGCTACAAAAGAACAAAGGCAAGTAAAAACCAATTATGCTGCATATTCAGATTTGCAATATGCTGTGCTGGCATTTGAGGGTATTTGATTTAAAGGTTTGCAAATGGGCTTGAATGCGGTGTAAAAATATCATCACTCAGTTTTGCCAAACACACACAGATGCAGGCATACGCACCAACATGCATGCAGAGGGCCACCGTGTAAGCAGAGACTGTGCGCCGAGCCAGCGTAGCATTAGCAGTCTGATTTATTCCACCGACAAAACTTGTTTTCGAAGATCGCTCTTCACACAAATATGCGGCAGACTGCAGCTGGAAGCCATCACTCTGCCGCAGAAATCAAACGTGGTGGGATTAGCCATCCCAAAATGTATTTTCTAACGCAAATCCCAGAGTAAACAGAGAGTAGAGGAATGAGATGATGACAAGAAGGTTGGAAACAAACTGTTAGTCTTTGAACGTTTGCACCAGACCAGGCGTTTGAAGTTGATACAGAGAGATGGGAGTGAGCGATGGAGATCAGGGAAGACAGAGGAAGAGAAGAAGCAGGAAAAAAAAAAGTGTGTGTGTCTCTGTGAGTGTGTAGAAGCTGCCAGGCGGGGTACTAGGTGTAGTCGGCACAACTTGAAGTGGTTTTTCTACACAGCCAAAGAAGGAAGTGGGGGGAGAGAGAAGAACAAACAACGTGAAAGTGTGAGAAATCCTGGGAACTGCACTGAATGGATATCAACACCAGCCACCCGCCAAGGATAGTGTTTTCATTAACATGGGATTTCCAACACAAAAGTTCTGATTCCAGCTCAGCACAGAGTACATCCCTCCCTTTTCTCTAAATCCATCTCCCTAGCTAAGCCTGCCGTGACTTCATAAAATAACTCAGCCGATTAATATCTCTGCTGTGTTATTGCTTTAGATGAACACAACTGATAACAGGAGAAAATACCACTAAAACCTTTTCGATACAACCTGGAATGATAACATAGTGGTCTTAGCATGGACTGATGCATGCAAAAGAACATTACAAGTATCTTAACTTTAGCAAAATATCATTAAAGAGAGACGATAATAGTTTTGATACTTTTTTACTGTGAACCTTGGGAGTGTTATTTGCATTGCTTGCATGCATACACACAAACTGACAAGAAATCTATCAAGGTATGCTTAATGGAGCATCAAAATGCATCAAAACCCTATGGGCTGGACAAAATCAATGCTGCGATATATAAAGTGGTTTTGTCATATTTTCCATTGCAAAGCCAGAAGACACCCTGAGGAGTGATGTAATTCCTAATTCAAGCTAAAAAGGTGTCACTTTCACTTTACCTGCCAGATACTTAAGAATATGGCTTATGGTATTAAATTAATGAGCGGTGTGCTCGCATCGCAGTACAATGTCTTATTGTTTGTAATGTTACTGTAAAAGCAAGATCAACCTGATTTGCTGTATATGCAAAACACATGTAAGCAAAAAGTCATTTAGATACAAAACCCAATTCCAAAAAACTGTGGCGGTTGGGTAAATAAAAACAGAGTGCAATGATACAACATAGAAACATCTGTTTAAAGTGAGACATTTTATCATTTCAGGTAAAATATGAGTTCATCTTGAGTTTTGCAATGACACATCTAAGAAATAACGTTGAAACAGGGCCATGTTTACCATCATGTAACACCCTGTTCTTTTAAAAACAGTCTAAACATCTGGGGAGTGGTAAGACCAGCTGTTAGACCTTGGGGAGGGGACTGTTGGTCTATTCTTGTCCAAGACCTAACTTTTGGTCTTGGCTGTTGTAACTGATGCAGTATGGGATTTAGTATTGTCTTGCTAAAATGTGCAACATCTTTCCTGGAAAAAATGCCATCCGAATGGAGGATTTGTTGCTTCTTAACTTACATACTGTATACCTTTTAGCACGGCACCTTCGCCAAATGGGCAGTTGAACTGGCTTTAATGCACCCCCATCATCACTGATGCAGGTGTTAGAAAACAAAGGATGAAGCGATGATTTCCAAGAAGAACTTCAAACTTTGAATTGTCTAACTAAAGAACAAATTCCATTTGGCCTCAGTCTATTTCTAATGAGTTTTTGTCCAGACAAGGTTTCTTAAGTTCTGGATCATGATCACATGAGGCTTCTTCTTTACATTGTAACCAGCATTTTTGGATGGAAAAAAGGACTGTGTTAGCAGACATTAATTTCTGAAGGTGTGTTCTTTAGCTACCATGACAAATTCGTGTCTGATCTTAATCTAGTTCTGGATCCATAGTATCCAATACTAAATAATACCCAGAGAGATGTCTCCAGATTCTTTCTGGAGATCTGTTGATGATATCATGTACTCAGGTTGATGGAATGACCAAAGTCCTCACAATTTTAGTTTGAGGATTATTGTTCTTTTTAAAAAATTTTTTGTGATCAAGTTTTTATTGATTTGTGCGTCGCAGCTTTCTGTGCTTTGCAAGTATAAATTCCGGAGGCTGCACACAGGAATAAGGATCATTATTCTAAAATTATTCCTCCATTATCTTTACCTCTGAGACAAAATGTAAAAATTCTTAGACCTTATTTCTTTATGGTGCTCTTTTTTTTAAAAATACCCAATCTGTTACTTACGAGCTGAACAATTAACTTATAATTAGCTGTAACACATTCCTCCAGCTGCTTCTTGTTTAGTACCTCTTACTTCTCCAGCCTTTTGTCGTCCCAATCCAAACTTCTAAGACATGTTGCTGCCATCAAATCCAACACAAGCCAATAATTTTATTGACACAGTAAAACATCTCACTCTCCAAATTTGATGAGTTTTCTGTGTTTGACTACAAATAAAATGTTGGCTTATAAGATTTGCATCAAATATTGTTTTTATTTGCATTGTACAACGTACATGGTACAAAAAAAACATGAGCGGAAAAGGCTTGCATATCTGTTTCCCACTGTGTTGTGCATGCAAAGATAGTGATTTAGCATTAGTTTGTGAGTTCTTTTAAAACATGGTTGCACTTCCTCTCCTCTTCATGCATTTCCTATTAAATCTCTTAAAACTGCCAAGCAGCGAAAACCATTCGTCAAGTTTTGTGGAGGGAATTTGTGTATGAAGTTAATGCAAATAAGTATGAGGGCATGAGATTGAATAAATTAAGTCTGAAGCTGAATTTTTTTTATAGCCCAGATGTGCAGATTGCCTTGTTTTAGAAGTAGAAAAACTTTATTCTTTGTCATTAATACATCCATAAATTAGAATCTTGGAAAGGATTTTTCTGGTCATTTCAAAAGAAGTCAGAAGTTAATAATGTGAAGTGATGGCAGGTTGTGGTCACTTTGAAACAAAATGATGGCAGGGGAAATGGAGAAACTGGTGACTGCAATGCTATGATCAAACCTGTTCATGTGTCCAAACTGCAAAAAAATATTTTAAATGAGCTAACCCCCCCCCCCCCCCCCCCCAAAAAAAAAGAGCGGGGAAATGATAATTACATTAATTAAAAAATACTGTAACTTCATAATAATAATGCAAACAGAGAGGAGAGAAAGGTAAAAGAAAACAGGAAAAAGTGAGACTCTGTTACATGGCTCCTACTCAGTACTTCATCCTAGCTCCATGTGTTGTCTATTACCTCCTGCCTTTTTGTTTCTGCCCTACTTCCAGCTCACATACCCGCAGTGCCAACAACACGCCAGCCAAATTAATAGCAAATACAGACATACACACATACAAACACACTGGAATAAGAGCCAACATCCTTGTTCCAAGCTGGCATGAGTACAGCACACTGTTGCGTATCCAACAGTCCGAGCTTCCACTAGAGGCTATTTTCCAATCAAATCAAAAGAAAAGCTTAGCAGGTAGGCCTGAGCCTTTGTTTCTGGGGCTGGATGATGAAACAGACACTATGAGAATGCCCTTGGTGCTTGTTTGGTTTCTTTAATCCAGCGTTGGGCGGTTACTGTAATCTGCACACTTGGACAATATAATTCCATTACAAGGACAGGGTTACTAATCAGAACAAGAGATTATTATCAAATTTCTTTTAAAAAAAAATCTTAATGGATTAAAGTCCTTGTTTGTTGAAAAGTGTGTTCAATTAAAAAAAAAAGGAAAAAGCCATGTCAACACAAGGCAAAACATGACACAATGAGTTAAAATTAAACTATTTCTAGCATAACATGATGGTGACTTGGCCTGCAAGGGCACATAGGAATACATAAGCCTTAAAAAGTCTGCTTAGCATGGCAAGTTTCTCATTACAAACCCACAAGATATGAAACATCCCCTCAATGGAACACATATTGTCTGCATGTCTCAATTACAGCCTGAATTCTTCACTTAACAAAACACACAACCACACATAAATATGTAAGCACGCTGATGCTTGTTTGTGTGTTCACTGGCAGAAAAATATGCAAGCACACATGCACACACAAAAATTATAGTTGAAATTATGCAAAATGAGTTACCGTTAATCAAGTTAAAGAACAAGAACTCCAGCTTTACAGAAAAGTTTTGCCCAACTCATCCATTTCCACTAAACAGAACCTGCTGTCTGTGTGTGCGCATTCGTACTGTACAAGTGTGTTTGGGCTTGGCCAAGCAGTAGAGCTCTCTCAGGTTACACACACACAGGAAGGCTCAGAGCAATAACAAAGGCCTTTCAAAGGAACCCTCAGCAGGTTAAGATAAAATGTTTTCGCTCAAACTGATAAAAAGCATCTGCAGCTTAAATGAGCGGGTGCTGGTATCAGTGCTGTGGTATGTGCAGCACATCAGCCGACGCAGATTAAAACACACACCGGGTTGGACACGGACACACACAGGGAGTGTGACTGGTTTAGTACTGGAAAAAACACCTGTGAACTTCCACAAATATAATCGCTGTCTACCAATAATGTCCGCAGTGAAACAAGGGAAATGATAGTGTGTTTTGTCAAGCAGTTCTAAGCTCTAAACCCTCCACACGAGTCCACCTGTGCTGCAGCAGAACCTCTCTGACTACTCTTTTCTTATATGTTCTGTGAGTCACGTAAGTGGTGTTTGTCTTCTAAATGAGCAAACTGGTTGAACGACATTAGATCCTCATTTACAACTAATGGTAAGGAAGATGGTGGATCAGAGCAGGGAGTGCATGAGCACCAGTGAATATCACACTGACACTTTCACTTGTACTTTATGATCGAAGTAGAAGCCAAGCAAAATCATGAGGCAGAAACAGATGAAATTAAACTGAAAATTGAAAAAAAAAAAAAAAAAGTAAAAAAAAAAAAAAATCAGCACAGAGGCCACTGAAATGAAGACTTCACCACTGGAAATCAATAAAACATATGGCTAATGCCACTTTTTAAGTTAAATTCTGATTAAAATAGCGTATGGTGCTCAGGCTAATGACTTATGTTGCTGTTGCTTATGAAGTTTCAGAGAAATATGCACATGTCCATCAGAAATCACTGGATTAAATATTTACAAGAACATGGGTCCATGTATATTAATTTCTTCATTTTAAACCAAAACAGTTTCAACGGTTTTTTGCTTGAATTGAAAAGTGATAAACGTGGATCATCAATGTAAATGTATGCCTGTGTAACTGGGTCTGTTCACACTATATGCTATATGATTGAAGCACAAATGGACAGCTGTGAACACAGAAGTTAATGCACTCTGTATGAACTGAAGATGCATTCAGAGCCGACTGCTCGGGCCAGAGTGTGCATGCTTCAGGACATTTATCTGCATTTGCTCAGCAGTGTGAATAGAATCTGTCATGGGGACACACAGTGGGACCATTTACTGGCCTAATATGACTTCAAGCAAGCAGCCAGCTACCACCAGGACGTCACGTTCTTAGTCTCCTGGAAAAAAAATACATTATGTAAAAAACAGCACCAAAATTATGCACAGCTGTCAGCGAACTGGAAAAGATGCAACATCAGTCTGTGGGGACATGCTGAAGAAACAATTTTTTGGGCTAAAAGTTTTTCTGAACTGGACTTTTGGGACCAATATAGATGAAAAACGACAGGAAAATATCAACTTGTGAATTACCGTGACGCTTTATAGGCGAGCTGCCTCAATCCTGTTATGTTTGTTTTGATTTGTTGTTGAAACTGATTGCACTTGCTGTTACTGCATCATAAAATCCTTTGCATTGATCAAATCAAAAGAAACTCAGCTTTTCAGCAATAACACAAGAACATTGCAGATGATTTTGGCTTTTTTCTTGGGGACGTTTAGCTGTGATGTCCATTCCACAGAGGCACAGTCCTTATAAGTTACACCTTATTTTAAAGGTGAAAAATCAGGCTTTAATCTGTAATCCACCACCAATTGGTACAATTAAATTTCAGCAAGAGATTTGATGAGTGCAGTGAAATATACTGTAAAGCAAGACAGGTGGGAAAAAACTGATAATTCTTTGGATCAAACACCACTCTATTGGCTGCACAACTTACCTGGAAACCCTGGATGCGAGCCAGGTAATCCAGCTGCTGTGCTGGCTGCACCGAGACGCCACAGGCCAGGTTTTTCCCCTTCATGGGTAGCGACGAATCTGTTGTGGGGGACTGACCGTTAAGCAGCAGTTCCCTGGCCATGGTGGCGGTCGGGCTGGGTGAGGAGGACGAGCCGCTGTAATACGGAGGATGCCCTGGGGGCAGAGGAGCAGAGCAGGGTCCCATGTCTTTGGATGTCATGTAGTTAACAGATCCACCACTGCTGCCCCCGGGGCCTGGTGCACTGCTGCTCTGCTTTCTGCTGGCTTCCATCTCCTGATAGACGTCGGGGCTGAGATGGAGCAGACCCTTCGGGGCTGGAGGGGCATCATTGGATTGTGATAGCAGAGAGAGAAGAAGAGGAAAAGTAATTGTCAGTCATTTTGAGACATTATTAAAGGGTTATTGTGCGTGTGTGTTCCTAACTGTGTTCCTTAGTGTGTGTGAAATGTCTGTGTGTGTTCCCAAACTGGCATTCCATCCCCGATCCCAGTTGACAGTTTCTTGTGGCTTGGCATCTCCGAACACTATCAAAAAGTCTGCTGGGAAACACACACTGCCTCTTTCTTTCTCACTCCCAAACACAAACAGAGAGACACAAACGGAGCATCTACCAATATCAACAGAGCGTCTATGACTTCATCTTTGATGGGAAACAGCAGTGTCGGCAAACCAGCATCCTGTTTCACTTATAACATCTCAAACACAGACCCAACACAACGCAAAAAGCAGGTTCTTGGTGATATTTCAGTGGCTCTAGGAAAGAAAAAAACCCAGAGGGTACGTTTATTGTCTTCCCAAATTTTCCTAAACAGGATGCAGCTCAGTCCAGCTTAACACCGCATCACTCCAACACTGTTTCAATCCAGGCCATTTGGATACATTTTTCTGTTTATGTTGGCGACTCTGGATCACAGATCACTGATCTGAAATGGTCATGACAGGCTGAAGCAGGACATGACAACGAGTTCAATACTTTGATCACAGCTTTGAGGGAGAAAGGGAAGACATGAGGCATAAACGAGAAGGAAAGAGCAGCAGAAATTTGTAAAGAAAGGATAAAAGACAAGGATGAGCTGGGAGTCAGTTACGATGGAAGAGGATGTGAGGATGAGTGGATGTGAAACCCATGCGGAGCCTCCAAGCCCAGCCAAGGTCACCAGAGACCGGAAGACCAGCTGTCTGTGTGTCTGTGCGTACGTCTGAGGGCTTGTTTGTGTGTGCATATGGACTAACAGCTGGGAGAAAGTGCGGGAGTGAGCACATGACTGACAGGCCACTTCCTGTTTCAGTTAACATTTGCCATCACACACAGACGCGCATATACAAAGATAGAGAGGTTTGCACACTTGTAACTTACTCCAGTCTAAGGTTTCTGGGAACCTGCTGACAGCATTTCCCATTATGAACAAAGAGGTTTGAGATCTTTTCCAAAAAACAGAAAAGCTGAAGGAAACAGCAACAAAATCCAAGGTTTATTACTCAAACTACAACAAAAAGCCCCTTGCCAACAATGACACAACTGCCCCCCCTTCTCCTAATCATGATGACAACTATAATTTTAATTTACACAAGTAAAACTTGCAGGCCTGCGCATTCTGAATATGGCACCATAAAAGTAGAAGGTGTAAGCCAACATGACATCAGTAGTGGACAAAGAATATTAAAACGGGTTGTAGTCAATGTAATTCATGCCTGAGTGTGCATGTGAGGATGTTTGCATGTGATTGAGTACATGAAGCTGGTGTCAGATGGTGAGCGTGAGAGCAAGAAAGCCTGAGAGAGGAAAGCCAGGGAGAGTGAATAAGTAAGAGCGGTGGAGTGTATATCTGCGTGATGTTGAGACACCGATTGTGAAATTGTGTACATGAAGCAGGAGCGAGTTGGGAGAAAGTAGGGAGAAGCAGAGGCAGAGAAGAGAATGAAAGAAGCAAAGGGAGAGAGTGTGTTTGTGGTGCTGGTTCCAGGCAGTTGCGGAGGGGTCCCGCCCAGACTCGGTGTCCGGTGGGCCAGGGGAGCGCTGGAGGGAAGCCAGAGCCAAGCATGAGACTGATCGAAAACAGATAGGGCCGGAGCCCGTCGCTATAAATCACCAGAGTGGAGCAAGACCTTTACATAGCTCACACATGCACACAATGCGCAGACACACATGCACACACACATATGAGCAGCAGGAAATGAAATGTGGCAACTCAAGTGAAAAGCCCTGCTGAAATACCCACGGGAATAAAAGGGAGAAAAATCACTCTTCTTACTTCTTTTTTTTTCCCCCTTTGCGCTTTTTTTTTATGCTTCCTTCCTGTGTCTAAGCCACCCTGTTTGTTGTAGCGATGTCTTCCACAGCTCACACAGGCCAAAGGACACACACACTAAGTTAGAATGAAAAAATAATGATGGTGACTGAATCAAAAGGTGAAAAACTGGACATCCTTTGGCACATTTACCAACATTTCATTGGTTAAAATGTATGCAGAGATAATAAGGGTGAGGCTCCAGATTGCAAGCATGGTGTTGCGTTTTGCACCCCTCCCCTCCCCCCATTCCCCCTTTTTTTTGGCAAGTAAAAAAAAAAAAAAAAAGTAAGATTTATTGCATCAGAGCATCAGACTGATTTCAAAACATGTTCATTGTATTTTTTTTAATCCCACGAGTAGAGTGAGAATTTGTGCTTCCTTATCAAATAACTTATGTCCAAAGTGGAAAATATACACTAATGTTGCAGTGCTCTATAATTTGAGCTGGTTAAAGTTTTGAATCCAACTGACTTTTTAAAGGAGATAATAAAAAGTGTCATTGTGGTCTGCTGAAAAGAGAGCAGCACATGGATGCAGCCTTCATCACTGCTAGTCCTGTGAGTGTTTACAAGTCCAATTTGAATAACTTTTTTTAAAAGACTTAATCTGTCCTAAAAGCGTTTCATAAGCCCAATTTAATCTGCAAGAACTTCACAAGGCTTCTGTGGTTGGTGCCAGAGGGGGAAAAAAAAATTGCATCAAGTGACAGTAAACACATTTTCCAATTTCTTTCCTGTAACAAAGCACCACGAATAAAATCTGTAAAAAGAGCACAGATTTACTGCTGTCAGAGAAGATAAATTACAAATGAAAGAATGGAAAAAGTGATTCATAAATGAGAATAAAACTTGAGAGAAGAGACAACTCAACAAAAGAAGGCTGGATTTAGTTGTTCACTGCTTCTACGTTGGCTAGTACCTGAACTGTGAAGTGTGGCCCTGCCTATAGATTGTATATAGTTTTACATACAGTAAAGGACAAGTTGCTGCATGTTGGACCAGGAGTAGATGATTTAATGCATTACTGAGAACCGAAAGTGCAGAAAACAGACAATCAAAATATGATAAGATGAAGGCATGAATGACATGGTCTGATTTCAGAGATGCTTCTTAACTGATAACAACAGGAATGTCTATAGTATTCTCTGGCAATGGGGCTTCAAAGTACAGACTCATTTCAGACATAACAAGGTTGGGACTCTCACTACAAGACATTTATAGAGGATATATTCACTTAATTAGGTAAACTTTGCTACTACCAGGTTGGACCTACTTTTACATTAAGAAGTACCTTCAAACTTCATGGCATATATCTAACAAGGTCCTGGAGCTGTTCCTCAGAAATTTTGCTCAATGTTGACATGATAGCATCATACATTTGCTGCAGATTTGTCGGCTGCACGTCTATGATGAGAATCTCCTGTTCCACCAAATCCCAGAGATGCTCTGTCGGTGACTGTGGAGTACAGTGAACCCATTGTCATGTTGGAGATGATTTGAACTTTGTGACATGATGCATTATCCTGCTGGTAGCAGCCATCAGAAGATAATACACTGCGTTCATAAAGGGGATGGACATGGTCAGCAACAATACTCAGCCACTGGTACAAAGGGGCTAAAAGTGGGCCAAGAAAATATCACACACACCATTGCATCACCAGCAGCAGCCTAAAGTGTTGATACATGGCTTAAATGGAGACTCATCAGACCAGACAACATTTTCCCATCTTCTATAGTCCAGTTTTGGTAAGTCTGAACTGTAGCCTCAGTTTTCTGTTCTTAGCTGACAGGAGTGGCACTCAGTGTAGTCTTCTGCTGCTGTAGCACATCTGCCTCATTATTCAATGTGTTGTACATTCACAGATGGTATTCTGCATACCTTGGTTGTAAACAGCGGTTATTTGAGTTACTGTTGCCTTATAATCAGTCTTCCTGTTCTCCTCTATCATAAACAGCATTTTTATACAGAGTGAAATACTCAGACCAACAACCACGACCCCCTTTCTTCCTTATTCTGATGCTCAGTTTGAGCTTCAGTGACTCGTCTTGGCCAAGTTTACCTGACTAAGTGCACTGAGATGCTGCCATGTGATTTAACCATCAATTATTTTTGTGTTTAACAAGTGGATTGAAAGGTGGGAAAAAAAAGTGTCTGGAGTGCATAATTATGAATCACATTCTGATTGGAAAACTCAGAAAAGCAGGAAAAAGCCAGTAATAAACCAATGAGTTACCAGCTATCAGAATCTGAACCTTTGAAGGTCCATTCCTTTGATTCCAGTGGAATATGTCTACAGACTTATGAAAAAGTGTTGAATGTAGTCAATCAAAGCATAAAAAAAGGGGGTGAAGCCTGGATCACAGCCTGGAGGCAACGTGTGCATCACCTGGTAATCAGAGCACATACAGTACATCATCCCTCATGAAAATTTGATAAGCTCCGCAAGTCAATAGCTTGTTTAGATGTGATACAAACAAACCAGTTTACATTATTTCTCTGCACCTCTGATGGATTATTTTCATTTTATTGGTGAAACAGATTTTCACCATGTGCATTACAAGACAAAATACATTGTTAGATCAAAAAACAACAGCAAATTATACTTTTAACTTAAAAGGGGGGAATGTAGAGGACAGCTTCTGTGCATGACCTGTCTACAGCTCCATAAATAATTAGCTCAAAACACTTTATCATGCATGCATGTTTTTTCCAGGCATGGTGTTAGTTATTTTTTCTTCTTTTCCAAAATAATGATAATAAAAAAGAAAGGGAAAAAAAAATCAGAACAAAGGACAAATCAGAAACATCTTCCATTCAGCAATCATGGGCACACACACACACCCTCACACAGAAAACTGAAACCAGCTGTATTTGTTTGAATGAGCTGCAAACGTTGTTTATGCAGTAAACATTATTCAGACATTAGCGTTGTGCGGGTGTTGTGCGGTTTGGGCACTTTAAAGAGCTGATTAACAGATAGTTAAGCCTCATGCTGAGTGTGACATAAACTAAGTGGGAATGGCACTGGACCAAAGGCACGCTCTAAGCCAACAATAGGAGTAAGCACCAAATAAGGAAGACCTTGTTTCCCCAAGAGGCTCTGCTCTGGAGGTATTAGGCAATTCCTGAAGCTCGAGCTACCATAGAAACCACAACCACTGAAACACCCCATCCAAAAAAAACAATATTTTATCTCTAAACATAATTTAGATGAAATATCTTTCAGAAAACCAGGGGTTAAATCATGGATGTGAGAGCTGTATAACTTGTGGCAGTGGGAAAGCTCTCATCTGGATTCTGTACATCAAGTCCGGAGTGGTAACAAGTTTGAGGAATTATCCTTTCTTCATTTTCTGCGCAGCTCAACGTGAGAGAGCTGAAACATCACATCCATTCTGCTCTCAAGAGTGAGGCTGCATACCCTGCGTCAGACAGCGAGCTCTGCCAAAAGCCTCCATTAGGCCAAAGTGACGACAGCACATTTGAATCTAATAAGGTTATCTGCTTGTTTTCCACTCTGCTGCTCCACATCTCACAGACTTGTCCCCAGAACTGCTCCTTCTCAAGCTGCTGGTATCATGGCTGAAACTGCTTTTTTTTTAAAAATCAATGCGAAACATCACCACTAATCAAATTCAATATTTCAAAATGAGCTAATCTGCTGCTTTGAGACCATGATCATGAATTTGTTGCACAACTTGTTTCACCTGTAATGAATTATAACTTGCTGATCTCTTGCAGCAGGTGGAGTTACTGGAAGAATGTCAATGTTGCCAGACTTTGGAGACCAAGTAAACAAGTAAAAATAGATTGTGAGGACCTGAAATAGCCCCTGGCTTTAGTAAAAGAATGCTTTTTCATAGTTTCTTTTTTCATTTTCTTTCTCTTTTCCATTTTGCTTTCGGATAAGCCGGCCAACTAAACAACAACATTCAGCTGACAACGACCAGCTGCTCTTCAAAGTTGCATTCTTGCACTTTTCTGTGAACAGTCCTTTGAGACCTACCCCCCTTCTATAAATAAAAATAAGTTCTCTTAAGGCCATCACAGTCCCATGTAAAGACCGACATAAATCTTCGTATTAAATTATACTTAACTTTTTTTCTTTCTTTTTTTTCCTAAACGAGGTTGCTGTTCATTTTAAAGCCTCTGTTTCATGATTTCAGTTGCGCATAGAGGTTAACGTTAATGTGAGGAGAAAAAGGTTGTCAGAGCAGCAGGGTGGCATGTTGACATCCCTTCATATTTCAAGCATTTCAAATATTTCAAACATCTTTATTTTCAGACTGGACCATCAGATGATGCATGGATAAAAATATTCTGGATCTGCTTTCACTCACTCCTTGCTGCTGTGTACTACAGATTTATGTAGTATTACGGTCCCTTTGTTTACTTGTGCTACTGTCCCACCTGCAGTTAAATGAAGGGGAACAGCCCAGTTGGTACTTGGACATCTCTGTGCTTTGTGGTCCTCATTCTTTATCACTGAGGTATCATAAAGTGGCTGCATCCCTGCAGAAGTTGCAGAAGACCAGGACCAAATTATACTTAAAACTTCTCCATAAAAAAGAGATTTTGTGGCTTATTGGTGCAAGAAAATTTGCACCGTATCAGCAGCAGCGGTTCAACTGCAAGTTTTGATTCTACAACCTGCACCCATGAGAATTACTATGCATGATGGGGAATAGCGTTCCCGAGCTTTGGCAAACCACATTTAATGAAAAAAAATCAAATGATGTCCCTCACAAGCTGTTTTTGGTGGGAATCGCCAAACTGGTCATATTGACTAGCTAGTGTTTGCCCAGATAAGATAAAATATCCTAGAATATTCCTAGGAATTAAAGGTAATTTTTGAGGAAAAGCTCTCTCCATTCTGCTTTAAGACTTGTTTCACCAGTGCAGAGAAACCCAGCTAGTGTTTTATAAAAGTAAGTAAGTAGTTGTTGTGGAATCAGCAGTGATAACAGTGCTGCTGGCAAGAGAGGTGTGCTGTGAAGCCGCATCAGTCTCGCCTCGAACATGCTGCATGAAAAGAGCTTCAGACTCTCCCTTCGCTTGCAGGGAGTGTGATATCTTTTTCTGGGTGAGAGCAGAGGAGCTGATTAACATTCAAGCTTCATCGCACTTGGCCGCACACTACTCAAGTGAGCACTTGGAGCCCTTCTGTGATTCTGCCAGAAGGACAACATGATCAGCAAACAGCAGACTCGTGACATTCTCGTCTCCAAGCTGGATTCATTTTCTCATCCCAGCTACAACCTTGAAATCTTGTTAATGAAAATCACCAACAGTTGTGTAAACATGGTGCAGCATTGCTGATTTTTAATACACAGACTTGAACAGATGAGACTTAATACCAAGTATGGCTTGCTTTCTGTCTACACTAAAATGGCATGGCACCTGAGGGGACTCCAACAAAGTCCCTCAAGAAACCAGTTCACAAGCTGTCTACCATTTCACAAAACAAACGCTGACTGGATTAACTAACGACCAGACTCTTTCCATCATCTGTGACAGATATTGAATATAGTCCATGGAGAGACATCAGCTTCCTTCCTAGTATTCTGGCACATTTACCTTTGGAGAAACATAACTGCCATTACCACTGAAAACTGGGACCAGTGCGCCAGTTTGAGGCACATTTCAGGTATAAGTGTAGGACTTTTATCTACCTAAATGTTTGCCTGCATGTTCTGTGTTGCCTTCTCTCCTGAGCTCAGTGAATAGTGACAGACAGACAGACAAAAAGCCAATTACAGGAAGAGAAACTGCAGGTCTTTGCCTCAGATTGGCTCTGACCTGCAGCTGTAGACTGTATTGTGTGTTGGTTGGAAATTACGACCAGCACACAATAGGCAATTTGCTCATTTGTGGGTGCGGTATATTACTCCCAACAGTTTAAGAGTTTTTCACAGTGCCTGAGCTAAATGATCAAGGAAAGCTAGACAAGAGCGTAATGCATTTTAACTCTGTGTGCTATCACCTGCACTGACAAGACTAAAGTCTCCCAAAGAAGTTCAGCAGTGGTCCAGAAGCCAGGAGAAAAACCAGAGTTATCAAAAGAACTAAGAAATTCAATGCTATGAGACTCAAGGGGAAAAAAAAAAAGAAAATAAACTGCATTTGTTTCTGGTGAAGCATCAGGTTGAGAGTACAGTAAGCCTGCTGAAAAAACAAAGAAGAAAACCAAAGAAGATCTAGGAAGGAAAAAAAAAGTCAATCATTGTTGATTGATGTGAAAAAGTGTGTTTCAGGCTGGTTGAGCAGCCATAAATTCGGCATTTAATAAAAGCCAAAAGGGAGCTGCCTTTCATAAAATTGCAGTCCAAGTAGATAACTCATTCATTAAATTTTTTGTTTCATTTGGATCCCCATTAGCTGCAGCCAACAGCCGCTGCTATTCTTCCTGGAGTCCATTAGGTAATTATTACAGTAAAATATATATTTGTGCATATATTATCATCTATACAGACAAATACCTTTACATCTGCATACAAATATATGCAGATGTAAATATATGCAGATATGCATTCAAACTCTGAACTGTGACAAGTGAACATACATTCATACATGCATGCACTTATACATATAAATCAACATACGATGAGCTGGATGTAGCATATGAAAGTCCATGTGGAAGTTATATACACAGATACATATACACATTTCCATATACTGTACATACACACTCACACACACACATTTATATACACATATACACACAATTCTAATTTAAACAGTCAAATGTGCATCCAGGGGAGGAAAGTCTGCCACAAACAACCTAATGAGATATTTCAAATTTTGAAATGTTTATTTTCACTCAGTTCAGTGAAGCTAGCACTTTAAGTTTATTTAAAAGAATAATGCATTTTTTTTCTTTTTAACACTCATGCTTTAAATACAAATGTTCCTTAACCTCATAATTGTTTAAAATCGTTTAAATAAGCATCAATGTATAAAGAAATCCTTAAATATATTAAAATCTGGCGCTGAGAGCAATGCAGGGAAACGTTGGGTGTACGTAATTGTTTTGCTGATGCACCCAGACTAAAAAAGGTTTGGCACACTAATGCAACCAATGCAAATGGTTAGTTTGGAGCCTCATTTTAGTTTGGTTTGTTAGCCTTCTATTTGCTTATACACAATCTAAACAGAGCTTTACTGTTATTCATCATAAACAAAAATCCAGAACAATTTTAACGTGATCATTGGAAAATACAGGAAATGACTCAAGATCTACAGATTCATCTTCTGAGGTCAGAGTTGTTGGGTCCACCCAATATGCCAAGCTGTCTCACCAATACGTGTCACTTTCTCTTTAACAGAGGTGCCGATGTGGTTAAAACCTCGACAGAGACTGAATCCAAACTCAAATCCAAAAACAAAAAAATTGATGTACAGATAAAATTAGCATCCTTTTATTATTCATACTAATGATTGAAGAAGAGTTTCTGTTTATGTTGTATTCTTAATAGAGATGAAATTACTTCAAAGTTTCTACTTTTGCCAACAGATGACATGCGGTAGATACTCAAATATCTTTCTTGATATAGATCCTCATTTCATTTGTGTCTCTCTTCAGGATCAAGGGTATGTGTATGCACATCGGCATCCAGCATGCTTGTGTGTTAATCCTGAGTGAAAGGCTATGTTTTTTGCACAGGAAGGCAGCGGGGGGACTCCCCGGAGGGCCTCTGTGTGCAGGCCCTGTAAGCCCATGTGAATGAGCCTGAATTCGCAGGCTCCCCACGAGGACGCACGGCCAATTAAGCTGACAGTCAGAAGCCCATTGACCAGTCACAGAGATTAAACGCCGGGCCATCTTGGTGGCTAAAACCACCTGCGGGATGGAGGGAGTGATGGAGAGCCACAGAGGAGGCGGAGAAGGAAATGGTAATAGACACAGGGAGACGTGCTGATACTCACTGTTACTTGTCGCTTCGGTAAAAGACGCCTTTTGTCCGTTCCAGCCTTTGTTGTCCATCTGAAGCAATGCAGAGAGAAGCAGAAGAGGGGGGGGTAAGAGAGATGTCGATTCTCGAACAGACAGCTTCTTCACGCATGTCAGACAAGTTCCTTCCTACTGTTTGGTCCACAAAGAGACGAGCACTCACAAGAAGGGGTGCTTAAGGAGCCTGGTGTCCCTCTAGGACAGCTACTTAATTAGAGGGGGTTGCCAATGTTTAGTAAATAAAAAAGCTCCTTTTCAATGAGCTACTTCTACTGTGGTGTGGATATCTGCCCCCACAAACACACGCAGTCACAAACATGTGCGTGAAACATAAACAAATCATTTCTGATGTGTGTGACAGCTGAAGAAATGACATGGTTGTAAGCAAATGCCCCCCACAGTCCCTCCTCACCCTTGCACAGATCCTGCAGCTCACAGGGGAACAGATAGAAGGGTGAAAAGAAGGATGGAGTGATCTTGGAAAAGACAACCTGTTTCACAAAGCTCAAGTTCATCTAAGGATGCGAAGAAAAGTAGGCCATCCAACTAATTCTTACGATTAAAGAAGCGATGCCAATGTATCCACCACCAACACAACTTTGTCTAAAAAGTCTGTTTCACATGATAGAAGCTGAATGTTATCAGAGTTTGACTGTTAGGCATGAAGATCAAAGCTAAGGGAATTACAGGGTGTACAACAGGAAAGGTTTTTAGCCTAAGTTGGGTTGAGCGAAATGGTCACGGTGCCTGAATAATATATATGTAGCATCACACATCTAACTAATGAGCTGTCTGGGGAACAATTGACATTCAATGGAAAGCTTGCTTATGTAACATCATCTCCATCTAATTCTGCTCTCTTGAGCTTAAAAACCAATGAGGTGAATAAAGATGATGGAGATCAATTGCTGCTTGCAAAACACACTCGGTTCAGAGGATCTGAAGGTATTATGTAACAGGTCAGCAGCACTCTGATTCATCTGAATCTGGGAATTGACTCAGTGTCAGTTTGTCTTCACAGGCTTGAAGAAATAAGACCTAATAAGGATGTTGGTTAGTTTAAACGTGTGTTTATCTTTTTTTTTTTTTTTTTGCTCCATTTCCGTATGATGAATATTTCTCAGGAACTTTAACAAAATTTTCCCTTGGATTTATTGTTTTGATTTCAAGTTGGTATACAGCTACGTTTAATGTAAACTTTATCGCGATCAGTTTACAAAATGAATCAAAAGCTTCAAACTTTAGCATTTATGGTCTTTTTTCAGCGAAGTGGTGACAGTTAAAACCTTGGTAAAAACAACATATGCTTATAGTCATGCACTAGGGTAAATAAATAGTTACAAATCATAACAAAGTGGGAGGTTTGTATATAAACTAAATATGAAATACACAAGTTGGCGTAAGCAGCAGCAGGATTTGTACCTCTGTGGGGTTCTGAGAGACGGTGGAGGCCTTGTATCCCAGCTGGAGCAGCATCGCCTCGGCAGCGTTCCGCTTGGCCACCTTCTTGTTGGGTCCTGTCCCCGTGGCAACCTCATTGTTCACCTTCACCTGCACGGATGCAAACACGTGCGCAGAAACGCATGACAGCTTCACATCATTGCTGCACAATTAGCATGCTTTTAAGCTTAAAAATTAACTGCCCCGACTTTAGTCAAAAACAAAGAAAAGGCAACAATTTTCTCATGACTTGCTTCCAGCTTTTACACTTTTATCTCACTTTCCGAGCTTAGTCAGCCATGCAGTGTACTTCCACTAAAAGAATGTAAGTGAAGTGTTTGTTTTTCAGTAATCCCAAAACATTAAATCTGTCCACACAGAATGTAAGCAGAAATTTCCAAGAGCATATCAGACGTCGTTGTGTTATGCAAACAGACAATTATGCTGTACAAATAACATTCTGGAAGCCAAAGCCTGTGAACAGAAAGGCCTCAGTGCACTTTTTCACAGAGTCCTGACAAGCTCAAGTACTATTCTGAATGCAAAAAGTAGCTATTGACATCCAATGAGAGCGAGTGACTCGGTAAATAATAAACAAACACAAGCAGTCTTTTATCAGGAATTAGAAGACGATCAGAAAGGCATCTGAAACAAGGTGGAGGCTTTTCTCTAACTAGTGATGTGTTCGGACAAAAGACATGAAAACAGAGACTTATTTGAGCCCTGCTGCCCACCGGGGGAAACAATGTGGAAATTTTAGAAGAGTGAGCGAACTGCACAAAAGAACACACACACTCACAGGGCCTAATGTGTGTATCAAAGAGGCATGGAGAATAGGTTTGAGGCTGAATTACTGCCCGATGCTGAGAGAAGCTCTGTTCTTCGTATGAAAGAAGAGGATTACGGAAGGAGAGACAAAGAGGGAGAGTTTGACTGAGAGACGGACAGAGGAAGGTGAATGGGAGCAGAGAAAGACAGTAAGTGCAGATGAACTGTTCTGCATAAATAAAAGTGGGCCGTGCCAGCTTTGTTCGCTACTGGTCTCTGACACAAACAGCTCAGTGGAGAAATATTTTACCCAGCTCTGAGCACAAGTCTTGACCACCACCCGTAATTTAGAACATGAAATAGGCTTATGTGCTGGCATAAATGGAAACGGTTCAAAGTCAATATTTATATGAGTACCTTTATTCTTTAACATAGTCTGAACCTTTATAGACAAATTTTCTTGTAATTAGTTTGGTTTAGGAACAGTTCTTTCTCCAGGCTTGGAAAAGGATGTCAGGTTTTCTGTAGATGGAAGAGGCTTCAAAATGATCCCACCCTACTTCAATCTCATCACTCTGTAAAACCTGTTGCCACTGATTTTCAGTCCTTTTCTCACAATCTCCTTTTAAGAGTGGTTTCTTGACAGCCACCTTTTATGGAGGCCGTTTCTGATAAGGCTTCTGTGAACAGTAGATAGATCAACCTTAGGTTCAGATGCTTCTCTTAGGTCCTCCGCCAGGTCCTTGCTGGATATTTTCCCATAACTTGAAGATCCTGTTATGTGCCATAGATTTTTTTTTTTTTTTTTCAACTTTCCACATCTTTTATCCCCTACTTTTCCAGATTCACCATATTATTTTAGGGACACTGCTGAAACATGCCAAGCTTTTGGTGAATGGCTCTTTGAAAATGACCTTGCTGGTGAAAAAACACAATTTTATGCCTGTCAGACTGTGTTATCTTTGGCGTTTTTTGCAGATGCGCCAAAAGGAATGGAAACAAACTATGTTTCACTACAATAGGTTGTTAGTAGCAAAAGCCTAAAGATAAAATTAAAGCAAGTTCTTTCTGAAATTTTCTTTTATATTAGGTGTTTTTTCCCATCAAATCTGTGTTAAAGGGAACATAAAACAAAAAAATGGATTTCTGAGAAATGTTTTAGGAATAAGGGGCAGACTGAAAAAGTGATAAAGCAGACAAAAAAAAAAAACCAACCCTTCAGAAAGCCTGGCGAACTATTGTTCGAGACCACTTGAAAGGGTTAAAAGAACCTCTTGACTCTTTGAAAGCAAAATAAGTGGGAAGGGGCTTTGGTCCATTTGCTAATAGCAAGTACACTGAGATTTACCAGCTAAATGGATTTTAACCACAAGTGTCCAATTCAGTGAGTAGTGGCAGTTAAACTCAAACTCACTTCCAGCATCATGTTCAGATGGAACATTTAAAAATGCCATAAAAACCTACATTTTTTAAGATATTTGAATATGAACAAAATGGGTTTTATTTTGTTTTTTTTAAACTTCCTTAACTTTTCTGGAAATTAATTCATATTGCTGCACTCACAATTTTCTTCCTGACCTAAACGCTGAAGAGTAAACAGTAGAGGACTACACTAGTTTCATTTCCTGCATCATGGTAAATTTAGCCAACAGCGGTGGGCACATTGCACTTCGATGGTAGGTGTTTGAGTGAAAGATTGATTTTCTTTGCAGGTAAATCCATAAAATAAATCCTGGCAAAGCAAATCTGTTCAGCACAACAACATTATTTCGTTGTCATGATTCGTAGGTTGGGTGGGTGAGGCGGCTGTACGATTCATCTATATAAATGATCTACTTTTTGGGGGGTGGAGGATGTTAAACTGTACAGTTGGGTGTAAATTAAGGCTAATTTTTAAAACACTGAATACAGCATTGAGAATTTACTTTAATTTTGTGATTTCTTATTGCGTAAAGCACTTTGTGCTAACAATTTGTATAAAAGGTGCTTTATAAGTAAAATTTGATTTGATGATATTGGACAGGAAAATGCAGAAAAGAAATTAAAAAGAAATTAAAATTATTGAATAAAATAAAATACACGATAATTTCCAACTATTTACATGCAACTGAATAAAAAAAAAGGTTTTGATTTATTTATTAGTTGTTCGTTTTGATTAAAACAATACACATACCCATTTCTCTGCTTATATCAGCACAAACAAAATTCAAACAGCAATGTGATGTGAAATCTTTCTTGGCTCCAACTACCAGTTAAAGGTTGAATATGGAACATTTTTATTAAAAAGTAAATTTTTTAAAAAAATACCTCCATAGGGGTTTGGGGGGTATAAAAGAAAAAAAAAAAATTTTTTAAAAAAAAAATATTTAATTAAAAAAAAAAATAAAAAAAAAATTTTGGGTTGTAAAAGGAATTTTATTTATTTTTATAAGCAAATACCCCGCATGGGTTTAAAAACATCTTTGGGGAAAAAATAATATATAATAATAAGGGGGGAGAAAAGGGAAGAGGAAGGAGAAAGAGGGAGAGAGTGAGATATTTTATTTTGAGGGGGGGGAGAGGAGAAAAGAGAAAAAAAAGAGAAAAATAAAAAAATACAAAAACACACAAAAAAAATTCCAAGGAAAAAAAGAAAGGAAGCTTTTTCCCTGTGGGAGGTTAGCTTGTTTGCTACAAGATACGTTAGCTCAGTTATAAACCCCCCTTGTGTAGCAGAGATCTGGTCGCTGTGTGGGTGGGGCGGAGCGCGGGGGGCCGGGTTGGTTTGTTTCTCCCCCCTAGACACAAGAACCGGGACACACATGGGTCGCTCCTCTCCTTAAACTACAGAGACATGTACTCTAAAACCAAGAGTAATGATGTAAGGGTCAACATGTTTGCACTAATATAAAGACAAAATATGATTTTCTCTCCTATCTAATAAAAGATTTAGGTCAATGTATGACCTGAAACAGGCCGACAAACTGAATAAACCAACTGTGGGACTGGGGAGATTCCTCCTTCGTACTTAGAACTCTGCTCTGTTGACTGGATAAATGATAAATAGCAAATGAATAACTTCGTTAAAGGGTAAAGGTTGCTGCTGCTGCAAGAGCACAAGATTTTATTCTGTTCTGGATAATGCCTCCTTACTACAACACATTCTTGTATCTTCCCGTGGTACGGAAAACAGACTGTGCTGTCTTTACTAGCACCAACAGACAACTTGAATTGTAACGGTATAAAACACTTGGCTGCTCCACTAAGGAAAAACAGGGCTGTAAAGATGGATGTTCATCTGTTCTGAGCTTTAACTGCACCAATAAAAATACATATTAAACAGAACATTTTGAGAGGACCAGGGGGAGAAAGGGAGGATGAGAGACGAGTGAGAAAAAAAGAAGAGGCAGCTGGGGTGAAAAGAAACACGGTAATGTTGCGCTGAGAGAATTCATTATTCAAGATCAAACTGTAAGACAATATATTTAATAAAACAAACGGTACCAGAGCTCAGATTTACCACACTAGCTTTTACATGAAAAGAAAAGCAGGATGCCACTGTACTACCAGCTTCTGTTTCTTTAACCACCAGAAAATTCAACATAAGTAATAAGCAACCAATGTGTGCCACAAAAAAAGGGTTGAGTAAATAGAAAAACAGGAAATGACAGGTTGCTTTTCTTCAGCTTTTTACAGAGCAAAACTGGTAAGAGGCCCAGAAAGGGAATGGTTTTGTTTATAGACATTAGCAGGCAGTTGAACCAACTACACATGTGCAAGTCCCTTGGGACAAAGTGGAAGGGGTACACTAATACTTTTATGGATCACAGTCCCAGAAAGAAATTGGGAAACTTGTATTTCACAGTAAAAAAAGACTACGTAATGCTGCCTTGTTGCCAGGGAAGGAGGTTTATTTAGTTCTGCCACTTACCCGCCGTCATTTCTAATCCTAGTCCTGACAAGGTTATGAAGCACCTCTGCAGTCAAGCTCTTTATCCACCGGCTCATACCAGACATCGTTTGATACGTGCATCGGGCAAAGATTCAGCAGCTTACAGTTAAGCTGCTTTTCTTCCTGTTCATGTATAATCTCATACTTTCACCATCTTAATCCGATCTAATTTCAATAAGACTATTAGCCAAAATCTTTGTTTAGTAACTTCTCTACTGGAGCGGCATGTGCTGTGACAAACGAGTACTGACTTCAGTTTTTATAACTGCATTATATATTCAATAGACTTTATAGTTTGTTGATCAAAATAAACTCTGGCAAGTATTGTTTCCATATGGTTGACATATGGAGTTGTGTATCAAGAAAACTAAGAGTGACAGTGCTTTAGTAACAGTATTGATTCAGTATAGTTGATGTCCAAACAGATTGAGTATGAAAAGCAAACTAAAAGGCAAATAAATATCTGCTTTCTTTCCGATTCCACTGGTAAAAGGCACCCGATTATAAAACTGATTTAAACTTCTGATGTCTGACATTTCATAGGAGAGCACAGGGAGTTTTGAGGCGAAGTAGGCACAAGTTTGTTTGCAAGTCAAGCTGACCTAGTCACGTCATCACTGGGCCGAGACATCCAAGGCCCATCAGAGCGGATGCGCCAATCTGTGTAAACACTGAAGGCTGTCGGGACACAGAGACCCTGACAATAACGCGCTGTACTAAATGCACCCAGAGGTGAGAAGACCGGGACTGACATTACATAGTGTCAAGGGCATCTGGATGCCCTCAGTTATTGTTTATTGTTGTATTATCAGATATAGTTGATGTCAGAAGCATTTCATGATATAAAATACGTTTTATTTTTGCTTAAACCTAACATAATGAAACTGTCTACGACTGGCTGCTGGAACCATGATTCAATAAAACAACCAGATAACTTATCGGTGGATCTGGGCATCCTGCAGGCCAAGGCTTCTCTCAAAAATTCTCATATATTTCCAAAACTCCTGGATCTTTAGGCATGTCTGCAGACAGAGGATTAGAGAAGTAAAAAGAACATGAGACAAAACCACTGTTTACCTGCATGATGAACTCCCGACGTCGGGGCATCCCTCGCTCAGAGAGCAGCTGGTACTCGGGCTCCTTCTCCTTCTTAGCTTGCTGGATCTGGGCTAGACGGCTGATGGGGTTCATGCCCTGACCGTAGTCTGGTCCCGTCTAGAAGGAAAAGAAAAAGACAAAAACATGACATGCTCCTGTTTTAAAAGAGAAGAGAAAAAAAAATGCTTGTTTCATGTCTTTATTTTCTGCTCAGGTAATAATGTTGTATTTCTGTCACCCACCTGGGTCCCTAACTACAAAGCAGGGTAAATGTCATGTTTCTTTAAGTAATCTGGGTCAAACTAACCCCAATCATGGAGATTTTGCTCAGAGGTGATACTGGTTATTCACTTAGTCTAGGATTTCTGACTCTAAACTTTTGTACGATTATGTAAAATGACTGGAGTTGACAGCAGATGGCTGTTGACAATACATTCCTGACAAAAAAGGCTGCTGCAGCTAAAATAGAGAGGAAACATGAGAGAAAGTTAGAGATGACGTGAATGCATCAATAAACAGATCAATGTCACTGCCACATTATCAAAGTGATTTACCATTAATCACCCTGGCATAAGCTGTCTGATTTGGTCAAAACAAATAATGAAGCATTCATTGAACCACTGCTGTGAGCGGATGTGTGGTGGTGGTCTTCGTATTCATCTATGTGGCACAAGGTAAATATAATCAAAAATAGTTGCTTTCCCAAATTTTGTCATCTCCCAATCTGCATTCCTCTTCACTTCTTTAAACAATTTAACCAACACTGCAACATATACACCTTTATTTGATGGAGACAACACATACTGATGAACATCTGCGATAACAAACGTAAGCATGTCGGATTATAGCTAAAACGCTCATTTACATCCGTAGTCCCTCGCAGGCAAAAAGATACACAATACAATAAAACAGTATGTTCCTGTGGAACAATAAAACGCCCCAGAATGAACCTACAAAATGACAGAAACCAGTTAAAAAAGGTGCCGGATTTATTATTATTACACTTTTATGCTTCAACATTTGGCACAGTGTCCCCTGCCCTGAGAGAAAGCTCCCCCATGGTTTCACCTGGAAAGCACTTGCTGTACACCTGCTGTCCCCTGACACCCATCAGTTATATTACAGCAAGTCCAGCTCCACAAACTCAGTCACACCCCATTATATCCCATATACAACGGTTCTGGAAGACAATGGCTTGTACTTTTAATTTTGACCTGTGTTTGAAGGTATCAGCTTGAATTTGGGTGGAATCCCAGACTCCTATAAATAAATCGGCTTTTCTTTGGTTTCCCTGGTTTTGAAAGGGAATCAAAGTATTACGGGTCCTGTATCATGGCGACACTTGGCAAAAACCTTTAAGACTCTTAGGCGGGAATAGGCAGGAACCACAGAGCCAATTTTGGAAGTAGATACAGTCTGCTGAAACAGACTCTTGGTTTGGTCTTTGAGGCTCTACCTGATGGGGCTGTGCTTGCTTACCACTCCATGATACTTACAGCCACAGACTCTAATGCAAGTCCATTCAGGAAAGTGACATGGGGCTGCCACTCCCAAAGGTGCCATGTTGAAGGTTGTATCTTGGTTCATATGTTCTGGATCGGCTCTAAAATTCAGCAGTTTTGGTTGGCCATACACACCTCAGTTAAAAATTATGACAGGTTGCAGATTCCCCTTTACACCCAGTCTGTTCATTCTCACTCTATTATCGGTTATGCTAACAGTCTAAACCTCTGTTTTCATGTCAAAGTACAGTGTTTACTATGAGCTACGACCTATTGTGATCACCATTCATATGCTGTTGATTTTGTTGTTTTCTTTCAATTGAAAACAATAAATGTTAATTTAAAAATAAGCATGATTTGTGACTGTATACTAATAAATGACCATGTTGGGAGTGTATTTTTGACATGCATGGGAAAGATTCATCAATCTCCCTTCTGTCAAGTGAATCACTGGTTGTCTTTACACCAGATGCAGAACATGATCATAAAATGCAGATCAAACCACAGAGGATAGATTGTAAATGTCCAAGTTCTTTTTCTGTAAACAAGACAGAATTTTCCAGTTATTTTATTCAATTTCAGCAACCTTTTATGAGATAAATGTAGGTATGAATATGAATTGTTTACAGCAGCTTGATACACACCTACACTGTTATAATTCCGCAACATCAGTTCGGATCTTTAAAAGTTCATAGGAGTGACATTTAGAGTACATAAGCATTTCCTTCTAAAGAGACATCTTGAATAAAGATAAAAATCAGTTAAAGTCAAACAGCCCAGTTAGTCATGGACTACAAGAAATTCAGGCAGACACTCTTACCATCAACACACTGATGTCATCATGTTTATTTTCCCATTTTCTAAGAACTGATTGATCAGGATGTGGTGTTTTCACCTGTGTTGATCTCTTATCCCAGGACTTTACCTGTCATGGAGCAGGTTTCAGCACCAATTGCAACAGTGATGCAATCTGGTAAATAGTGAATCATCTCTGAGCTGATACTGAAGTTACCTTAAGCCACTAATCCTGCTTTGTAGCACTGGCCACTAGAGAGACATGATCAGCTCTAAAGAACATATTCATACAGTCTACCATATTCCAGCTATCTGAAGTGTGTAATTGGCTTCATTAATAACATACAAATAGAAATACCTCCTATGGACTCATGACAGAGAATACATAAACACAAGTGAGAAAAATGAATAAGTCTGAATCCAAGTGACACTTTGTATTTAACCTTTGAATTTACCTTCTTAAAGGAATAGTACACCCACAGAATGATGTGCGTTAATTTTCTACTCACCCTCATGCTGAGCAAGACTGTGGAGCACTTTTTTAATATCTCAAATGCAGCCGGAGATCGGACAGGTTTTCGTTTTCCCCCAACTTTCATATAATGGAGTTCACTGGCAAATGAAACAAAAAGGTCCATAAAAGTCCACAAAAACCTATTCCATTATTCCTCCATACTGCTCATCCAATGTAACCCAAGTGTCCTGAGTGGGTAGCGTCCATAATTTACGTGAAACTACATCATTTAGTATATTTTTATAGCTTAAACAGTACTACATCTAGCGGCCGTGAAGCGCGTCCAAGAGAGTTCACGAAACTGCGGAAGCTGTAGCAGACAAAATCGTGCGCTCTTTTTCTTTCTTTCTTTGTTTTAAATCAATAGCCAACTCCTCTTGTGTTTGTCGCAGTTTGTCCGCAGCTTGTTTGCTCTTAGCACAATGTAAACAGCAAATTTCTTCTTCTACGCTTGCATTATAGTGTCATGAACTCGCACGAATGCGCAAATAGAGAGTGCAGTGTACTACTGTTTAGGCTATAAAAATATACCGAAATGATGTTTCGAGTAAATTATGGACGCTACCCACTCAGGACATTTGGAATACATTGGACGAGCAGTATGGAGGAATATTGCCAAGTTTTTGTGGACTTTCATAGACCTTTTTGGTTCAGTCGCCGGTGAACTCCATTATATGAAAGGTGTGTGTGTGTGTGTGTGTGTGTGTGTGTGGGGGGGGGGGGCAAAAACCTGCCCGATCTCCAGCTGTATTTGACATATTAAAAAAGCGCTCCACAGTCTTGCTCAGCATGAGGGTTGAGTAGAAGATTACCGCACATTCTGTGGGTGTACTATTCCTTTAAAGTAAAGTAATGGCTTTAAGTGTATCTGCACCTTGAGGATGGTCTTGGTGCGTTTCTTGTAGTGTGTCTTGGGTTTCTCCACGGTGGGTATGAAGGGCAGCTTCTTCAGATCCTGCAGGATGGCCAGAGCAGCACGCTTTTTGGATAGCTTCTTGCTGTTGCCCTCGCCCTCGGCGGAGAACTCCCCTACGCTGACGCGCGTCAGGAAGCTTTTCATGTGTGGTGGCCCGCTCTCCTTCAACACCTGGGGAAGTGATCAGAAAGTCCACAAAAAAACAACATAAGAAATTAGATAAATTAACGAAAGACAAGAGACTTTTGTGTTGCGTGAGAGGGGGGGGGGGGGGGGGGGGGTTGGCGCATTCTGCGAGACAGCTACACCAGGTGGTCCGAAACATCTGCTCACTGTGGTCACACATCTACCCACCCATATGTGTGTGTTATTCATATACAAAAGCAGGCTGAACACTGACACACAACACACACACATGAAGAGTAACATGTTCCTAGATGACAGTCTCTGGTGATGAAGGCTCGGTTTCCTTCCTCTAGCTCTAGGTCACCTGGGAGACCTAAAACAAACACCGGCTGGCGTTAGGTCATGCTTCTGCAATCAAATCTACTTCCTGTGAAGTCCTGGAACAATGTATGAGTGTATGTGTGGGTTTGTGTGTGTAGCAGTTCTCCCAAACCTTACATAGGAAAGCATAGTAGAGAAAGAATTAGGTTTCAGACACTTATGATTGCAGTGGTGCACATCCAGTTAACCTGACATGTGATTATAACTGTGTTAAGGATTGTGGGTTCTGTTTCAGCTCCCAGCTTGATGACTTTTCCCTTCCTCCAATTCAAATCACTTCAAGAGTTTCTTTGGACCTCCCCAAACAGCATTTTCTATACATTTTCTTCTATTTTTATCTTAATCTCTTGTGCAGACGGCACAAATTGTAGCAATCAGCTGCAATCTAGAAACAGTTAATTTGAACCCAGTGACCGATAAAAGAGATTAAAGTGATAAGCGGAAGCTTGAGCATTCCTGGGATACTTCACACATCAACACAGACTAATACCAGACCTTGGAGAAAACAGAGGATAATGTGTGCATTTCCCTTCTTCGGTATTACACAATTACACACACAAAAATGCTCCAATTTAATTAAGAAATTAAAACCAGCATAAAAAGCAAAACTGTTTAGTTATGAAGCTAAAAATCAAATAAAACAGTTTTTCACACTTGAATCTTTAATGCAGCACTTGTAATTGTGTCTTTGTAGCCAACCAATTAGTCAAATCTATGTCAAAATATCCCAGAATGAGTGAATATTATTAAAGTGTACCTTCTCAAGTGATAACAGGGTATTTTTAATACAGCCGACTGTGGCTCCATGTTAGCTGTCAGTGTTAGCCCGTTAGCTTGTCAGCATTCCTGCACATAGTACTCAGTAAGAAAAGGATGTCTTGTTAAACTCACTCCAACCCAGATCTACTCTGGATTTGCTCATCACTCAAAACAGGAAATGCAACATGACAGCTTCTTGTACGTAACAGCATTCAGTGAGACTGAAAACATCCTATTTCTACACTTTTTAACTATGCAACAGTTGTTTGACGATGACACGCCACATTACTGCTCACTGCTCAGCTAAAATTATGTCACATGGAGGAAACAGATAGAAGCTAAGAAAATGTGGACAGCTTTTGGTTGCACACAAGCAGAGAGATGTAGGACAGGAGGCCTCAGCTGTTCTCAGTCCTATAGCTGCCTCTTTGTCTCGCTCTTCCCCTCCTTGTCCAGCCCATCTAACATGTGTAAATGCTCAGCTTGAGGCTGGGCGAGATGGAAACCAAAACATAAACGCTGCTGCATCAGTGAATGGATCTGCACAAAAGCTCATTTGCCACACACAAACACGAACGCATAGAAAGATAAACGCTTTCTGTAAGTGTTAGGGGGGGAATTAAGCGTCCGTGTGGGTGAGTGGCTGAGACACGCACCATGCGATCGCGCTATTCCCAGTTTGATTTTTGTTACACGTCATTGTTTGGTTGTCAAGCAACGAGCAGGGACTCCAGGAAGTTACAGGTCCGAGCCAAGAAATAGTTTGGCACACAAACGCCTATAAACAGCAAATTATAGATTAAACACTCTAGAGTTTGTGTGGTGTGAACAAATAAGGTAGAATGTTAAGTAATCAATTAGTCTTGCACTTAAGAGGTGCTGATATTTGGGTTTTGTTACTTTGGATTTCCTTCACAGTATTTAGCAAACTAGATGCTGGCTCCAGAGAGATACACTGCACTGATGCGAGAGGCATCCATCTTTTAATCTAAAAACAACTTTTGGCAAATCTCCATCCCTTAAAAAAGAGGGACTTTTGAGCTTCATTGTATGGACAACATTTCAAGTAAAATTGTAATAAAAAACAGAAAAGAGACCAGTGACCCCTTCACATCCATTTTATTTTTTATCTAAATTTATTTTAACATTTGGAGCTGATTTATTTCTTTTTCATTTCTTCCCAGAAATAATATTCTCCGAAGAGATAAATGCTGTGTGAGTTCTAAGGGTGAAGCTGCTCTTTGTTGTCCACTTTAGGAGGAAAGAAAGAAATCAAATGAGGTCTGTTAAGGTATGTGGGACAGTCAACAAAGAGTGTGACACAAAGTGTATATCTGTGCACAATATGTTGCATACTCTTGGCCCAGGATGGCGGCAGACAATCTGCAGTCAGTGTCCTGGCAGACGACACGAGATCTGCACCACACCGATGGGATTTCAGCGCTCCCATTCACTTACAGCTGCACACACATACCATGCAAACAAACACACAAACACACCCGTCTACCACCTAATGACAGGGAGATCAGGTTGTACACAGGAAACCTTCTGTAATTCAATGTTGATTTTTTTTCTTCAATCCCCTTCTCTTCATCTTTTCTTATTCAAACATGGGAGGCCTTCTCTTCAGCTTCTCATAGAGACATTAATACCCTGAGCAGTCTGAGGATCTGTGCATGCGAGAACTCAGGTACTCTAGAAGAGGAGGCTATGGGAGCAGGGTAGGACAATGGCGAGGACTGGTGGAGGAAAGAAAGGCTCTTTTGTGACGAGCATTGGATGGACAAGCCCCGAGGGAGACTGCTTCTTGTAAGATGGGTGGTTCTTGGCCCGGACCCTCTTCTCTTATGTCCTCCTTGGAAAGGGAGCCCACGATCCAACACACAAGCTGTGATTTATATATTGGTTCCTCTTTGATGCTGACATCTGTTTGATATTGTCTGACGGGGGGATTAAATGAGCCAACTGGCTCTCGGGGTGGCGGCGACCCTCATCGTGGCAGAGGGATGGGAAAGCAGAAAGTCAAGGACTGACTCATGGGTAATTTCATGCCCCAGTGAGGATAGGGATGAAATGATGTAAAAACATGGCCGCTGTGAGAGGCGTTCACATGAGAAGTGACCGTTACACGTTTGTGTAGGATGTGTGTTAGTTTTGCTGTTTGACTTGGGGGGTAGACTGTGTCCAAAAATGACACATTAAAGAAGAAGTGACATTACAGGAAAGCAGGTAAAGTATAAAGGCGAGTTCCACCTTCCTGGCTCTTTTAATCTTCACTTACTCTCGTTGTTCATCACATTCCAAATACAAACTTTCCTAACATCTCCTTTCATTCTACCAAACAAATCCAAGGGTCTTGAAATCAGGATACATTTACTTTTGAGTAGGATCATTTGTTAGAAGCTTTTCTTGGGCTTTGCAATTCAGTGTGTTTAAATTGTTGTCTTTCAACCTTAAAGGAAAAATTTGGCTTGATTACTCCTTCTTAAGGTGGAGACACACCGAGTGGATTTTCAGCAGTCTGCTGTCATCGTGAAGTCTTTTGAAGTCGGGCGTGAATAGGTTTGGTGTGGTCTGTATTGTCAGGCGTCTGGCGCCATCGCCAATACCAATGGCATTCTTTTCACCTGACTGAACATGTGTAATCAGCATTGGCCAGCATTGACCTGTAACGACAGATTGGTCAGTCTGTTACAGGACTGACCAGTCAGATTAGAAAAGGGCGTGTCCTTGCTGGTGAATGAGCAAAAGAGCAGACCGGCAGTGAAGGTAAACAAAAGCAGCATGCTTTTACGTGTTTTGGTCTTGAGAAATCTGCCATTTCCGGTTTTCGTTTTGTGGGGCCACAATGAAGATTAGCGCCCAGCTGTTGTGGAGACATTATATTTTGCGCACGCGCAGAAAGTATTCCCAAGTCTGGACTCGGTTCAGTGTGTTCTTGGGCACTTTTCTCACCATGTCTGTGAGACTCAGGCTGATTGATCAGCCCAACCCCATTTTCTGCCGACGACTGTAACGGTCATCAGTGTGTCCCGTGTATCTCTGCCTTTAAAGCCACACCACTAAACTTAAAAGAGTTTCTCACTTTGGCTCTCCCTAATCAAGACTATTTGGCAACTGTATTGCATCCTGTCTCTTCTCTTAGTTTGCTCCAACCAGCTCAGTCATTTTTTTTTTGGGGGGGGGGGTTCCTCACTTCCTGATTAAACCCTTGGGTTTCCTCAATGAATAAGTCATGGTCTGTGTTCAAAAATGGCCAATGCACTGACATTCAGTAGCAACACTGTGTAATAAAGCTGTCAACTTATGTCCCAGGATGGGAAAAGAGTTGTGAAGTGCGGTTTCTCTGCATCAGGATGCTGCAGGGCTCACGGAATGTACATAAGTGTCATGAAAACCATTCAGAAGGACAGGGTTTTTAATGACAGAAACGTGTCTCGTTGCTTAAAAGTTTCAATGTCTTTCCTCTTCTACATACAGGATACCTATAAATAACTTGTAAATCCCCAAAAAACAGTAAATTACATTTTTCCTCTAAAAAGGAATCAAAGTATTACAGGTCTTGTATCATGGCGACACTTGGCAAAAACCTTTAAGACTCTTAGGCAGGAATAGGCAGGAACCACAGAGCCAATTTTGGAAGTACATACAGTTGACACATCTGCTGAAACAAACTCTTGGTTTGGTCTTTGAGGCTCTACCTGATGGGGCTGTGCTTGCATACCACTCCATGATACTTACAGCCAAAGAGAAGATAAAGAGAAATTTTTTTCTATTTCATTTGGATTTGGCATGGTTTCATTTTTATGCCATGGAATGTCCAGCCCCGATTGTAGGCTGTATGCAAAACGTAATTACTGATTTTCAAAATGTGTTAAATTATGTTTCATACAAATTTGTATTGTTCTTCTTTGCATGATTCCCTCAAACCAAAAGATTGACCAAAGCCTTTTCCATCTGTTGGGATTCACTGTTTGGTTGCACTGACAGCACCTAGCTGCAAAAGACAGAGGGGTGCACTGAAATTTGCAACATAAGGCAAAAACAAGAGGATCAGAAAGAGAAAATAAAAACCAGCACAATCGCAGTTTTTTCTCGGACTTTTAGTTTTCATATTTGGAAGCAAAATTTGATTAATTTGTCAGTCTGAGTAAGTTTCCTGAACCCCAATGGCATTTTGCATCCACATGTGCTACATCTGACCTGATTACATGCTGATTGTTGCTCAATGCAACCTGGCCCTCAGACAATTCAGCTTGACATGGCACACAAAAACAGATGTGACTAATATGCAAGATTTTAGCACAAAGAAAATGAAGTCTCCTTATCTGATCTGTTTCGAATCTCTCCCTCTGCTTTAAATCATGAAGTCTATTTACTGAACTAACCAGGCTAAAGTGGTGCAGTCACTGAGTGCAAACAAATCATAACTTGGGAAATACACTAAGAATATTAGCTGTTGATGGAGATGTAGACAGATCATGAAAGAAAGTCAAAGAGTGAGAAAATACACATGGGGAACAGTTACTGATTTACTGCTGCTCATCAGACAGCAGTAATGAAGAGTGTGTCTCCAGACTGACAGCGGGCAGGAGAGCGACTGCTCCGAGGAATGGGGCTGCGTTCAAAAACCGCTCCTCGGAGCTTCCAAATTTGCGGGACTGAAAATGAAAGCTGTGTAATTGCTGACAGTGACAAAGACATAGCAGATAATTAATCACATCAACCCAGATTTAGCTGGCTGAAATTATTAATAGGACTTCCAGGAAGGATGGTCATGTCATGCTCTCATGAGCTAATGCGTCTTTGAACAAAAGAAAGGAAAAAGTGTAAAAGGGAAGACTGGACTGTTTCCAAACATTTTTGTTAAAGTTGTGTAAGCTCTTATTAACAAGCAAAGTCAACACTGTGAGAATACTTTACACACACACATACACACACACACACACGTCCCCGTCTGCTGATCCCCCTTTGCCTACAAACGTAACTGCCCTGTGTGTGATTTTTGGGAGTGATGGAGGTGGAAGGGAGGGATTCTGTGAAGGAAGGGAGGGGGTACACAGTGTAAACTGAGCTTCCCTTGTTTTTGGCACCTTGCTGAGTACAGAAGAAGAGGAGGAGGAGAGGGAGAGAATACTGGATGAGTCAGCTAATATATGGTAAAAGCCAAGATGAAGGAATGAGCGGGTCATACGAGGACATGCTGGACTATATCAAGTTGCTATCAGTGGGTCTAGATGTAGGAAAAGTGGAGGCACGATCCTCTAATGTCCAGAGGAATGTTGTCCGGCAAAGCTAAAACAGTGAGGAAGGGATACTGGAAGCGTGTTCAAAGTGCAAGAGTTTTCATTATGCTCCAGGAAGTTTTATTACTTACAATCATTGAGGGTATTCTCCCTTAAAACTGTTTCATAAGTATGAGTAACAATATTTCAAAGCTTCCTGACAGGCGGCCCGATGACTGATCTGTCCAACAAGCACAAATGTTGGTGATGCCAAACAACAAAACATCTCTGCAAGGGACAAAATTTATCTTTAAATGAAGGAATATTTCCTCCAGAGGAATCAAGCTGCATCACAATGAACAGCAAAATATCAATTTCCTTTACATTCACAGTAGAGAGTAAAAAATTGACTTAAAGGTTGAATACCTTCACAGGTCGTTTGGGGGGGGGGGGGGGGGGGGGGGGGGGGGGGGTCAGAATGAAAAAAAAATTATATTAAGTCTGAAAACAATAATAAAATAAATTTTAACGGGTTTGACAATGGGATTATATTTACATCTACAAGCCAATACACGCTGCCATTGCGGGTTGCCAAATGCAATCTCTGTGTGGCAACAGTATGTTGGGCACAGTTAGGCTGGCACAGGGGGAAACAGTGGAGTCGGCGAGTCAAGCAACTGCTTCAGAGCCCTGGAGATATTAACTGTTTCTGAAGAGGAGTGACCTGAGAAGAGCAAAAACTGGAGTGTTACGGCCGCCTGATTTCAAACCCCTTTGTTTTTTATTTTACATGCAATCCACCTGCTCGATCCCTCTGTCCTCATTGGCCTGGCACCACACCACCATCATCTTCTCCCTCCCTCCACCACTAACGACTAATCAGTCCCACCTGGAGCTGCTGGCTGCTACAACTACAGAAGAACCCAGCACACCCTCAGTCAATGGCAACTGCTTGGCCTGGCAACAGTTGTCCTTAGTTCGTTTCATTTGTGGTTTTTGGTGACTTTAGTTTGAGTAACTTTGTTTTGATTTCCAGGTGTTTTAGCTTGGTTATTGGTTTAGTTGCTGGATTTTAGTTTATGGTGCTGCTTGTTCCCTTTTTGGTTCATAGCCTAGGTCTGTGTCTTTTCCCCATTTGGTTCCCCTTTTTAGTGTTAGGCTTTGTCTGTCTTTTTATTTGTTCCTTTGAGCAGCATCGCTAACCACATCTCCTTGTTCAGTTTTTCCAGGTTTGGTTTGCCTTAAAGGTATAGTCCGACGTCCCCCCCCCCTGAAAATAAACGTTAGACTTGTGCAAGTGGAAATCCGTCTCAAACTGCGCCTTTGGGCCTCTACTCGCGTGCCGCGGCGCGTTTGAATGCATCGCTCTCACCCCCTGCCTTTAATTTGTTCTTTAGCTTTGTTTTCTTGTGTTCTGGACGTTTTCTGGGTGGAGATTTCTGTTTATATCGGCAGCCAATGACAGAGCTAAGAGCATGACGCTGTGTGGAAATAAGCTCATGATTGGAGCAGATGCCAGTCACTCGAACTCTCGAAGGAAAAAAAAAGAAAGGAAACATCATGGATGCACCAAAGAAAAGGTAAGGGCTTCAGATAATGCACTTTGGAGAACCAGGGTTAATCATAGTTTGGCTTGTACCTACTTCTGAGCTCTGAAGGAGAAGCTTGAAGCTGAATAGGTTAGCTAGAACGAGGCGGCCATTATCCTGAGAGCGAGGAGCGCTAAATTTGAATACTGTTGTTTGCAAACAGAAATGCTAGAGGGACTTCGGACTCTACCTTTAATCACCTCTGAACAATAAACATCTTTACTTCACCTTTTCCATCTGAAACCAGTCTTTCTGTTTGCGTCCCCAACCCCTAGCAGAGCTGGGACGTAACATGGAGTAAATTGAAGCCTACACTAAATGGACCCACATAACTTTTTTCCATGGCATCAAAACACGGTAATGGCGACTTTTCTCCTGGATCGGTAAGCTAACTTGTTTGCTAGTGTGTCTAATGTTAGCTGTCATTTATAAATTCCTCTGCATTACTTGTTGGACATGCTGCAGGCGGTTGGTCACTTGCATATCAGCAACGAGCCTGGCATCCCAGCAGCTGGAGTTGTTTTTCTGCCGTCGCAACTACAACCTGGACACACGTGATGTTGCTGTTCTGTCCGTATTCCATATTCAACCTTTAAGTTTAAGATTTAAACCACATACAAGCTTGTGTTTGATGTGGGCCATGTCTGGAACAAGAGAATGGCAACTTACGTGTGAAAACTTGAGGTAATATCTCAAATGACTGGTTGAAGCTGGCTCCAAAGCAAGTCGATACCCATGATACAAAGCGTAATCTAATCTCTGTGACAAAGTGTCGAGTTGATGACTTTGATATCCTGCTTTCTACTGTATATGGAAACTTTACGTGGCTTGTTAATTTATTGCATCCCCAACTTGCAGGAAGATGCAGCTGATGGATGGCTGGGATACATCCACCTTGTTTCCCCAGCTGCTGAAAAGTAGCAGTGGCTTAAAAGCCCAGGGAAGAGAGAAGTTTTGGAGCACTGGTTCCAAATGACCAGATGAGGTCCATGAAAAGTCCTGGTAACTTAAAGTCTACAAATAAATTTGGTCACAAAAGATTAAAGTAAGGGTTCCCAAGTCCAGTCCTCGAGAGCTACTATCCTGCACATTTTGGTTGCACCCCTTCTCCAACACACCTGAATCAATGCCTCATTGAATGACCTGCATGATGAGACTAACAATTTCATTCAGGTGTTTTGGAGAGGGTATGTTCTAATTATAGCAGGACAGTAGCTCTGAAGGACCAGACTTGGGCACCCCTGGATCAAAGGGATATTGTGTATGAATTATTGCCATCTAGCATTGAAATGGTATAATGGGTTGAAACAAATAATGCACTCTTGCGTCTCACCTTTTCAATCGGCGTTTGAAAAGGTGAGACGGCAGCCACTGTGTACCAAAAAGCTGAGACAACACTGATTAAACCATGTCATTCAATACCTTTTGTCAGGTGAAGAGGTTTTGATTTCATAAACATTGCAAACTGTATCGCATCATCAGTGTGTGTGTGTATAGCCAAAAAAGAAGTTACTTTTTACCAGTTGCACTAACGAGCAACACTGTCTTACAAAACTGAGTTAAAAAATGTTAGCTTCAGGCAAATTTTACGTAGCCCCTCTGATGACGTTGACAGAAAAAAATAAAATAAACTTGCGTTGGATGGTAACAAGATTCTAAACCATGGCCAAGCATTAAATCACAGGGAAAATGCGTTCTTATTCCGCTTTGGTGCCATTTGTCCCTCACCGCAGCAATGGCGCCCCCCTAAACTGGCCACCCCAGAAAATCTTTTATTTAAACTTTTATGTACTATTAACAGTGCAGCATGCTTTGCTTATACCTGTCAAAATATTTATGTTAATGAAAATAAACATTACACTAGACGTACCATTTTCTGCCATTGGTGTTTTCCCGTTAATCCCCCGCGGGTCTGTCACGCCTAATTAACTCAGCCTTTCTTAAGCAAATTCATCCAGGAAGGTGCCACCCAGAACTGCCCCAACCACTTTATAATGCCCCTTTCACATTAGCACCTACTTAGCACAGCCCTCATTGGGCCGACACAACACTACCCCTGTTTAGTTTGTTCACATTACAACTGATGGCAACTGAGGTTTTCTTCAGCTCTGGTTTTCAGTGTGGGGGAGGTCGTCATAGTGACATTTTGTGAAGTCATTTGTTTGCGACATACATACTGAACAAGAATGGAGGAAGGTGAGCTTGTGATTTACCTGTTATTCATTTTATCAACACCATTGACCACAGTGTTGTGGTCACACAGCTGGTAAACGTGTGGAGAACGCCCACGGTAATTACAGCTAGCCAAATCTGAACTCACAGGACAATCAGGGTGCGAATCGCTGGGGGGGCCTTAAAGGAATAGTACACCCACAGAAAGATGTAACTTTATTTTCCACTTACCCTCATGGTGAGCTCTGGAGCACTTTTTTGATATCTCAAATGCAGCCTGAGATCAGGAAGGCTTGTCGTTTTCCCCCAACTTTCATATAATGGAGTTCGATTGTGCCCATTGTAATCAGTTGGCACCATGTTCTTTCTTACAGTCCCCCCAAAATAAAAAGAAAAAAATTAAAATAGCGGCTCCCCGAAGCCCATAGTATGGTTTGCACACTGAGGACAATAGTACTCGTTCATTCATTCATTCCACTTTAACTATTGGTGAAATGAAGGAGTTTTGCTGCACAGAATGCCTTATAGAAGCCTTTACATTCTGCCTCCTTCACGTCCATTATATGAATATACTTTGATCTATGACAAACCTGAATACAGTAGCGTCCAAAGGAGTCAGGGGAATGCAGAAATGTTACTAGTGAGTAAATGTACATAAAAATTCCAAGAAATAAGGTCCAGGTTGAAAGAAACAAAAGTTATCCTTTAATAACCCTTGGCCGCCATGCTATTTTCTCTGGCCACCCTGTGCCTACCGCTAAAAAAAAATTTCTGCAGGCACCCCTGCACTGCGGCTGTAGTTTAAAGATGGCAAGACCATCATGGTGTTTTGCCCTAATAGCTTATAAGTTTTACGTATTGGTCTGTCACGATTATGATTTATTATCAAAATCGATTGAAACATCATTGTCTCAAGCATCGAAAGCCAAGAGAGGATTGATGATCCATGTGATGTCATGGCTCATTGGCACAAACAGACCTGGCTCTTTAAGGTTAGTCTTGAACTCTGAAAAGAAAAAAATTTCTCCATTTTCATCCATCCCTAGGAACAGAGGGAATGCTTGACTCATTGTAGATCAGAGCACCACTGCACATTGCCCACAACAGGCATGTTAAGTGGCATTCATTCATTCACTTCCCTACATCTGGAACTGGCCACACTCTAGTCAAGCACACAAAGCAGGATGAAATCCCATAAAAACAACGTTCTTTTAGACACACCAATGAATGGTGCACCTTTTGATGCAGAAGCATTCTTCATCTCAGAGTAGATTGTGTGATAGTAAATGTTTTCTTTCTTGCCAAGACGACGATAAGCTTGAAGGTCAGAATGTGTGTGTGTGTATACTGAACATTGCCAAACAGAGCAAACATTTCCCTAGACTAATTAATTATTTTACACTTATGCATCATTATGACTAATGAGTAATACTCGAGCCTTTTCAAAAAGTGTTACATAAAAAAAGCATCCTCTATTTCTATTTTCTTCTAAACTATACACTCAAATGAGTGTAAGAGTACTTGAGCATTTCCAGATGAGAAAAAAGAAAAAAATCTTCAAATAAAGTGTGTAAGTTGGACTAAAAAAAGCAAGTAGTTTGTGAGGACTGTCAGTGAATGAGGCTCAGTGATCCCAAACACAGCAGTAAACCTACAACAGAATGACTGAAAAAGGAAAGAATCAAAGTGTTGCAACGGCCCAGTCTCAGTCCAGACCTCAGCCTGATTGAAATGCTGTGGTGGGACCTTAAGAGAGCTGTGTATAAACAATTGCCTGAAAACCTCAATGAACTGAAGCAATATTCTAAATAAGAGCAGGGAAAACCTCCACTACAATGATGTGAGAATGATTACATCTTACAGAAAACAACTACTTCAGGTTAATGCTGCTGCCGGTGGTTCTACAAGCTGTTGACTCAGAATGGTTACTTAGTTTTTGATATACGGTTTTTGCTTTTTGGCCAAGTTTTTTGCAAAATAAATGATGATATAGCTTTCTTTGTTATGTCGTCGTTTATTTGAAGCTGTGTGAACAGCATTTTAAGAAAGAAATGATTCTTTCATTATATCTACAGACATAAAACCCTTAAAAGTGAGAGGGTGTACTTTCTTTTACATATTACTGTAACTCCCTTGTTTAAACGGATCATGCTTAAGGCTTTAAGAACCATGGCAATCATGGTGGCATGTAAATCCAGACTAATAATTCTTCTAAAGTTTTGAAAAACTCACTAAAAGAACCTGTAAACTTAAAGGAGCTGTATCATGCTTTTCAAACGTTCCAAAAGTCAAATACAGGCATTTATAAGCTAAATATGTTCCCATCGCCACTATAGAAACTAATTTGGTGAAAATATTAGTTTTTTCATGCATCTAATTTCCAAGACGGAAGTAAGATGGCTGACTGCACTGAACCATGAAGCTCTCGACCAATTGCAACATGTTTTACGCCCATTTCAAGACGTCGCCCCGGAAGAGACACTGATTCTGAAGGGTCACAGAATTGTTTGTAGCACCGGCACCGGCCGCTCACATGGACGTTTGGACTCCGATTGACGGGATAAGATGGACCAGCCTGTTATGCAGCTGTATGCTCTCGACCCAGAGTCTGACATGGAGTTTGAAGTACACGCAGTACCACAGAGACCCCTGACAAGTAAGTAAATTAGCAAACAAATCATAGGCTAATACTTAGCATTGAGCTGAGAGACGTTTTTCACTCACCAGTGCTGTTGTCTGTCCATGAGGCGTTTTTATAGTGGGATATACCTCAGGTTTCAGTAGTAATCCTCGAGAAAAAAAAAAACTTTACTCCCCGAGATTCGTGAAGTTGTCAGAGGTGAAGTTCACACACAAAGTTGAGGGTTTTTTTTTCTGCTCCTGAAGATATAATCCAACCACTTCTGGCAAGTCGATTCGTCCAGTACAACAAACTCACTCCCACACCGAACGCAACCACATTTTCCCCAACTTGCCGTCCTCTAGAGCTTAAAAAAAAAAAAAAAAAAAAAAAAACCTTTCTCCTGAACTCTGGAGCAAACGTCTGTTAGCTGATGGCTGCTTGTCTCTGAGGAAATCTTCCTGCAGGCTGTTAGTTTCTTCCTCAGAGAGTGTGTATAGGATTCTCTGAGTTTCTGTTGAACAAAGATGGCGTCTTGTTACGATGCAGTGCATGTGTATTTGACGCTTTGTGATTGGTGCCACCTCATTGCATATACCGGTGGCAGTCAGTTATGTTAAGGAAGCCAGAGCTTGGCCTGAATATTCATATACATTACTCAAATATGCACAAATGAAGAAAAAAACGACTTAAATGAAGTTTTTTATGAGGAAATAACACAGTAACATACTGAAAAGCTCTTAGAAGTCCATTTTTCATGATACGGCTCCTTTAAAAATGAGACTGTTGCAGCATAAGAAAGACTCGGTCTGGCAATACAGGATGGTTTTTTGAGGCTAAAGGAGTAGAGCGGGGTTAAAGTCAGTTCAAAAGGGCACTTTTGGGCAAGTACTGTATTCTAATCAATTTAGTCTTAAAAACATTCAGCTGGAAGTACTTCAAAGTTCATTAGAATTAAGGTAATCTCATTGATTGATATACGCTTGATATTCCTGTGTACCGATTATCTTCTAATCTAAGTGAATTAAGGGCACAGAGACACAGTTCTGTTCTGAATACTTCTTAATGGACTCAGGTGCCTTTTAGAGACTTAAACTGAACATTCACAATTAAAATCCCTGACTGGTTATGACATTGACTGGTGAAACTTAAAGAATGTTATCTTACAATCTTGAGTCATGCAAAAGAAATCTGGAAATTTTCAGCATTACTACAAAAATTCACCTTATGATACCACAGATAATCATTGACCAGTTTGAAATTAACTGATTCCGTCTGGTTCAAATCCAGAAACGCACTGAACTTAAAACCATGCAACTCCCTGCAAAAGGAAAAGTGACCTCAGATGTTTGAATGAAGCAAGACTGGGAGAAAAATATGTCATGGAATATAATCAGCATGACTCCTCCGTGTTATCATTTCATGCACCTAATGAGGTGTCTGGTTTTAGCAATACTTCCCGGATTATGACATTTAACACCCCCTGAAAATCATGAAATTATGATACACTGTGAATGGCTTTATCTTCATTCCACATTCAGTTTGCCTTAATTTCAATGAACATCGTGACTAACAGTTCACAGTAATACCAGCAATAATGACATCACAGGGCTGTGTGTTTGTAGTTCTTAAAATTGACTGCATCATAACTCTATCATGTTGTTCTCACCTCAAAACTGACGGACAAGTTTCTCTTCAGGGCGATTTCATAGACAAGGCTGATCTCCGATTTGCTTGCGTCAGTTCCTTCCTCGGTTTCCCCTTTTTCCTCTGGACTCTGGAGAAGAGAGAGCAACAGTTCTAATTCCATTTTTATATAAGTAGGAATACTGCCATCACAAATCCATGAAGAAGGAAAAATTAGAGGAGCTTTCAATTGCATCTATCTCAGTGTTTTAGAGGATTATTATCTCAACTTAATTAGAGCAACACAAGAGTTGAGAATAGGTCTATGGAAAGTAACGCATCCGGGGGGGGGGCATATATATATATATATATATATAAAAATATATATATATATATATATGTATACACACACATATACATACATACATACACAGTTGTCCTCAAAATTATTCATACCCTCCTACCACAGAAAAAGCTAAATTCACAACAGTAATCCAAATAACAAGAAACTAAAGAAACTAACAATAAATAAAAATTACACAATTATAATTTAGTGAAATAAAATATTGCTTTTGAATTGTAGTAGAAAATAATCATTTTAAAAGATTGCGCGGAATCATATCCCGGCCAGAACCCGATGGTTCCGATCCTGATTATAAACATGTATCCGGCTGAACTGAGTTGAGTAGTCTGCTCTTGTGGAAAGCCCTGATATAGGCCTGCTGAGACACTTAAATGTTTCTCTGAGTGGGCGAGGCTCTGCTGGGGTCTGCACAACTTACATTTGTTATGACTAGAGTTTGCAATAATTTGATTTTACTGATTCATTCAAATTTGTCACTCATTCATTCATTCATTCATTCATTCATTCATTCACTGTTCCGCTTAGTCCAGTTCAGGGTTTCGGGGGTTGCTGGGACAATTTCGAGTGACCAATTAACCTAATATTCATGTCTTTGGACAGTGGGAGTACACGGGGGGATGTGCAAACTCCACACTAGGCCACTAATTGAACTCCTCCCCAGTGGCGTTCTTACTGTGAGGCCACAGCGCTAACCACCACACCACCGTGCTTCCCAAATGTGTCAGTTATGACTTTGTTTTCATGAAAACTGTGATTTTCTCCCTTTCTCACTGCTAACACTCTCCTTGGGCTTTCTTAGTGGTCTAATCCATTCCCACAGAAAAACACACACTCAAAAAAAAAAAAAGATAGATTGGCAGGGTGTCATCAGTTATTTGGACCTGGTCAGTTTTGCGACTTCAAACTTGGAACGAGTAATAACATGTTTCTAAAACTGTTTCAAGACTGTTGCTACCAAAGGTGGCAGCACATTCAAGTTATTTCAACACCTCAAAGGTTTGCCCTCAAGTGGGAAAAAATGCTACTTTCTATGAGATGCACACAACAACTGCAGCCCTTTTAGTACCCTCACAAGGGGAATCATTTTCACACTCTACATTATATAGTAAAAAAAAAAAAAACCCAAAATAAAGGAGGTAGTTAAATACGACAGATTTGATGCCCATTTATTAACATGGTGTCAACTGAGGTGTGTTCTAGATATGCATTTTGATTTGAGAAACTAGCTCCCTGGTAGATGGGGCATTATTTGTTGTTCGTAGTTATACACATTTTGAGGCAAAGAGAAATTGGGTCTGGTGTTTAAAAAAAAAAAAAAGATTTAAATTTTTAGCCATATTTTAGGGAATTTCATGCTGACTTTATTTGCTATCTAGATTATTGTACATGGATGCAGAATTTGTAGAAAATGTTCCATGAAGCTACAGGTGGACAAACACTTGAAAAATTTAATAATACTTAAATAATGTAAAATAAAAAAGAATTTGATGATGGCTGGTGGAGATTGAAAGATTTCTAAACTAGATGCAGAATATATTAAGAAATAATTAAAGGTCAAATGTATACTTTTATTTTTAAAAGAAAAAAAAAATTGCTGTTTCACTTGAAGGACAGCTAAGACAAAAACAAACTTTCTAAAACCAGAAAAAACAGTACTTAAAGCTGTGCAGATCTCTCCAACTGCAAGTCTGACTCATGTCTTATCAGACTACTAATAGGAAATGTGGGTTTAACAGACAGGGGAAATTCTGGAAAAGTTTAACCACTCTTAAAGATGCTGCAATGACTCACATGTACAACATGAACAAGCATTTGATCCAATTCCCACAACAGAGAATGGAATCCACAAATTCTTAACACTCACACGGTTACTTCTTTCTCTGGAAGGAGATAGATAAGATAATACTTTATTGCCCACTTGCATGGAAAATTGTACTGCAGCACACTGCAATACTGTAATCACACCAAACAAAAACAAAGACTATAAATATCCATAAAATTCTGTAAAACATAAAATCTGTAGAATTAAAACCCTTTGCACATCAAATCCATTGGAGCGCACAGATAGAAGAGCAGCTTTAGAGTTGGATTGCATTACTTTCATGTATATTTACAAAGTATATTTGCTGTATATGAACAAAGTACATAGTTCTTCCTTTATGTACTACACTCAAATACTCAATTTTATTTCATTCTATTTTTAACATTTCCTGATATGATCATTTCTACCATTAAAATGAATTCGCAAAAAATTTGAAACAATTTGTAAATTGTAAATTTTTCAAATCCATATTTTACAATAAGATTTCAGGCTTTTTTAAATAAAGATTCGGCCTCTTTTGAGGCTATAAAGTGTACTTATTAGGTGTAAATAACATTATACAAAAATATTTTCAAAAGAAGCAACTGATTACAAATAAGCATAGGCATGTATAAACTGTAGATTTTTCTTTTAATTAATTGATACATTATAAAATTATTTATCCAAAAGTAATTTAATTCATAGTCTTGTGAAGGTTAATTCAATTTAATTTGAGTCATTATTTACTTTATTTCTATTGTGTATAGTGTATAGTTTTTTTTATTATCTTTACCTTTCAATATGTTAATTATGTCATTCTGTTTTACCAGTTATTCTTTTATGTACAGCACTTTGTGATTTTCATCTGTGAAAAGCGCTTTATAAAAATACATTTTACTTACTATCATGAATATCAAAGACTGTGTCCTCTTCAAATCATAAACTAAAGAAAAAAAAAAAAAAAAAAAAAAAAAAAAAAAAGACAGGGCTATTGGACTTAATTTTGCCAGGGAAATAACACATTTCCATGTTTCTGGAAAACTTCAAAGAAATATTCCTCAATCCAAACACTGTTCAACTCATTAATCGTTAATGAAATTCTGAACTAAGCATCAGATGATTCAGGTTTGACCTTTTAGTCAGTTCCATGGTTTTCCCATTACTAAATTAGCTCTTTAATACAGATTTGACTGATCAGATCAATGAGAGTAACTACCAAGAATTCTTTAAGCAAGTCACCATATTTCACCCATCTTGTGAAGCAGGTCTTATTTTTCCATCACAGTCACCTCAGCTGAAAATAAAATCTAGTTCACACCACTCAGATCATATTATATCAACCATACAAAAAGGGGCTTTTTTGCTGCCAACTGTATGGTATGTCTCAAACTTTATCCTCTCATGTCCAGCTCTTTGTCTGATTAAGTCTGAGTGGCTGCAGTCATTCCCTTTGGGCTTTTACCCCCTCTCCTGCTTCAATGTGTGACCTGATACAGCACATGATTAATACTGTGAGATGTGATCTCTTGCATTTCGCAGGAAGCAGTCACGTTGCAGCTACTGCACTGGGCCGAGTGGCTCATCCTGGTGATGCATGTGTGATCAAATCAAGTTCTTTTCAGAGAGCACTTTTCATACAGGGGCAGCACAAAAAAAAAAAAAAAAAAAAAAACGGTGTTTGCATATTAAAAAGAATATAATATAAACACACACCTGATCCCACAATCTCTCACACACAAATACAACCACACTTTTTACAATAAACAAGTACACAAATAAATCATTTACACAAACAAACAAAAATAATAATAATAATAATTTAAAGAAGTCAAGAAAAACGGACTAAACAAAATGAAATAGCTATTTGGCCAATAGCTAAGCTAAAAAGGCAGGCTGTGATTTTCTTTTAAAAACATCAACAGTCTGCAGCCCTGCCATTCTACAGTCTAGGGTGGTAGTGTTGGAAAGAGACCTCATGGTAAGTTTAAGGTTTGACTTTAGGAACCATTAGAGGGTCGGTACCAGAGGACCTCAGGTCGGTACCAAACAACCTCGGTACTAGAGGACCTCAGGGGACACGCGAGGGCTCATAATTTAAAAGCAGGTCAGATAAATAAAAAGGCCCAAGATCATTGAAAAAATTATAAACTACTAGAAGAACCTTAAAATCAATCCTGAAACACACAGGGCGCAAATGATGCCAAGTGTTTTTAAAACTAGTGTAATATACAGGTATTCCCGCACTCTGGTCTTCATCTGGACATGTGCAGATGACTTTTGAAGTATCAGTTGTAGGTTAAAAATGAATTTTTGGGGATGACCAGAGAGCAGGGCATTACATTCAACTATTCTTCTAAAAATAATTTCAAAATTTTTATCAAAATTATTTTTTTAAAAATTGGTTGTTTTAAAGGAAGTGAAAGTTGTTCTCGTTGTCTGTAATGAGATTTGAAGAGTGAAGTGTCCTTGCCTATTAAACTGCTAAATTTTGAGTCTTTTCTGGTAAATTAAAAAATGATAAGTCAATTTAGTTTTCCTCCATTTTTTTCTCCGCTTCCTGCAATTTCATATGGTGTCTCTGAAGCACAATTCCGTGAAGACACTGAAAAAACAGTGCAATTAGGAAATTTAGGCAATTTAAGCAATTTCCAGTGTAGATTATCATTTGCCGCACTGTACCATCTGTCCCTGATTTCTCTCTCCATAAAAGTAACTTCAAACAATGGGTTTCCATGGTCAAGAAGCTGCATCCAAGCCATACATCACCGAGTGCAACGCAAAACGTCGGATGCAGTGGTGTAAAGCACACCGCCACTGGACTCTAGAGCGGTGGAGTTGTTCTCTGGAGTGATGAATCGCACTTCTCAATCTGGCAAACTGATGGACTCTGGGTTTGGCAGTTGCCAGGAGAACGGTACTTGTCTAACTGCACTGTGCCAAGTGTAAAGTTTGGTGGAGGGGGGATTATGGTGTGGGGTTGTTTGTCAGGAGCTGGGCTTGGCCCCTTAGTTGCAGTGAAAAGAACTCTGAATGCTTCAGCATACCAAGACATTTTGGACAATTCTATGCTCCCAACGTTGTGGGAACCAGTTTGGAGCTGGCCCCTTCCTCTTCCAACGTGACTGTGCACCAGTGCACAAAGCAGGTCCATAAAGACATGGATGGCAGAGTCTGGTTTGGATGACCATGACTGGCTTGCACAGAGTCCTGACCTCAACCCAATAGAACACCTTTGGAATTAATGAAAGCGGAGACTGAGATCCAGGCCTTCTCATACAACATCAGTGCGTGACCTCACAAATGTGCTTCTAGAAGAATGGTCAAAATTCCCTTAAACACACTCCTAAACCTTGTCCTTGTGGACAGCCTTCCCAGAAGAGTTGAAGCTCTTCTAACTGCAAAGGGTAGCTAGAAGAGCTACCAGCGTCATACTGAACCCTTTGGATTATGAATGGGATGTCATTTAAGCTCATGTGAGTCAAGGCAGGCGAGTGAATACTTTTGGCAATATTGAGTAAGTCACAGAGAGGCCGCGACAAAAACACTGAATACAACAAACCAAAGTACAAATTCAAAATACCACCACAGAGTTGAGTATACAGCTTTTGAAGCCAGCAATATAGCTAAGACTAAGGCTAAACCTAGCTGAGGCAAATGGGGCCATTGTTGCTGTGGGGGCTGTCCAGTTGTCTGGGAATTCTGAGTGGACATGAATGACATCACTACTAGCTGAACCAACTCAAGAAAAAGTAGACGTCTCCATAATATCACTGTAGAAGCTTTGTTATGAGAAGCAGATGAAAGATCACAGATGGATTAAGGTGGCACAGTTAACTCCTTTAATGTTGAACTTGCCGGACAGGAGAGAACACACCGTAAGACTAAGAAATTACATCCCATAATAGTCTACAGACAGCGTCTGGTATGATGGCTCTCTAGGGCGGGGTTTCTCAATCCTGGTCCTCAGGGACTCCTGTCCTGCTTGTATTCCAGGTTTCCAACTCTACCACACCTGATTCAGATCAACTGAACTGCTCATCAAGTTAATTGCAAGCCTGCTAACAAGTCATTCATCTGAGTCAGGTGTGTTAAAGTATGAACATCTTGAAAACCTGCAGGGCAGGGATCCCTGAGGACCAGGACTGAGAAACCCTGCTCTAGGAACAACAGACATCATCCAACCACATGACCGAGACTCTCTCATGGATATATATAATAAAAATCTGTAAATTATTCTATTTACTACTTCAAACTTGTGGTATTGTAAAAAAAAAAATATATATATATATATATATATATATATTGCTGTGAACTTACATGTAAGATGTTCTAAACAGGTCTAAAATGTAAGCTTTTGGGAAAGTTTTGTTTTCAAAATGTCCAAAAAAGGAAACTGATGTCATTTTGGACAGCAATGCTGGAAATTTTTTTTATACTGTATTTGGGAACACCATCTTATATGCAGTTAAAACTACTTTTTCACTGGTATTGTTCATTGTTTTTCCAATAAAAACAGAATTGGAACATTGAAGCTGTGTGCTGTCATATATATATATATATATACACACACACACACACACACACACACACACACATACATATATATATATATATATATATATATATATATATATATATATATATATATATATATATATATATATCAGCAAAAATCGTCAGGTCAGGCTTTTCAAAGATTTGTAATCAGCCAGAAAATGGAAATAAGAATAGAGACCTAAAAAATTTAACATAAAAACCTCAACTTATAAATGTCCTTGTAGGTTTGAGTAAAAACATGAGTGGGCAAGTCCACAGGAGCTCAGTCTGCTATCTTCATTTGAATTCCATCATCCATTTATGGTTTTCAGGGTTGCATTTTCATGTTACTGTGAATTCTTGATATGTGTGATTAATAATGTGAATTCATTCTCAAGGTTACATTAACAAGCTGCCAGGAGATAAAAGGCTGAATGTGTCAGTGGGTGTGAAAACCTGGGCAAAACTAAAATGACCAAGCAGATCAGCAACCTCCCTGTGACAAAGACAAATAGGAAGCTAAATCTGTCCTCGGTACTGTTTCTGGTTATAGATGGAAGGGTCAGAGAGGCCTTGGAATAAAATACTGTAATCTATACAGAGCAGAGATATTATATAACAGTCACCCTGAACAAGCTCTTTGAATGAAAAGTGATGACAGGCACTAAGGGGCCCAAAGCGGATAAAAAAATATCCCCACACACCATTACACCGGCAGCAGCCTGATCCATGAATAGAAGACAGGATCAATCCATCGTTTGATGCCATTTTGACCAAATTCTGATTTTACCATCTGAATGTTTCAGCTGAAAAGGAGACTCATCTGCCAAAGCATTTTCCTTTCTGCTGTAGTCCATCTGCATCAAGGTTCAACATGTTGTGTATTCAGGGATGCTATTCTGCATATCTTGGTTGTAACCAATGGTTACTTGGCTTCATGTTGTCTTTTCATCATCTCCAACCAGAATGCCCATTCTCCTCTGACCTCTTACATCAACAGGACATTTTGGTCCAGACAGCTGCTGCACACTGGAAATTTTCTCATCTTCGGACCATTCTCTGTAAACTTTAGAGATAGTTGTGTGTGACATTCAAAGCCTCTTAAATCCTGTTCCTCATTCTGATGCTCAGTTTAAACTTCAGCAAAGTCATCTTGGCCATGTCAACGTGTAACTACAGTAAGTTAATTAGCAATTTGTGTTAACAAGCAACTGAGCAGGTGAACTTCAAAATAGACTGCTGAAAGATTGCTGCAAAAAATTCACAAACATCTTATTACAAGTTCTTAAAGGGACTAGAGGCAGGAATTGTGAAAGAATACACATGCATGTACAATTAATAAAAAGAAAGAAAAACTTTCTCAGAAAACTATAAGTAAGTTAACAAGTCCTCCAAAGTCATATGTAAAAAGTCATACATAGGGTCGTTTGTGCATGCGCCGAAATACAGCCTATATTTATGTTTTTACTAAACGTGGTAACGTGACTGCAGTGTTGCAATGGTGTGACCAAATGAAGCATGGAGGAAATCCCTTCAATCTTTGGTAGAAATTTTTATTTTTTTAAGACAGATTGAGGCTTTAGTTTTCTTTTGATTCGAGTTTATTTTTATAATATCCTATCGGTTTAAGTATACGATCCATAGTTTTTTTGTTTCGCCATACATTCTTTCTTGTTTTGTGGTGGTTGAACATAAATAAACAGAATTCAAATAGGCACTATATACAAACAATATCACATGATGATGAAGTGTGGTTTTTTGAGGGTTTTTTTGCTCTAGTGGCCTTTATATCACAGCATATTGACAGGAAAGGGAGGAAGGAGTGGGGGGTGACATACAGCAAAAGGTGCCCAGGCCGGGAATCGTACCTCAACTGGCTGTGCCGAGGAACTGTAGTCTCTGATTATCGGGGCAGCTTACCAACCAGTTGAGCTAAACACTGCCTCAGGTGTTACAATCAATTGTTCACTATCTTTTCACATCTATACTTACCTTCTTTTAAGTTGGACAGTTTTGTGTCTTCTGTGTCATTTCTCCTCCTGCCGCCGCCAGGGATGTCAGGGAGTTGTAAAATACGTCATTCAGCGTAATTTCAGGTGTGCACAAATGACCCTACAGTACATGTGACTTTGGAGGATAGTCTGAATAAATAACCAACGGATTATGAAATACACAACCTCAGTCATATTTCAAATGTAACAACAGCATCTAATCCCTCTTTACAAGTCACTCAAGAACTTTAGCATCTATTGCCTAATCCCTGTAAATTTGCAAGCAAGTTGTAATTCCTGAGTTCAGATATCGTTCCTCTTATCTGTGTATAACTGCACGTTACCTGTGATCTTCCTTAAAATAAAAGATTGACAGCCTACAGTGAAAAGAAACTCTTTTAGCCAGAGGGCATCCACACATGTAGGAACACACACACACTCGAGCAGACAGAATGACAGGATCATGCTGTAGACACAATGTAGCTTAATTTGTAAATCAAGACTCAGAAGCAGCAGCAAACAAAGAGCTCATTTATGGTGGCCGACGCCACAAGACAGCAAGACAGGCAAGTGAGAAGAGCCGAAGCGTTTTGAATAACCATCAACGATGCCAAGCGGTGAGGATATGGGGTAATTTGATTTCCGGTGGGAGATGATAACAACAGTTAACAGCTATGCCTGAGGGAAGCTCTGGAAAGGTACAATGACATTCGGAGAAAAAAAAGAAAACAAGAAAAAAAAAAAAAAGAAATGGGGAACAGCCCTGCCAGGTGCAAACTAAAACTATGGAGATTACAGGGCTTAAATTATACATTAGAGTAATTAGAGCTGTGGCGGATTTGGACTCAATCTGATTAAAGCCTGATATGCAATCATCTTAGTAACAGTACAAAAATCATGCAAGTCTCTTCAGAGCCATCCCAGAGAGAGGAGAAACAGATAAGCAGCAAAAAATCTTTAACTTTTAATTAAGGGAAAGTTTTCAGTTTGAGGGGTTGGAAAAGACCTCTGGGGTGAAAGCAGTCATAAGGACACCAAAGCACTGAGGGGATGAGGTTGCATAACAGTAATCTCGGGAGGAGGGGATCAGATTTTGGCTTGATGTGTGCACACCGCATTACTTAAGCATTACATAGGGTTTTTAAAAACTCACCATGCTTTGTAAATCATTATAAAACCTTGTAATTAACTGTTTAATCTGAGTTTAAACCAGAATAATCTACACAAATGCAAACTTCAACACTGCACCGTGAGATTTCTGTTCAATTTTTGATGAAATCTTGCAGTAAGGGACAGATGTTTAAACTCAGTCCTTTGGAATAAATGTTTATCTACACTAAAGAAGGTGTATGCAATAGGAAGGAGGTATGGTGACTAGAGCTGGTCTGATGAGGAGAAGAAAGGTGCTGCAAGGGCAAAACAGCCTTCCATCACACAGTCATTAGTCAAGTGCCTGTTTGTATGTGTTAGACGTCCCCCGCACAACTAACGAATGCTAAAGAAATTGAGATAAATCAGTGTGACAAGAACATAAATAAATATGGTTATAAAGTATGAACAGAAATAAGTTCAAGTCTTAAATCTAAATAACACACCATTCTACATAAAACCCTATATTTCATGTGATATTCTCTCTATAAACATATTGTATAAACAAGAAAAAGAAGAGGAATGTAATCATCATGTTGACTCTCATGCTCTGTGGAGACTTGAATAAATGTATCTAAAGCAAATATCTATCCAACAGTGCAGTGTATCTCCATTTCTTTATTGTACTCACATATGATTTTACTTAAGTAAAACCATTTACAGGATGCCTGGTAAATTAAATGGATGCTTTCAACTTTTTATTTCTCCTCTAAGAACACATAAATCTTTTGTACAGCAAGCATTAATATTGTTATTGGTTTCTAGGTTACCAGTCTGTTTTTTACTTGGTCTTGGACTGGAGAGGAAATTGAATGCATTTTGGCCTTATACTAAACTGCAGGGCGGCATCATCTTGCTAAATAAAGCAATCCCTCTACTATTTAGAAATTGGAATTTTCTTAAGTATGTCAACTGAAAATGTCAAAATCCTGACTACAAGTCAATTATCTACTAAGTCCTATTCATGCAGTATTCTAGAACATAGAAAAAGACAAAGTTTTTTTTTATTATTATAGTGAAATGATGATGAGTAGTCTTAAAGGAAAAGGTTCCCTGAATGGGGCGCATTTGTCCACAAAGAGGTGCCTTACAATTACTAATTCTGTATGTGCATTATGGAGGATAATTATCGTAATGTTTGCACAATTGACTTTATTCACATTAATGGAAACAACTGATTCAAAGTGACTGTGTGATTACATCATCCTTAGGAATTACATGAACTAAACACTAATTGCATGTATTACTGTATACGTTTTGCGCACTTTGTAATTAAGAACCTTAATGACTCTTAATTTGGAATATTTTTTAATCATGCCAAGTATGGCTTTGCTTTTTATTGGGTACAAAACCTCACACAATTTTGTTTTATGCAATTTAATCACAATGTAGCAGATTCTGATGTTGAATTAAGGTAATTAAATGGTTGATTGCAGTTACTTGCACTATATACATATCAAATCAAAGATACTTTATTGATCCCCGAGTGGAAATTCATGTTTCAGTACAACCCGTCCAAGACACACAAACAAAAGAACATAACAAGACAGGATCAAGATCATATATACATATATATATGACCATATATATTATATATATATATATATATATATATATATTCTCGTTGCTATAAGCCTGAACTGGATAAGCGGTCAGAAATGCTGAATATATATATATATATATATATATATATATATATATATATATATATATATATACATATATTAGGGCTGTAACGGTACACAAATATCACGTTCGGTATGTACCTCGGTATACTAGTCAGGGTTCGGTTTTTCTTTGGTATGGTAATGGGAAAAACTATATATATATATATTTTATTAACAAGTTCACTGAAATTTAACATCACAGCTGTTTGTTTTGGGGTTTTTGGCATATTGTTTAAATGAGAAAAATTAATCATAAAGAAAATACTTTAAATAAAGTCCTGCTGTTTCTTTGTACACTTTTAAATTAAAAAGTGAAAAAAAAACATGCTTTCACATCTGTGACACCGTCTGCATTTTGAAAGCAGTATTTGTAACAGAAACAGCTCCACTTTAATTTCACTCATCCTCATCACAAAAGTAAACATCCCAGCAGTTTACTCTGTCGGTCAGACTGCCCGCATAAAAAATAAATGAGTAAATAAGTAACATAATGCTGTTTTACACTTGTCTGTGCTAAATTAGTCTGTTTTCTAGTCATAAAGTACCAGTAACATTCAGACTTGTGTGGTGTCGCTTGTGGCATTATAACATGTTGGAAGAAGTACATACCCGACCGAGTCTGCTTTTTTTTCCCCTCCTCTCTCTTTGTCAAAACTCAGGTGCCTCCAGACGGAAGACGTGAGGCCTGATGCAGTGCGTCCTGCAGTTCAACTAGCTTACATGCCATGTTGTTGTAAGTTGTTAGAAACAGGATGGTAAGAGCATTGCACCAACTGGAGGCAAAATTTAACTGGTCCGTTACTCAATTATGTCCGATGGCACGCAAAAAACTTAATGAAACAAAAAAGAGCTAAATAAACAAATCCTGCGCCCAACGGTTCGGTACAGGGTCGTGCCGAACCAAGAGCAGTGTACCGATCGGTTCAACACAAATACACATACCCTTACAGCCCTAATATATATATATATATATATATATATATATATATATATATATATATATGATCTTACAAACCATGAAAACAATGTCTAACGCGTTAACATTTTTTTTTTTCTTTTTCTTTATAAATCCCCTGCTGTACAAAAAAGATGACAAAATTGTTGCCATGCAAATCTGAATGTGGACTTAGACCCAGTCATTTTGAAATTCTGAATGTTGCTGGTTTGGTGTATTTACTGGATTTGTCAACAAAAATGAAAATATAAAGCCGCTTAAAAGAATAAAAAACCGTGCACAAAGCAACTGCAGTGCAGAGCAATGAGTCCATATTTAAACCATGTGGGGATTTTTTCCTTGTCAAAAGCAAAGCTTTGCATTTTTCTATTTGCACCCTGCATATCAACAACACAATATCATCAATGTCCAGACTGAACAAAAATCACATGTGCAAGCCTAGTAAAGCACTGAAGTAAACAGTAACTGCATGTCTGTTTCCAGCAGCCAAAAAAGAACAGAATAAACAACTTTCATAAGCAAGTCCAACAGGGTCGGACAGAAGTCCATTGTAAGCTTTAATAGACAGTGTATTGAAGACGGCAGTGGGAATTCCCAGGGTCAGCAAAGTGAGCAAATGCATGTTAAACCTCAGGTATTCAGGTTATTGTGAGCCTCTGTTTTTATGTGCTTGCGTTTACCTGTGGTGGCCGCTCAGGGATCGGTTCGTTGCGCAGGGCCTGAAGGGCTTTCATGGCAGCATTATGTCTCGCTGCTTGGCGGGTTCGTCCTTCGCCAATAAACTCATGACTCCCCACTGACAGCTGCACGTAGAAGATCTTAGGAACAGGATAATGGTACCTGGAACAAACAAATACGACAGAAAGGAGAGCGGAGTGAGGAATACTGTCCAGCACAGCATTTATGAAGTCAGGAGTAAGGAGATACTTTTATGTATGACTTAAAAACAAATTAGAAGAAAAAAAAAAAACAGGGGGCAGAAGAGGGTCTGATGTTATGAGCCAAGTTATCAATTCACTCAGTTTTCACCGTTCCCAAATTAAAGGCCCAACCACTTCATCAGGGTCAATTACAACACAATAGCCTGTTGGCCAACTACTTGAGTAATGTCTTGCTATTGAATCTCAGCTCAGGGATGCAAAACAAAGCACAGGGACATATATCCTCGCCTCTTTCTTCTTGGCCCGACCATAGATTATACTCTCTTTCACTGAGCCCTGACAGAGCGGGACTGAGCTGTCACCGAGCAGATTTAGAGGTCTGCGTGTGCGATACCCCCCCTCGGGTCAGGAGGAAAAGGGCTGAGAATGTCTGCTGGACTGAGGACAAGGAAAGAGAAATAGTGGGAAAACTAATAAGAGAAGCGAGAAATCCAAAGTTTTTAATATCCTTCTCCCTGTCTGCTTTAATCTCTGCCAATATACACTTATATTCACAAGGACATACAGCCACCATATGTGGTCGACACAAATGGAGCGCAGCAGATTTATGGAAATATGTTTCGACTAGAGTCGAGTTCCCAAACCGTATTCAGTATTTTCATGTTTGGCTCTGGGGTTTTCATGAGAGAAAGAAAATCTGCAGTAAGTGAATTTGGTAGAATTTATTTCACTACTGTGTGAAGAAAATTAACACAAGCTTTACAGCTACAGAGTTATCCCTTTTCACTGTATATAAAATCTATACCGCAACATCCTACTTGGCTCTGCAGTCGAGCTAGCACTTGATTAAATGCGTGTGGGAATTTGGGGAACCCAAGAAGCTTGAAAATGCGGGAAAGGAAAACATGTGTGCTCTGGAAAGTTATGCAGTCGCTTTCATAACAAATTGCACACATGCATATTATTAGATGAAAAGATATCAAGTTAAGCTAACAATATCCCAAAAAAAAAGACTTTGTATGCAAGAAAAACTTTTATAATGTAGCCAACCTCAATTTATGACTACATGCCAATCTGTTTAACAAACAAGACATTTTTCATTTATTCTTTAAAGGTACAGGTGTGTAAGAATTACTGACACCTAATGGTAAGAATGGGCATAAAAACTATTTTGTGAATGGACGGTGACTGTCAGTACCCAAAATTCATCTATACATAAACATGCTTTCATCTGCAAGTGGATCCACTGGCCTCAGGAGCAGGAAGAACTGCACCTGAGGCTGTTTACACAGCAACAGAGTTTGGGGTGGTGGGCAAATATCTGACATCATCGCGCAGCTCTGTACAAGCGGACATACATCACTTCTGTTATGGGTTTTTTTCTGCTTTTATCAGGACGTGGCACACATTTGGGTGTTGTTTGAAAATTTCTCTGCACACTAGAGGACTGGACTGCGGGCTACATTTTTGGGGGGTGGTAATTGTATTTTTCCTTGCACGGAGATAGCTCTCATCCGTTTATTGTGTAAATGGATTCTTTTTCAAAAACACTGAAAAAAAGTTTTGCATATTCCGTGGACATGTCGTGTAAATAAGGTCTTAGTACAGTAATTTAATACCAATAGAAGCACAGTCTTAATGACATAAAATTTTTCTGCTTTGACCTTTGATTTTGTACACTGTACCTTTAAAGGATAACTTTCATTTTTTTCAGTGTGGACCTTATTTCTAGAAGTTTATACGTGCATTTACTCACCGGTAAAATTTCTGCATCACTTTGACTCCTTCGGAAGATACTAGGTTGAGTCGCCCTTCGATGTACATCCATATAATGGCAGAGATTGGGCGGTCTCTCTATAAGGCATTATCTGCACCAAAACTACTTCATTTCATCAATGCTTTAAGTAGAATGAACGAACAAATCAGTACTATTGTCCTGTGAGTTCAGAGTTTCGCTAATTGTGTTTTTTGTTGTTGTCTGGGTAGCGAGCTGCTCTTCTCAGCTGTACTAAAAAAGCACACATCGTGAACGCACGGCCCCAAAAAGTGTGTACAACATCCTGATAACTAACAGAAAGCTAAATCTGAACTCCCAGGACAATAGTAATTGTTTGTTCATTCATTCTACTTAAAGTTTTTTAAAAAATCAAGAGTATTTCTGCAGATAATGCCTTATAGAGAGGCTGCCCCGTCTCCGCCATTATACCTGATGTACCCCGAAGGGTAACTCAACGTAATATCTTCCGAAGGAGTCAAAGTGATGCAGAAATTTTACTGGTGAGTAAATGCATGTATATACTCCTGGTAAAAAAGTTCCAGGTTGAAAAAAAAAAGTTATCCTTTAAAATTAAAAAAAAAAACAACAAAAAAAACAGACAATGAGTCAAATACCGTACAAACAGCTATGGGCATGAACAGAGGGGCTGTTAGCTAATCTTTAATAAGGCAAGAACCTCAATCTTTACAGGTATAACGTTAACCATTTGTTAATTAGCTGTACTTACAAGGTACAGCTGAAAATGTTTAAGCCTTGAAGTAGTTTTAAAAATTTGGCCCCAAGATAACTTGGGCTGTGGCTCAGGTGGTAGAGCAATGATCGAAGGATCGGCGGTTCGAATCCCGATCCCCCAGCCATGGTTCGTTGTGTCCTTGGGCAAGACACTTAACCCCCCTTGCCTCCAGTGCCACATTCATACACATGTATGAATGTGTGTGAATGGTTCCGGTGGTGGTCGGAGGGACCGTAGGCGCGAAATGGCAGCCACGCTTCCGTCAGTCTGCCCCAGGGCAGCTGTGGCTACATATGTAGTTTACCATCACCAAGTACGACTGAGGAGTGAAAGAATAATGGATCTCCTGTAAAGCGCTTTGAGTGCCTTGAAAAGCGCTATATAAATCTAATCCATTATTATTATTACTTTATGACCCAAAGATCTCCAAAATTACTATACAACAGAGCATGAAAGTGAGATGAAGAATTTAACCACTCTATTTGTGATTGTCATCAGGATCAACACCAAATTGCTTATCATGTCATTTGAGAATCACCTAGAAAGTAAACTAATTTAGGATTTCTTTGCTCAGAGAAGATTTCCAGGCCTTACCTGTACTGGGTCAATTTAACTCTTAATTTAAGGTGTGCTTGAATCCATGATTTTGACTTGCAAGGCAGATGGGTTCTTAAGACTCCTAAGATAATAATCACAAGATAATCGGTTCGACCATGCTAAATGCTGTCAAAAGCTGGCTTGTTAAAGTTGTTTTGGACCAATCTGCATCCTACACTAACAGCTTTGGGTGGGTTTAAGGTGTGACTGGAGGCTCCTGAAGAGCTTACGCTCGAAGCTAGTTTCTTAGCGCACCAACGGAAGAGTGTGCTTCTTCATGGTAAGAAGGCCAAGGAGCAGCAATTTCAGAGGCAGTGTTGTATTATAATGAAGTAAAAATACTTTACTTTAGTATTTTTTTGTATTTGTACTTTACTACTTCTATTTCTGATGACTTTTACTTGACTACATTTTCCGAAAAAAAATCAATACTTTTACTCAATTACATTTACCTAAGCATCTTCGTTACTTGTTACAAAATAACAAGGAACGTAATACCCAATGGACAATCTGTGTTTTGTTGTAGTTGGACTAGTAGCCACTAGTAGCAGCCTTGTGCAAGCTGTCTCTGATGTTAAACACGCCTTTACCTGCCTCAACAGCATGCGAAAGGCTGTTCAGCATCGCTGGCCTGGTCTTCAGCCCAAGAAGAGCGAGACTGAGTTCTTGCCATTTTGAGAAACAACTTCTTTTGAGGTTGAACAAAGAGTTTTTCAGGGTTCAGTAATGACTGGATGGACAGTTCAAGTGCTGTCGCACTGCAATCATGTTAAAGTTCAACCAATCAAGTTTTCTGTTTGTTTGCATCACCTCTGAGCACCAAGAGTTTATTAGGAATGATTTTATATTGAATGCAGGTGGGTATGAATATTGGTAGGCATGCATGCGGGTCTGTAAGGATACAGTATGTTTGTGTGCATTTTTCTATATGGGTTTATGTAAAGAGGTATTAAAGCTCATTTACACTTTGCAAATTAAACAAAACTTAAAAACTAAATTAAACAAGAATAAAGAAAATGTAAAACTCAAATTTCTGATTGCGTTTTATTAACAGTACTTTTTACTTTTGATACTTAAAGGTTGAATATGGAATATGAACAGAACAGCGACATCACGTGTGTCTAGGTTGTAGTTGCAACGGCAGAAAAACAACTCCAGCCGCTGGGATGCCAGGCTCACTGCCAATACGCAAGTGACCAACAGCCTGCAGCATGTCCAACAAGTAACACAGAGGAGTTTATAACCGACAGCTAACGTTAGCCATGTTAGCAAACAAGCTAGCTTACCGATCCAGGAGGAAAGTCACCATTTCCGTGTTTTGACTCCGTGGAAAACGTTTATGTGGGTCCATTTAGTGAAGTCTTCACCTAAATTTACTCCAGATTTTGCTCTTTTCAGGTCACTCCTCCTCAGAAACAGATAACAATATCTCCAGGGCTCTGAAGCAGCTGCTTCACTCGTCGTCTCCACGGTTTTCCCCTGAACAGGCCTGACTATGACCAAAATATTGTTTCCACACAGAGATCGTATTTGGCAACCTGCAATGGCGGCGTGTATTGGCTTATAGACGTAAATAAAATGCCATTATCGAACCCGTAAAAAATTATTTTATAATTATTTTTGGGCTAAATATAATTTTTCTGGGAAATGTTGTACTTTCATTCTGTACACCCCCGAACGACCTGTGGTGGTATTATTTTTTTTAAAATATAGCTTTTAATAAAAATGTTCCATATTCAACCTTTAAGTACAGAAAAAACTGGCAACTTTTTTACTTTTACTCAAGTATTATTCTAGCAGGCGACTTTCACTTTTACTTGAGTAATTTTTCAGTAAGGTACTTACCTTTACTCAAGTATGGCTTTTGGGTACTTTACACAACACTGCTCAGAGGTAAAGTATTTTCAATCATCTTCCCAGTGGCTTTGGCAAGAATTTAATCTTGATTATCTGAAACTCGCCTGTGACAGATGTTGGCAGACAGGAGGTTTATCCTGTGTTGTTAGAGAACTTTCAAGATAGGTTTTCTTGACATAGCAGCAGAGGTCAAAGAGGCCTGCCACCGCTGTGAAGCAGTCTTCTGGACCTGCCTTCAATTAATGGCTCAAAGAATAACAGAGAATATTTTTCCCCATAAAACAGATAAGCGCCAATAGGCAGTAACATGTTCACATTTCTTACGGTTAATTAATTTTGCAGCTTTTAATTGTGTATATCAAATTGCAACCCAGAGACATTTTAGATCTGTCTCTCAGAGAACTAAAATGAAAGCGAGAAATTCCTGAATAATTGGATTTGCAATCTAATAGATGCCATTAGGGGTCATCCAAAAGGTAGGATTCTCTCCATCAAATAAAGTTTAATCTAAAAGAAATAGAACAAAACATTTTTTTTCCATGAGTAGAACAAAAGTAAAAAAAAAACCTTTAATATCATGATTTTATAAAAGTTTAAATGTATAAAATTTCATGAAAATGAATCAGTTAGAAAAATTTTAATGGGAATGATTGGCATCAACTGATCCACAGTGTGGAAAAGATTTTAGCTCCTTCTCACCACGTTTTGAAAACAGGATGAAGTCTAACTGAAAATGCTGTTGACATGTTGACAAAGCTGGCCAACATTATAAGAAATTATGAAGTCATTCATCTCTTTACATTTTTCGTTTTTTGTGATTTCTTCTACATTAAAACATCAGTAATATATTTTCTTAAATGGGATCTATCAAGCGATATCTCTTTAATATGTGCAATTTTTCTGAACATTTCCCTTTCCATACTTCATCTAGTCTTTCTGACTAAAAAATGAGTCAGCATATTACTCTCAGAATTCCAGCAGGTCTTTCTCCAGGCCGCAGCCCTGCTTTTATCCGTCTGCTCTCAACTCCTGGCCACAGGAGCCTTTCCTTGGGCGGGGGCCTGCCTGGCCCTCGCACGTCAAGTGTGGCCCCAGGGTCTCAGAGGACATGCCAAGTGCAACATGGGTTCCGGCCAACAGCGCTGAGCTGAGATGGGAGCAGCTGGGGCTGCAGCGCTGAGTACAGGTGCAGGGAGGAAGAGAGAGAGAGAGAGAGAGATCAGAAAGACGAAGGGAGACTTGAGCAGGGAGGAAAATGGGAAAGAAAGAAAGAGAGAGGAGAGAAAGGGACGTGGAGGGAGGCCTGTGGGAGACCCGATTCCACAACGTGGGAAAGTAGTGGCTTACACACAAGCAAGTAAGCCAAGAACATAGGCCAGCTCACATGCACATAAAAATTCACGTAGACAAAAAACTGCCTGTTACGTGTGATCAATTATTTGTTATCGTTCTAACTGAAAAGAGAGTTTTGGACCAGGACACCTGTAGAGAGGTTGTGGAGACAACTCTAAGGGAATGGGAAAATAATTATGAAAAAAACCGGTTGTGTCTGTGTGATGACGCAAACGTGGATGTGTGTATTTGGTATGAGTCAGAAAAGAAAACAAGTGATAGTAAAACTCAATCAAATGATAACTCATCAGCATTTAAACACCAGTGATGAATTTAACTTGAGACAGAACCTTCTCTTTCATGTGGGCCACATTGGTGAAGGTCACATTTCATCGTAATCATTAAAAGCCTCATGTGTGAGTGCAGAAAGAGATAGTCACATCTAAAAAGGCCACACACAGTCCTGCTGGGAAACTCAGGTTTTGTATTGCAATTATTACTGTAAGTGACAGAGTGACATTTCAGCTGGAAACCATTTTCCTCAGTAGCACGAAAACTCTTTCCAAATGCCTGTGCAGACGAAGAAACAAATCTAAAAATGGCACACTTTTTTCTAAACTGAGCAGCCCCGTTCTCATTAACTTTACGATATCATTTTAAATGATACACAACCAGTTTCCAAGGCCCACAAGTCATTATCTGAATATAGCACGACAGTAGTTTTAACACATGTGATAAATAAGTTTCATACAGACAGTTTCCTGTTGTTTTCCAAACTGGAAATACCAAAGCATTATCTTGGTGAAGCTCACCAAGATGTGATGCAAAAACTACGCTGCAGTCAATGATTTGTTACAAGTGCATCAAGAATTGCAGACCAAGTCACTGAAGTATATATGCAAGAGACTAGGGATGCATTGTTAAGAACCTCACAATTTAATTCGATTTCCATTCTTTGGGTTGTGATTCAAAATTGATTCAATTTGATATTGATTAGAATAGTTCAATGTCGATTCAGTCAGAAGTAGAAATACACAAATAATCATTTTCTGTTGTCAATTTTAAATATTTATCTTTACACATGAGGCATGTCACCTCACATTCTGGGGCAGTAAAACATCTTAAAAATGAAAAAATTGTTGCCAATTTGTTGTATGATCTAATGCGGCCTCCATCCATACAACTCACAGCTAGGGGTGGGCGATATCGTATCGTTTGTGATAATACCGGTAGTTTTTTTGACACTGGTAGAAAATGTAATACCGTGATAACACATGATCACACATTTTCGGCCTGATGACGTCATTCAATCACACCTCAACCCTGCAGCATCTGTTTCCCCATCATTGACTCAGTTGTGACGGCTATATTGTTCGTGCCACACAATCCCAGGAAATAAATCATTTTACATGGACATCAAAATTTGTTAACTGAAGCTGCATTGCTGCCTCACCGGAACGATAAGCTGTCAGAAATCTGCGCTGCATGTGAACACAGCAGCGACAGGGAGAGAGGCAGAGCCCACAGGCAGGTAAACTTCTCCAGCATCTGACAAGCTTATTACATGTGGCGTCCAGGAGGACCGACATCTGTGTGCTCTGAAGAATCACAGAACGCCCGGTACTCCAGGGTGGCCGGCGGCCAACTGGGACTCGCTCAGTTCCAGCAGCATTGCGGGTTGTCCCGACCTTCGCGACACATCAACTCTCACCAGCCTTTAATATAACGTGTGAGATGCGGAGCGTCCGAGAGTGCGGGGAACCACGAGAAAACAAATTATTAAAACGGCCATGATTTGCGCCGGAGGCCATGCTGGACACAGGCTGGGTGGGAACTGACGGATGAAGCTATTAAAGGCCGCTAAATATTTAGCTACAAGGCAGCTAGCTGCACCACTGCAGCACAAGTTCATGTTAACGTTGGCAGCGTCCAAGAAGTGAGTGGGGCTGCATGTGAAGACAATGGACAGTGATGAGGTGCTGGACGTTCCACATACATGAATGGTTTGTAAGATAAAGGAAGAAATAGAACTAGTTTACTTGCGTGGGCTGATGTTTGTAAATGTCATCCAAGTTGCATTTTACATCTACACCCAGTTTGTGTTGCTCAGTATGTAAAAAATGAAATGATAATTAAAGTAGTTAAAACAGCTAAACTTTAAACATTTTATCTGTAAAATGCCATATGCAGCAGTAATATTAACACATATGTGTAATAATGTTAATAAACCATGATGCAGTATGGAACTGTAGAGGCTTTATTAAAAGTGGGTATCAGTGAAAGGATTTTACAGAAGCTCTGACTTCTCAGTAAAACATCAATATCATCTGTGATATCATCATGGAGGTATTTTGGAAAATATATTGTGATATCATTTTTTTGCAATATCGCCCACCCTTACAGTAAGGGTAAGGCTGGGCGATATTGCCAAAAAATGATATACATACGCTTACGCACATCATGTCAGATTCAGTAAAGTAACGCAAGGAAACATTACTGGAAGAAGAGAGGAAAAGTAAGAAAGGAAGGGACAGAACAAGAGTCAAGACAAGACTGTCTTACTGACTGGAGTGAGCTCACAGTACCGGTATGATGCAAGATTGATTCTAGTTTAGCTGTCGATACGGGGCGCATCACTAAGAAAACTGCTAAAAGTTCCGTTGTGTGTCTTTAAAACCACCCAGCTCATAGCTAAATAAGTATCCTGAGCTACTCTAAGCTAATCCTATTTGGGCGAACAATCACTTCCTATTACACTTAAACATTCATGTGTGAAACACATACTAATCACGGCTGTGCAGACCCTTAAGTTGATGAAGTCCAAGTCTATGAAGGTGGCGAGTCTTTAGAGATAGCTTGGAAACACCCACCTGATCATGACTATTCTTTTATTTTTCATGATCATAAATCATGGAATGGATGGATGATTATAATTTCAGTTGATTCTAGACAAATTTCTATCCATACATGATATCTGACCAGAGTCCTGTTGGACCAATGACAATGGTGAGGTGAGCGACTCAACCAGCGATCAAAGTTTGTGCTAGAGGGCTACTTATTTCCTGTGAGGCAACGCTCAATAAATCCAAGCAAGAGATTTGAATGTGCTAAATCAAGTCTATTTGTTGGAAACCAAGCAATGTATGCATACAAGGCTTTTATTTCCACCTTCTCCATAACATCTTATTATTATTCCTAATAGTAATTATGCTCTTCAAGTTTTTTCTCCCTTTTTTCCCCCTACTTTTTATTGTAGTGATCTGGCAGTCCTTTTCTTGTCCCTTTCTCTTTCATTGTCATGGTTGCTGCCATTTTCATGTTCCATTCTGCAAAATGTAGAATGACATTTAAAAATATGGCAGATGGGGCGATTGACTTATGTGCAACAATGACTGTTTGTTTGGGGTTTTTCAATCCTAAAAAGAAGAAGACGACGAAGAATAAGAACGTCTCCAGTGTGATGTGGACATCTAAGTTCTTCACATGCAGCTTCTTTGGATAACGTCCGCAAAATTTCTGGTATGCTGTGAATGTTTGAAAACAGCTTGTATGACGTCAAGAGGATTAAGTTCATTTTTACACCGTCCCTCAAACAATGAAAGAATCTCACGTCACAGAATGTTGTAGACGTGATGCTATGGTGATATCGGCTGCTGCAGACTTTAAAAATTAAATATTGCAGCAGCTAAAAGTCAACGCTGACATGCAAACAAGTTCCCATTTGACTTGGTTGTGGTTGATGTCAGGATTGTCACTGAGAGATGATCATTCAAACTGTTTAAAATAAAGACTACACCCACAGTTTTGTTTTAAAATCTATGTGTGGCTTGTTTATTAAAGCCCTTTTTAATTATGCCTACTAAACTATAAACGCAATCTCAAAATTAGCTGGTAAATATCCATATATTGAATATCCATATAGGATTTATAGATGCAACACTCTGCATCCATAAATCCCTTCCATAAACCACAGGCTAGGACAGCAATGTTTAGTTACATCAATAGTACATACCACGCTCAATAACAGCAATATTATAAATGGGTCTCATTGAAGTCAATATCAAATATTACCAATAAAACATGACAGAATTGTGAACTATGATGTGAGTAGAGAGAAAACAGATGCTGAGAGAAAGATTTAATAAGCTTTTGTCATCATCGTCAGGACCAGTGGCAAGAAAATACATAAATTTTCAATGTGTAAGTATCTTGTATAAAAAGACTCTTGCATTTATAGCGGAAACATTTTTTTTTTCCCTGTACATCTACATGTATTTAAAAGCCGCAGCTTCCATGAGTTGGTAATTTAATACCATGCTCTTAATTTGGTTGCGAGACTGCATATTTTGAATGTTCTGTGTTGATGTGTTTTAAGATGCTTTATGTTTGAAATAAAGATATTAATGAAAATGTATCATGAAAAAATTGCAGAATAAAATTCAAGCATTGACCATGATGATTATGCATCCATTTCCCTCAGATGAGCAATCACTTGAGCAATCATTTGGCAGCAATGCAATTCAGAAAATCTTGCAGATAGTAGTAGAAATAAGTATGGGAGATGATCATATTTAATATTTTTTCATCAAATTTATCATTTTTAATCCCCCCCCCCACCCCAAAAAAGCCATTGTTTTTCAGAGTTTGGGGACAGGCCCCACCTTCAAGTGGACAGAAAAAAATAGGCACAAGACCATTTTAACCAACAATAAAATATGTGATAGTTTTTAGGACAGGCTCACTGTAGACGACTAAAGATTAAAAAACAGCCTCATCTATTTAAATCACGCTTTCTACTAAGGCTACAAGCTGTTGGAGCAAAATTTGGCATCCGCACCATGAATTATTTGATCCGACCTGCATTGTTTCAACAGTTCAGGCTTGTGTTTGTAGGTGTCAAAGCGCTGAAGAATGTTTTCCTGGCAAAAACTGGGCCCCTTAAAACCAATCAATCAGGATCTGAATGCCCCAGCTTAATAGTATTGTTTCTGGACATGCATTCCTTTATTTTCCCATCTCTTAAAAGCTGCTTCTATGATTAAAATGCACAAAATCACAAAAGCAAATGTCATCTCTAACTGCTTTTATCTGTGTGGCGACTTGAACATTGGACATGAACACATCTGAAATCAAGATAATACATTAGGGACAAGGTAAAACTTCAATCATAACCAGTATGTTGGCAATGTTCTGCACATCATCTTACGCACTCAGAAGCTTTGAAGAACCTAGAAAGGGAGACACCCCCACACCCCCTTTTTTTAATCCAACATTTTGTATTTGTTAGGAGAAAGTTGGGAAGTAAATAACCGAACAAAATATGAACAAATAAGTTTGTAAAGTTGCACCAGATCAGATCCTGGATGGGAGTCAAAATCAGGACGATGTATGTGAAGAAGATCCAAGACTATTTTGAGAATAAAGAGGAGGAAAAAACCCTTTCATTAATGTTCAAATTGCTAAATTAATGTTCAAATATGTTAATGTGTGGCTGAATGATATTGTTTAAATCCCCTATCCTAGAAGGGTCTCTTAAAGGGAGAAGGTTTTCTAAAATACCAGGAGCCAATCAATTTACTCCATGTAGAGGGAGCTTTTAAGTCATTCAAACATCCTTGTGGGGCACTCTTGTGTATAGGAAAAAAATATATGGACTGCACTACGGCAAAAAGCAGCACAAAGGAAAAAGTGGGCCAACCACACACAGACAACTCGCAGCACATGAGCGAGGGAGTGTACTGGCCTACTTGTCTTCCAGCTTCTCAGAGCTTGACCACCAAGACATCTACTGGCCACACATGCAAACATAAATAGCTGTGACACACACACACACACACACACACACACACACACACACACACACACAGAAAGCCTTTTACAGGGGATAGGACTGCACTGGGAGCAAAAGGGCGACAAAAATCTGGAGGGGGGAAAAAAATAATACAAAAACTTGGACAGGCTCACTCCTCCACCAGCTGCACTTTCTTCCAATCTCCTGCCAGACTTTTAACATGTTTTTTCTCCCTCCCAACTTCCATACTTCATTCCCCGTGTCCTTCATTGATCGCTCTCCTTTCCCTTCAGCCGGACACAATCGCTCATGTAGAAAATACATGGTGGTGTGAGAAAGCAGCCCTTTAGTCAAGTAAACATAGTGCAACTGTGATGGTGCTGGGAGTTGCATTTCACAAGTTCTTTGGACCCGTTTGAGAATCCAAACCACTAAAACCACAACAGGATCAATGTAATGTTTAAGGAATGGTTTCAAATCAAACAATTTTTTCTCATTGGAGAAATTGGCTTTTACAGCGTTATATACACACACACACACGTTTGTTTTTACACAGACACACACAGAATCGTTTGTTTTTATATCCCCATGGGGTACATCCATTGCCATAATGCATTCCCTAGCCCCTTACCCTAAACCTAATGCCCAAAACTGATTGCCTAAACCTAACCATTGCCCTAATCCTAACCAAAACCTAAATGTAACTTAATCTCTAAAACCTAATCTTGACCCTTAAAATGGGGTTCGTACCCGTGGGGACCGGGAAAATATCCCCACGAGGGCAAGACGTCCCCACGGTGACGGTAAAAATGTGGAACATGGTCCCCACAATGTTGCAAAAACGCGCCCACACACACACACCTACTATATATATATATATATATATATATATATATATATATATATATATATATGAGAAGGGAAAGTGATTTGAAAGCAGCTTTGGGTCTCCCCTGCAAAGAAGCAGCTTTCTTTCCCCAATCGCAAAATCTAGGCGAGAAAGGCTTAAAACTGGGATTTTGGACACAGAAGTTAAATGCAAACTTTATACCTTCATAAGGTATGAAGTTTTGGTGGGTAACTGGCATTCCAGACAAATGACAGTTTCATAATGCATGGCTAGTGCTGATCAGCTAGGTCTTTGTTGAACATAAGACTTCTCTGATGACTTTTTAGTCAAATCCAACTCGCAAAGTAACTGCGCCAGTTAAAGCCCAAATTACACAAAAATAACTTAAGTTTAAATCATTTGCCCCCCCAGTTTATATATATATATATATATATATATATATATATATATATACACACACATAGACACACACAAACACAGAAAAAATATGTATGAGACAGTGTTGTAATTTCAACTAAAGATCCAAACAATGATTGATTTCTAATGTAAGATATGTTGCTGTCTCAGAGAAACCACAATCAGCATCATTCTGTAAGGCATCACCTTCGGCAGCTATAACACAGACCGGCTCATTCACAACAAAAACAAAGATCAAAACCATTCATTTCTTATCAAATCATCAGTGTTGCAGATATGAATCTTGTGGAGGCACTCTGGTATTGCACTGCTCAAAACCTCCGAGGTGTGAAACCCAAGCAGTGAAGAGCTGAAATCATGTGTGCACTGGCTCATAAAAAGGTGTTAACCTGTCACTAATAGCTTTCACTCCCCTGTTTCATCCAATGAACCCGCACATCCTGTCAGTTTTCACTGAAGTTCACTGTGGGAGCAATTTATTTACTCCATCACATTCCTGCAGTGTAATGTACTGCTGTGTCTGAGCTGCAGACAGCTGCTGTCAAATATGCTCAAACACAAATCACTGACAACAGACATTATTCCAGAACAACAAACATGCACTGTGCAGAAAATGATAGTTTCATATCTTATTTTAATCAAAATGTCCAAGTTGACATTGTTCAGTGTTTTAACTGTTTGTTGTGGTTCATATTTTCTGCAGGAGATTACAGGTTTCTTTGTGGATGCACTGTGATCAGTGGGCGGTCTTGGTGACCTCATTCAGGTCTGTGTGGGTCTTCTGGCCAATCTTCTGTTGAATGCTACAAGCAAGTCAGCTGAAAGGTAGTACCTTCCTGTAACTTACAACATCCTAGAAAAAATGTAATTAAAGGGTTTTGGGTTTAAAAAAAAAAAACTTCCATTTAAATCTACTTGTAATAAACTCAATTCTGGAAAACAGTCTGATTTAATAAAGAGGTCCTGCATGAAAAATCCTGATCCTTAAGCAGAGAAAAAAAAAAAAAAAAAAAAAAAAACAAGACTTGTGCAAAGCATTTCCACAATGTATGTGCTCATGTGACATACAGTACTATTGTAAAAAATCAAACAGGGATAGTGAGGGATGCACGATATTTGAATTTTGGCCGATATCCAATATGCCGATATTTTAAAACTCATGTGGCCGATAACCGATATTGATACAGATATTAAAACTTGAAAAACCTGTCATTGTAAAAATTAGCTTTGTTTTCAATATCTGACACTTTAAAAAAAAAGGCGTGGGAAAAATGTCGACACACTGAAATATTGCAAAATTTTCATATGTCAATATCACATCGATATTTAAAAACGCGGTATCAATATATTTTTCTTACAAAATCTCGCGAGATTTCATCATTCTGTGACAAAATATCACGATATTTTGCGAATTCTAGCGAGATTTCATAACACAACGATGAAATATTGTGAGATTTCGTTAGTAAAATGAATCGATACCGCGTTTTTAAATGTTAATGTACCAGCATATGAAAATATTGCAAAACTCTGGTGAATTCTTGCGATATTTCGTAACAGAACGATGAAATATCACGAGTTTTCATTAGTTATATAGATCAATACCACGTTTTTACATGTCAATATGATCAGTATATGAAAATATTGCGATATTTCAATGTATCAATATTTTTTCCCAGCCCTAGTTTTTAGAAGTTATCTAAAAAAAAGTCTGTAAAAAAGAAAGTGTTTTTTTGTTTTGTTTTGTACTTAGAAACAGCAGGCTGATCGGTTAAATATCGGTGGGGTGGCCGATGTCCGATTCTTAGTTTTAAGCCGATGCCGATAGAGGGCCGATTATATTGTGCATCCCTTCTTTCTTTGTAAAATATCTGCATTTAGTCACCTTAAAATTTTAGTGCATCAACATCTGAGAATTTACGTGATTCAGGAACCAGTGCATGAATGAGTAGTTTCATGCTGCAAATTGTTTGAACAGTTGAATTTAAGTGAAGGAACATGCATAAATAAATTTTAAAAACTAATTATCAATCAAAATAACTTGGTTTCGTTGATTTATCCTTCATTGATTCTTTCAAAATAACTTATAAATAAGCATTGAAAATAATGTCAAATGCTACTTCTACTGCTTTTCACCCACTGGCCCACCAACGGAGAAGAAATACAGCATCACTCAAATGCAACAAACTTTTGGCTGTTTTTTCAGCTCTGGATGAAAATTATAATGAGACAAACATGAAAGATCCAAAAAGAGGTAGATGCATATTCCAACAGTATGTCTATTGCAGGTTTGATTCGACCCAAAGTAAACAAAGTATAAATGTGTAATAGATTTGTGGTATTTCTAGATTCCTTGTCACATCTTCAAGTGCCGCATCCAAGCATGGCGGAGTGACTGGTAATTGTGATGTGGACTGAATTCAAAGAGGAAGAAGAAGGAACCTGTTCTCCCTTTACAGGAACTGAGGTTAGACCATAAACTCAGACAAACACTCAGGGTGTACTGTGCACTATAAACTGTAGTGAAAAGGACCATTTACAGATAGAGAAAAGCCTTAAATGCAATTCAACATTTTTTTCCCCTAAGATCCCAGAAGTCTACAGAGCCAATACACCACTATATGAGAAGCTTTGGCGACTGTCAAGAAGACACATCAGAGGGATTTGGAGATACAGGAGGTGACTGTGATTAAATTGCTGCTGTTCTGTAAAGTTAATACACAAAAACACTGGAAAGTAGGACAGTGTGTATCCCAACGAGCTGATGTGCATCACCCCGTAATGATCCATACCAACAATGGGTGCCGATGTTATGATGCACGTCACGCGGTGCTGGTGTCTACTGCCCAAAAAAGGAGGGCAACCAAAAAGACTCACAACAAACAGAAACACAGACCCTCCCTTCTGAAACTCACTACACAGCTACCCAGCTGCTTCGGCTAATTGCTTTGAGCAAAGCGGCAAAAAAAGGAAGAAGAAGAAAAAAAAAAGTCCCAAGGAAGACATATGACTGCAGATTTTGTTTTTGTAAAAATATACGGATATGAGTTCTTAGAAAGAAGTTGTCCGAAGTCATTTGATTCACCTCGCCAAGCAAACTGAAATGCAGCAAAAAAAGAGGAAGAGTCTTTGTGTTGATATAACCTGCTTGGTGCACTGTGGTCTCGGGTCCATTTTTAAAATGAAAGGCATCAAGGCAAAAGATTTAAGGAGGACACACAGGGATACACAAACACGAACCTCCACTCAGATGAGAAGAGATGAAAGGGAAGAGTAGACTTCTGTGTCACCGAGTCTGTTGAACACAAATCATTCCAAGCATTTGTTTATGTTGGAGCTGTATTCCACTCCTCCACCCCCTTCAATAAAACACTGCTTTATGAGTATACACCCACTTGTACAATTAGGACATATTATCCTTTCCTCTGGCATGTCAACCTCATTGATTTATGTACTATCTGAGCAAATGTATCTGATTTACTGATCTACACAGATATATGGTAATTTTTTTAAAAGGGGGAGGGGGGGAGTAATGCAATAAACGGTTATTTCTTCTGAAGACTGCCTTGAGGGCTTTGGCTCTTCCCTTTTGTTTTGGGGGGCAGCTGTGATTAGAGGATGGATAAGAAAAACTATATCTGTGGAATGCCTGAGTGGACAAAAGAGCACACAGTGTCTCGATTAGACCATATGAAACCATGAAGCCCAAAATGCCAAAGAGCAATATAAAAAGCAAACCAGTCTGGGGGAGAATGAGTAAGAAAAAACAAAGAGAGAGATGAGTGCATGTGCTGAGAGGACCTCAGAGGACATCCGATGCCTCCACATAGGAAGAGATGAGAGGAAATGTTGAATGTAGAAAAGCGCTTGTGGGCAGATTTGCTTTTTCACTGAGCCAGGTTGGCCCAATTAGAGATGTACATGACAAAGTACACCTGCGTATCTGTGTGTGCGCTTTGTGTCTGCACTGCTGTCTGCTGATATCCGGAGGGCATGAGATTCATTTTTCAAGGATCTTTCCATCGCAACTGTCTCTTCAGATTTCCTACATCACAGCGCACGCAAAACATGCACTGCAAGTCATTCGGGGCATGACTGAGAGGACCTGTTTGATTTAAAGGACTGCTGCGTGCAGCTATGAGGCTTGTTAAGAATATGTTTTCATGCATATTCTTGACATTTAACTTCTTTGCAGTTTCAGAATTATCAACAGTAGCAACACAATGCACATTACAAATTAGTCATAAAATTGATAAATCAAAGCTAATTGCTGCTTTATAAATCCTAAAACCACAGAGCAGCAATACATTCAGGTGGTGTCATTTTCCAGTGGAGTATGTTTCCAGTCACCAAAGCTAGTAGCCTACAGAGGCGTTACCACCCAAAACATCTACCTACTTCAGCTGAAGAGAAGGCCAGCCAAATAATCTTTGACCTGAAGTTTTTGGGGGTTTTTTTGCCCTGTCTAAATTCATTTTTTTAAATAATCTTGCTCACAGACAGACAAACAAAAAACACTGGTCACATGCTGTACTTCTTCTGCCTTCACCTTGGTAAAAGAACAAGCACAAGGACGCTGAAACAAAGCAGGAAAGTTGCTGTCCAAATCAATAAGGTGGTAAAAATCACTCTAGAACTGATACTGAGCTGTTATTTTCTCACAGTTCTGGTCAGTGTAGCTTACACTAGTAAAATCTCTAAGGTGTGAAATTCACTGAGTGAAAGTAATGCGCACACAGAGTGTGAACTTGTCATTAATAGCTTTTAGCCTTAAAAAAAAAAAAATCAAAGCCAAAAAGGAGTTCTTCTTCTTCCTTTCCAACATTAAACTGGCCGATACAGCTTTGTGCACGCAGGGATTGCACTGCAGCACAGGTGAACCATTCTTCCTCACCGTTTCCTACAGAGAAAGCAGCAACAGACAGCTTAGTATCAAACCATCATCACAGGAGGAAATGTCACAGCTGACATAATGTTACTGTCATAACCAAATGAGGGGCTGGGAGGAGGTGGGCGGCTTCGGCTTTGCTTTAACAGGGAAAGTCCTATCCAAATTCCAGCTCTGACAGAATGCAGGATGCAGGCGCCCCCGCCCCCCTGAGAGAGGAGCAGCAGGAGGAAAGCTGGGAGCGCCGTGGAGGAGCCCTGCATGACTCATTGGAATCAGGTGTTCCAGTGATAACACAGGAGTTGGGGGTTGTCCATGAAGACGGTTGACGTAATCAGATTTCCTGATAACACAAATATTTGACTGATTCAGTGATGGTTTTTGTTAATCGTTTGCGGCTGAGTTTCCACACTTTTCACAGCAGAAATATAACAAACTGAAGAAGAACGCCATTGTTCGCTGAGGACGAACAATGGCGTGGTCACTTCTGCATGGTAGCATAGATGAATTGCTGATTTAAACATGGACTTGGATGCTAAAGAATTATGTTCAGGTCCTTGGCCATAAATAAGATTCATTAAGACGCTGATAAATGCACGTTTCATATTATTGCAGTATTTCCTCTACGGGGCACTTTCTGAAGGAATCAATACTGGTCTTGGTGGTGATTAGAGCGCTGATGGATCAGAGCCAGGCTGCCCTTTTAATGGTCAGATTTTCCATCAACATGACTCTGGATCACTCTTATTCATCATAATAGGTAAGGACATGGGTATGTGGAAACCTTCGTTTCCCTGCAGCGTCGTTTAGGTGACAGATTGCGAATATGGCCTGTCACTATCCGACATACTTAGTCATCTGATTAAGAGAAGTCATATTCAGAGGGTCTCGCTTTCATTAATCCAGGGCTCATCCATGCTGAAAGAAAGAGACCTTATGAAAACATAAATGACCTTGGAGCAATATACGCCTCTTCTGTTCGAGACACACACATCCTCTAAGCCGTCTCTCTGGCTCTCTAACAAAGTGAAACATGACTGCCAAACAAACCATAAGGGATAGAGACTGCCTGTCCCTTCTTAGAAACTTGCCACTGTGACATATGACATTGACAGACAGATGCTGCAAAACAGATTTTCTCCGCCACCCCAAAGACATTTATCTTTCTCCCCCTGTTTCCTCCTGCATGGATCAAATGGTAAAACATGTGAGCCAGATGCTAGACTGTCTGCTGAATACACCAAGTTATCCAACACTACCATTGAGTCACAGATTTTCTGGCAACATAGCCACACTTTATAAATAATTATTGCACATTTAATCAGCAGAATCCTCTAATAGAGGTCAGTGTTGATGTAAAGAGAAAAAGAGAAATACACGAAACGCAGGATTCTTTGTTGCGTCTTTTTAGCTGTAGTGCATCAGTTCCACACATTACAGAACAGAAATCAATGTACACTTAACGCTGTATAAATCCAGCACATTCCTGGCTTAAAAGTTACAAAATGGGTGCTCAATCACCTTCTGAAAGCAAGTGGATAGGACTTCTAAAATGAAGTAACACTGCCATCTGGAGGGGCTTCCAATGTGTCTTGAAAATGAGGCAAACCAGTCTTGATAAAAACTAAATATATCAGACACTTTAATAAGTGTGTTTAATAACACGGAGTTATTTAGTATATATATATATATATATATATATATATATATATATATATATATACACACACATACATACACACATTTTTTTTATCATTATCATTGAAAGATGAGCAATTAAATTGTGCATGCATGCATTGTACACTGCATTAATGTCTAGTGTAATTTCATCTTTTACAGTATACAAAATACTTATGTAATTATTATCTCTACATCAACTTGGTGTACTACAGTCTACCTGGATTTATGCACAGGCATAAATAGTTCTTCCCTCAGTGGGGCATATTTGCTGCCACTGAGGAATCTCTAATAAGTTTTGGAAATGGTTGGATGGCTGCATCTAAAATGCAAGGGGAAAAAAAAAAAGAAACTGATTGCAAAGCAAACCCACATGGGTACCACATTTCTCTGTCAGACCACATGGAGAGAAGAGACACATGTGACTCACATCTGAGCCACTGAATGTAGCTTGGGTAATCTAGAGTGCATCAGCTTCATGTCCACACTAAGCTGAATGAATCTCAGCGATCATCGATATTCCTCAGCTCTCGGAAACAACATTTTTCTAAGCTGACAACTTTTAATCAAGAGTTTAGGGCTGGGCTTGCTTTAATCAGTCACAAAATGGGCCTAATCTTAACTGGAAATTGCTGGCAAATAAGCCACAGCTATATAGTTTGAAAACATAAACAAAAAAAGAAGAGAAGAAACTGGATAGTTTCTGATTTGGGTGCTCACCTTTGGTTGAACATCCCTCTGAAGTTGTAATTAGCTCTGTAGTTGGGCATGGGTTTGGGGTCCAAAGGCCTGTAGATAGCTGGTTCCCCTCTCTTCATGGCCAGACCATTCAGCTCTACTGTTGGTGTTATACTGCCTGTAAAAGTGAGGGTGCAAAGAAAGGAAAAAAAGTTACATTTCAAAATGAAGATGAACAGACTGGCACAGAGAAACCATATTTCAAAAACCTGGCAAACTGAGAATCTTTGCATTCAGCCACAAAACGGTGAAGCATTCTTATGTACTCTGTGCAAGCATCACAAATGGGCCCCATTTATGCTCGACGCAGAAGACGGATACGCAGACAGATGGACACATAGACGGATGGACAGTTTCATCCGTCCCTGCATCAGTTTCATGTTTAACTCCAGTGTATCGTATGTGGCTTGCAACTCAGAAGCGTGTTGTGTAGTGGGTGTGTCGTGGGCGGGTCGCGGTTAGGGTTCGATTTTACCGTGCTCTCATAGGTGTGGTGGGCATGACGTGTACTGACGTCACTACATGACACACCCACTACATGACACACCTTAGTCATGTAAGCTGCAGAAAGAACCTTCTCATGTAACTTGGTGTGTTGGGGCTTCTGGTGGATTCATCACTTAAAGCAGAGGACAGAGCAACACCACCGGAAACCGCAGAATCAGTGTTGAGCTGTATTGCTGAAATGTGGCCAGCAAAAGGAAAAAACAGAGAAGAAAAGGGGAAACGGTAGAGTATAAAGCAGGGGAAGAAGGAGAAGACAATAACTGTACGGCTGTAGCTGTAAAAGTGAGGCTGCGTGACTGTGTCGGACGTGTTGGGTGGTTGTCAACAACTTTATAGCGGTGTTCAAAGCCTGAAACTGATGTTGGGCCACGTAAGCGAAGCGCCTGCCAATTAGTAAACGAAATGGCTCAACAACCATGACAATGTAAAAGACGCATGGGCGGCGATGCATGGCAACGTCTGAAATGGACGTCCCCATTTATGTACACAAGGGAGCATAAACTGGTCTTAAAGCCAGAGTTGGTAATCCTGCTCAGAAACACTTTTTGTTATACTGGGTGAAATGGTCCTTCCATCCTGACAGCAGTCAGTACATCATGTTTTCATAAAAAGGAAGGAAAAAAAGTCAGACCTCTGTGAGAGCTGCAGTTCTGTAAAAACTCTGACCAACCCCAGCCATTTGCACCGAAAGGCAGGAATTGGTAATTTGCAACTAACAGAAAGAACACATTGATGCCTTTATGTCTCGTCTCTGTCCCTCCCCTCTCACTGTCCCCCACGTGACCCACTGCTAGCTGTAAACAAATATAGCTGACGGACTGCTACCTGCTGCTGCGCCAAAAAAACAAAACAAAACAAAACAACAGATAAGGATTAAGTCTCTGAGGCGTTGACGTTTGCAGTGTGGACTTTTTAAACTGCAGAAGGAGTTGGAGGTGAATGGATTAAAGCTTTCAAAAACGTGGTTTACTATCAAGCTAACGAGCTATCCACTCGGCTGTTATCGTTAACCTGTCCGTAAAACATCTGCGCACAAGTCCCTGCGCTCTGAAGGCGCCGTTTCAGGTGGTGTGTTTTTTAAACTGTCGCTTGCTTTAAATCAATGTGAGCTGGAAATAACACAGTATTACTTTATTGTGATAAAGCCAGCTATACTGTTGGTAAAATGTGTACACCACTTTTCTCTGACACATGTTTTAGGCATCTAGAGTGTTTTTGATGCTGGACATCAAGTGTCTAATTTCACATGGATTTAGGGCCTCAAGTGCGTTTTTGACGCCAAAAACGTGAATGAGCCTTTCATACAGTATTCAGGTACTTAAGAGTCTGACTAAAAAGGGACCAAAAGTCGCCGGGAATTTCATGCCACTGGCACTTTAAGTCTTAAAGATAAAACAGTTATAAGTGAAATGGCTGGAAACAAGACCTCTTTTTTCTGTGAAAGCACATATTGAATGGAGGAGCATCACCAGTGATGTTGGACATATCAAGCGGGTGTGGAATGGACATGCAGCTCAGCTGTTCCACCACTGGGGAAGGTCATGAGCCAGGACTATCTATGGGAATGTCATTCCCCTCCACCCACTAACAGATCCAGAGGGACAAGTGCCCCTTCCCTGTGGGACATGTCTTGTTCTTCTGTGTTATATTATTCTAATGTAAGAAGCTGGAGAAAACGGTTTCTTAAATGTAATAAACAATGCTAAAACTAAGTGTGCAAATGACATATAGTTAACCCTTTCGTTCATAGGGTCCACTACTGTTTTCTTGTATATGCATGAGTGAGGATGGTATAATTACAATTACCCACTTCAGTGGACATTATCTATTGCCACTCAATGAAAATTAAATCATAATTCAGTTATATTATACAATAGTTGGATATACATGCATACATTGTAATTATCATGTTTGTAGTAACAGAAGAGAAATTGATAAATTCTAAAATTCTAAAAAAAAAAAAAAAAAAAAAAGGTAAAATGAATAAATAAAAAGTAAAATAAGATTAAACATAAAAAAGCATCAATACACATGTCCATAGAAGTAAAAAAAAAAAAAAAAAAAAAAAGGTACTGTTTTTTACTTTCTCTTATTTACGCATCACAGCACTGATTTACATGTTCAGCTTCTCAGCCCATTCAAACAGTCAAGTTTTCACAAAATTTAAAAAGAGAACACTGACAATGACTGAGATAGCAAATGATCATGTTAGAATTTGTGAGTTTAAATGTGTATTTCCTTCCCAGACTTAAAAATACAAGACGTCTGGGGTTATCGATTTCTATAAGAAGATAAGAACACAGATCTACTATAAGAGGGCAGGTTCATGATGGTAAAAGGGAAAACAGGCAGACATTTTTCTTTTGTAAAATATTTGTTGATCACTTGCATTTTACATTTATTAGTGCATTCTGAGCCATCTGTAAATTTTTTAAAAAATAGCCAAGTTGGAAAAATAATCCTTTCCTGCACTGACGACAGTGTTCAGAATCAAAAGTGAAAGAGGTGGATTAAAATAACTCTTTGTGGCTTTATACTTTATTGATAGTAAAATTACATTTTGGGGCAGCTACTGTACCTGGGTTGCTGTTAACGTCAACTTTAGGAGAGCGGGGCGCTGGCCGGGGAAGGACACTCTCAGCCAGCGCTTTGGCAGCAGTGGAGTGTTGGGCCTTCTTGATGCTGGTGCCCTCTGCCTCCCACACCTGCTCCCCAAGAGTCAGCTGCACTGTGAAGATCTGCAACAGTGACACCCACAGGGGAACAAGTCATCTGACAGCCACAACATCTTTCTGGATACAATGAGGAAGAAACAAGACCAAGCATGCAAAAAAAAAAAAAAAAAAAACCAAAAACAGGACTTTACTGATGTTTATTGATTTATAATTTCTGATGTTAATTCATTCATTTTTGCATTTCAGGACTGCTACATGTTCTAATAGAGAAAAAGGAAAAGATTCAGCAAAGCTTTTCAGTTTGTAATGTTGTTATTCCTTCCCAGAGCACTTGAAAGACAATCCGACATTGAGGATGCCAAATGATGCTTCAGATCCCCACACCCCCCCCCCCCCCCCACACACACACACACATACACCATTCTTCCTGAAATGCATTAGATTTGCAATAGTACACGATAGTCATTTCGACATCGTTCAGTCTTAAAATTTTCCACATATTCACTCCTAAAGAGAAGTCAAGACTGTTCACTGCAGGCCAGTCTAGCGCCTGCAGCCTATTCCTACTCAGCCGTGTGTGTGAAATGTGAGTGTTGTGTGTGTTTTTGCTTTGTTTTCTTCAAAGATGCACATCAGCATTTGTTGTTATAAAATCTTAGGATTTGTACATGTAAATACATGAGTTATAAACTGTGCACACAAATTTGTGTGCAACTTTGGGTATGAGCAAATACGTGTTCAAATGCACACACAAATAATTTGAAATCATGCACTCAAAATAAACTTAACAGTACACATGCACAAATTACAAAAATGCACACACATTTTTTGCGCTTTTTTTTTTTTAACCATCAACCTCACAAACCCAATAGTTACGTGTTCAAAAAGGTTACTTTGCATAGAGAATGATAAATACGTGTGCACAAATCCACTGATGCGCATAAACCAAAACAGCATTTACGCACACATCAGTTTACACATGCTCAAGAGGTTTTAAGACTCTTAATGCTTCCAGGAGCCTCACAGCTTTGTGGGTGTAGTTTGAATGCTGGTGAAAAGCGGAGTCATTTGGTTTTTCATCAGTTTCTTGAGTTATTTTCAAAGAGAGAAAAATATGATTTCTATAACAGAATAGTTTGACCTTCAAGCTGGACAGAGGGATATATAGATGGGTAGATAGTATAACACCTATATACTTTTCCCCTGAGAACAGACTTCATGTAAATGATCAGAAGCTTTATGAAACATCACACTGGCTGAAATGTTTAGTTGTATTTGAGCACACATTTGCAAATACCCAAAGTTACAGTTTACATATAAATTATTACACATACAATCACCCAAAGTTACAGGGATAAAAAAAGGGGAAAGAAGGGAACAAAAAAAAGAAAGGAAAAGAAAAAAAAAAAAATAGAGTGGGGGGGAGAAAGAAAAGAAAAAAAAAGGGGGGAACTGGGGGAGGAGAAAAAAAAGGCCCAAGGGAAAAAGGGGGGGGGGGGGGGGGGGAAGAACAACAAAAAAAAATAAAAAAAAAAAAAAAAAAAAAAAGTAATCGGGAATTTTTTCATAAATTAGTTTACAATTCATATATTACACACACACACACACACACACACAAGACTGAGCCGATTTTCTCCCCATATTTTTTTTTTTTTTTTTTTTTTTTTGCATTAATGCTACCATAACAGAACCATTAATAAGCATTGCAAAGAGCAACAATATAACTTGGCTTTTTTGATTTGTTGCTGATTAAAGTCATTTCTTATACAGCGCCATCTGAGGAACTGGCAGCCAAAGGTTTAGTGTTCATCCACTCCCATTCATTTTACTGAACAATGCACTGTTCGGGACAAAAATGCAAATCCCTTCCAGTCTATGTTTTTAAAATTGTAATAATTGTCTTGTGCATGTGTTGAGATCTTCTCCTCATCTTTGCTCCACCAATACTCAGCTTTTCATGGATGTTCTTTTGGTAGGAAATCATAATTATGATCCCATGTTGAAATAACATTAGTATTTTTTTCTTTTTACCTCATAGCTATCTCTCAATTCTTTTAGGAAAGTTAAAGGCTGGGAATGCAAAAATAGACAACCTAATGAGATAAAGTTCAGAGAAACAAAATGATAAATATCCCAGGTTCAATCTGTCTGCAAGAAAATAAAAGTACAAGCGAATGATTGAAGCTACCGTTGTGTCTCACCTTGGCATGTGCAGGACCTCTCTCATTGAGGAGCTTGTACTGTGGTTGGATCCTGTTGAAACGGGCTAACTCATTCACCAAGCACATTGGAGTTTTCTCTTTAGGGTTTGCCATGTTCTCCTGGGGCGGGCCTTTAACAGAATGCAGCAGGACACAACATTCTGAGCAACATGGCAACTGAAGCAGAAACAGAACTTAATGCATGAATAACTGACCTATGGCTAAACCACGCCCCCAAACGCAATGAGCCAATCACAGTGCACACAGCTAATCCAATACACATTCTCTGCTTGAACGCCCATTGAAATGCATTGAAGTTAGTCCGATTTTGTTCATTTTTATGTGGTTTTTTTAAGTTTAAAATGGTCAAACGGTGTGCATGGGGTACATGGGGTACATACAACTCCGACACTAGGTATCCTGAGAGGCTGGGCAACGGGGTGTATTTTTTTGCCCTTTCCCAAGCCACATCTCAAACAAGAAAAGTGTCTCGTGTAAAGCTTTAGATAAAGTTATGCAGCAGACCACAACATCAACTGAACGTGGGTAAAATTAACAAGGATGTCTACATCTGTTCTAAGGTAAGGCAACATTGTATTTGAGGCAACATATTGTCACTTTGCTTGAAAAAAATATGAAGTTTTCTTTAACATCCCTAACGTTAGTTTAAGTTAGCTGACGCAAGCCAAACGTGCTAGTTTTTTGTACTTTAGTAATGGTACATAAGAGGTCAGCTATAGCTGTCGTGTAGGACCACCCCAAAGAGATGGTGAAGAAATTTAATTTTGACATGACAATAATCAGCCTTTTATCATTCTTCTTTTAGGTCGCTACCTGGTGGTGGGGAAGACACAGGGGCGTCCCCATATCCGACCGCAGGAGCAGGGCAGGCGGGTGTGGGGGCCGGGCCTGTGCCATTAACGGAGGGCTGCAGACCCAGGGATCCTGGGCTGGCCATGGCCGTTGGGGTAACACTAGGGGAGAGGCCAGGACCAGCCAGGGGCGCTGCGGTCTGTACTTTCACTTGAGCCATGCTCTATTCCTGAAACCAGAAGACAAATAAATCATTTTCTTTGACCTAATGGACAGCAGTCCGAGGAAATACTCTGCAAAACCGAAGTGAAAAATCAACTCACAAATTATCTATAAAGAATACTGCATATTCTTATCCATTAAGCATCAAAGCAAAAATCTACACACATGTACATGTATAAATCAAAAATAATTTTACAATTAAAGCTCTTCATTGTCACTTCACAGATCCAGTGCACTAAGCCTGGGGAGCAGACTCCAAACTGGGCAGCTCTAGGCCTATCTCACATTCTGATCCACTGGCAGCTAATACACCCAGACAATAAGCCTTTATTTGAAGGAGCTTTACTCATGTTACTGCTGCCAAACACTCTGCAAAAAGGAGGAAGGCTGTGATTGTAACACAAACAAGACAATGGATGTTCAATCACAATTTATTTCCAACTAAGAAGCGGTGTGTACAACTGCACTAAGCTGACAGGGGTTATCATCAGCAGATAGGGTTTGCCCATTCCATGCAAATTCAACTTATTTGCCTTTTGTGACGTGCATGTCATATATTGGTGGATGCTGTTACAAACAGGTCACAGCCTGCGGTGTATACTGTAAGTAACACAATAAGCTACAATGTGCCCTTCAAGAACAAACAATGAAGACTGAGAAGATACTTGTTTAAATAGCTACAAAAGGCAGAAAATGGCCCTCATGCTGGATCACACAGACAGAAAGAGGGAATCTGAGGTATTACTTTCACATCCCAAGAGATCAGAGCAAAAAAGGTTGAACACAGCTGAACCACATGACAGTGGAAAAATTCAGCCTCTTGCCTTTGGACATTTTAGGGAATGATGGCCTTGATCCTGGCTTATCCAGCGAATGGAATATCGCTAGAAACTAATGTTTCCTTCATCAGTAAAAGAAAAGCTTTTTCTATATTACACACATTAATCAGACCATTTCCATGTCATTATTCATTATATTCATGATCCAAAGGTGTCACCTGTCAATGTTTGGACAGGTATAAATTACAACACAATAGGTGCTCCCAGAAAAACGACATATCTACTTCATGAATGTCAACCACATGTTTTATTCTGGCTCCAAACTTCAATAAGATGCATGTAATCCTGTTTTTCCTGTGCATATCAATGGTGCATCTCGCGTGCAGTTAGATGCCTTAGGTCACAAACTCCCATGCTTCTCTTATGCAGCATAACAGCTGCTTTAACAAATAGTGTCTGTCCAAAACAGCAGCCCAGGGACACCACTGCAAAATAAATCTATGAGGTGAGGAACTGTCAGTGCTACAGGGCTGCCTGCAACCCCTAAAACTACATCACAGCTTCGACTGTGGCCAGCTTAGCTGGAAGCTAACGATGCCAACAAGAAAGCGGCATTTCCTGCAAATGTCAGCCCCTCAAAACGCAAAAACAAAGCAGGCAAGTGCGCGCGCTGTCATGCTCGCATCAGTGTGATTCCTCCACATTAATATATTTTATCAGGCCACCTCCGGTTTCGCTTGTTTAGCCGGTGGAAGCTCATCATGGCTGAACGGCCGAGCACCCCTCTTGCTAGCATCTCCACACCGCCCCATCTTCCGTGAAAGTCTGGGCAATTTCGATCTATTCTAAAACCATATACAGGCTGGCAACAGCGTGCCGAATACTTCAGAGGCCATTCAACAACAAAGTGGCAATAATTGAAGGGTATTCTTTTTACCTTTGTCCAGGGCCAGACCCCAGTAACACCTCCAACATTGGCAAACACTAAAGAGAACTGGATGGAAGAGGGGAACACACCATGTTATTTCTCTAAGATAAAAATGCTAAATACATCCTACTGGTAGCGTATGACCAAGCACAGTAAAATTTCATGTGCAAACGATCAGGTTTGTTCATTTTTACCATTATTGAATGTTGGGATAAGTTGCAACATGATAATAAGAGTTTGAGGGAGATGTTGAATGAATCGGCCACCCCCGCTGCGATGCGAATGGTTCCGTCCGGGTTTGCTATGGTTTGCTACCTCAAAGCTGCAAAGTAACTTTTGATTCAAAACCTTTTCACCGATTGCGTCCGTGAAACAATTTATTTTAAACTAGTTTTTTTTTTTTATTAGTATTATTATCATTATTAAATTACTGTTAAACAGCGTTAAAAGTTCATGTGGCTATGTGTAACTTGACATATTTTCCTCTAGGAAAACATTCCCATTCAGTGACTTTAATTATTAGATTAAGTTTGAATCTGACTTTTAGAAACCGTCCAATTATTGATTAATTTATTAGCATATTTTCCCCCATGTATTTATCGGCATTTATAAATTAGCAGTTTTTGCTGATGTTGCCTTGCAGAGCCGTACACCGTCAAATGGAAGAGACCTGCTGCGCGATGATATGTCACAGGAACTAAACAACTTCGATATGCCAGTCTTTCTGCAAAAAGCCATTGATGTTTTTGTTGTTGTTGTTTTTTAATTGAAATAGTGATTTTCACAGAGATAAACATAGCAAGAGAGCTCACATAAATCTCAAGGCACATCTCGCTTATTTTGCGAAGCAACAGGGAACCACAAGTCAAAAGAGATTAAACTCTCAATTTCCCTGATATGTGATCATACTAAAAATGACCAGTAGAGGGCGCCTCTTGGCAACTTTTTGTGTTCATGTGCAACTGTGGCTGACTGCTGACAGTAAAAAAAAAAGGAAAAAAGCATCGTTATGCAAAATATTTAGCAATTCTGCATGCAAGTTTTGATTTTTTTAAGTTTCAATAAGTCATTTATTATTATTATTAGTTACCATTATTTCTGTGCTCTATATACACTACTATAAAATAGACCTACCACCTTGTGAGTCTGTGCAGTGTCAGTATTCAGCAGTAAAAAACGTTTCGTGCGTCTCTCTTCATGCATATTATAATAAAAATCTTTATTTGTCCTTCTGACGACCAGCTGGCATTACTAAATCAACATTTCAATCCACATTAGTTTATGAGCTCCACCAGTTACTCTTTACCTTGATACCTTTGCACATGGCTGATTTTGATAAATTTATTTATTTATAGTCAGTTGAAGTTCAAATCAAAGATAAGATTTGTGTACTAAGACGTTGACTTTATTTCTCTATCCCTGTATTTTGTGACCCTTTAGATTCATCAAGTGTAGTTTTTTTTTTTTTTTTTAATCTGTAGCCCATTTGAATCAATTTCATCTCCTGCAGCTACAACAGGCTGCTTACAAACTGAAGCTTTAATAATTTAATGTTCAGATACTAATATTTGGTATAAATATATATATATATATAAACAAAATATAAATTATCTCAGTGACTTCCTATGGCATGCACAGTTCTTTCATAGCTTTTTAGATGATCAGTTTAAATGATGTCAGCAAAAATACCATAAAAGGCTTTTACAAAGCAAAAAAACAAAAAAAGAATGAAACACACACATTCACAAACTTTACAAAACAAGGTTGCATAAAAGTGAATCTTTGCTTTTATTATTGATTATGAAAATGAACAGGCACCTATTACATGGAGCTTGCACATCCCAGAACAAAATTTCAAATATAAATAAACACACCCTCATTAGTGTTGATCACTCACAACAACCTGCAAGCTAAGAGTTCAAACCACATTGAAAAGGAGAGAAAAAAGCAACCTAGGGAAAAAAAAACAAACAAAAAGAAAACACATCCAAACCTTCGTAGCATATTCACTCGAAAGCTTTTCAAATCTCTCATCTACTGCCCATTGGATGAAGGCCTTCTGTCTCTGCACTGATGCCGTTTGTGACTGCATTTAGACGATTATTTCACCATCTTTTTCTCACATCGTATCACTGACAGCTGACAAGACCATTACAAAGAAGAAAAAAAAAAAGAAAATCTCATTGGTTAAATAGATTATTTTTGAGTTATCAATATAGTTTTTGAGATAGCAGTGTGCTGTGGTAATCTCCTCTACAGTATATGGAGTATCATCACATTCACTCAAGTTCATTCAAGAAACTTAGCTAAGCCTTGAAAAAAAAAACAAAAAAACAAACCAAGATGGAAAATTCAAGTATCTCTGACTGGATGGCGATAAACATTTGTTTAGGAATGGAGTGATTACAGTCCGAAGTGACCACAGCCTCTGGAGGTCAGCTTTGTGATATCAATCCAATAAACCAATAACTAAGTTATGGAAGGACTAAAAGCTGTCACAAAGTTTGATGCCAATAAGAAACGGTAGGGTTTAAAACTGCATGCATCCCCACTGTAAAACTACTATTTGTTTTTACTGTTTTCTTCATCAACTTGTGTTTGTTGTTGACTGTACACATCCTAATTAGCAAAAGATGCAGACTAACTTCCAATGAAATAAAGCACTCCTATTATCATTCAGCTATAAAGTAAATGCATCCTTTGCTAAGTTCTGTCACATCATCCAACATTTTAAAGACTTATTTACAATAGTTTCTGATTTAAGTTTACAACATAACAGTCTCTTTTGGTGAAAATATAGCTAAATTCAAAATATCTAATAGGTATCTTTTTAGAGGTGATCTCTTTAATGAAAAAAGTACCTGAGCCAAAACTCTGACCAGGGGGGGGTGGAGAAATCTCAAAAGCCTTGTCTGACTTCTACAGATACTCTCCCGTTTGTCATTCATTGCCGCTTTTGAGATCAATGAGGATTTAAATTAAATTAGACAAAAAAAAGGACTCAAAAACATACTGACCCATCAAAACAACCCCCTTTTCAAAGCATTAGCTACTCAAAAAAGCAGTACAAAAACAGACATTTAAAATCAAACATTTCAGAGGAAAGAAAATTAAAGCATGTCATAAAAAAAAAGGTATTATACAAATAAAAAATGGATCATGTGACATGTACTCTAACAGACATTCTTTAAATGGAAGAGAGGCTGCTGCACACCTTTAAAGGCTGGGACTAGTGACGACTACTCCAACCTTATGAGGAGATGTACACTGAGGTCATCAGATGATCGCACGATCAATTATCGTTATCTGTTTTATTCCCGTCTGTACCGACATCACGTCCAACAGCAGGAAGAACTGCAACCGAGTCTCCAGTTGGAAGATGAAGAAAACGGTGTACGCTGGAAACAGTGATTAGAAACTAAAAACCCTCAAACCTGATAAGTAAGTGGAGGACTGCTTACAGTACATCTGCAAGTTGGGAATAATGTACGAATAGTTCCTTTTCAAACTAGATACTTTCACAGTGCATATAATAATATAATAAAAATAAAAAGATGAAGCATTTTCTTGGGGTTTTGATGGTCAGATCCCTTCCAGAAGACGATTAGTTTTGGATTTCTCTTTGTAGGCCCAAGCATGCATCCATCAGTTATTATTGCACAACACAAGGACCTTAAAATGCACCCACACAAAAACAAACAAAAAAAAAATAACAATAATAATCTTAAAACAGGAACTTTAATTATCCCACTATTAATCTGCCTTTCTTGCTCGCTGCATTTCGACCGTTTCGGCAAAAACAACTCTTCTTGGGTGCGTCTAAACAGCCGGTTATTTTCGTTTTCTATGTTACAACCAACTAAAACATGCAGCCAACTGCCCAATGGGAAAATGCAGTCAAGAGCCTCCAGCGTATTATTTCCATTGTTCCAGTCAAAGGTCAGAGTTCAAAGACTGAATGATTAAAAAGTGCTTTATGTAGGTCAGTAGGACTTCTACGATTATTACAAAGTTTGTACATTAGCATGTATCATCTGTGAAGGAAAAGAAAGGAAGTGTTAGAATTATAAACATCAGATTTAGAGTGGCTCACAAAAGTATTCACCCCCCTGGCATTTTTTCCTAAAGCCCGCGAATGTTCCTTCAGCAGCATGTTTGAGGAATGAAACAGGTTTTTCTCAACCATTTTCTTGTAAATGGCACCATCCATTTTGGACTAGATAAGTATTCAACTTCATCCAAAACTTTTTGGGGGCTTTGAAAGTTTTTGTTATGATAATGTTCATTTCTGTTTAAAATTTTTGTTCTAAATGAAGAATTATATTAAATTAAATCCAACAATAGAGTTGTGCTTGAAAGTTTACATACTCTTCCATTAAAGTAAAAAAAAAAAAAAAAAAAAAAAAAAAAAAAAGCTGCCAGTGAAATAAGATGAAATTGACAGAAGTAATAACAAATAAAAAATTTATGAAAACCGTGTCATTGATTTTGTATTGTGGTTCAACAGAAATATTAAAAACAAACAAACAAAAAATAAAACAAGCAAACAAGCATGATGGGGCCCTTGAGCTAAAATTTTGTTGAGCAACACTTTGAGGAAATCACTAATCAGGTGTTTTCTGTAACAATCAATAAGATTTCTGCACCTGCAGACAGCTATTTTGGCCCACTGTTCATGAGCAAGGAGATTTAATTTTTCTGGGACATTTCTTTTATTTTTCTTATTTTTTTAAACAAAAATTCAAAATCTATATTTCATTTTACTAAATTATAGTTTAGAAGCAAGTCAGTCAGTCATTTTCTGTACCACCTATCCCAGCTATTATCAGGCGAGAGGGGGGTAGACCCTGGACCGGTCGCCAGTCTGTTGAAGGGCCAACACAGAGAGACAGACAACCATTCACGCTCACATTCATACCTTTAGGGACAATTTAAGGAGACCAATAAAGCTAACATGGATGTCTTCGGACGTGGAAAACTCCACATTTAGTGATTTAGTTTAATTTGTGAATTTAGCCTTTTCTTTAATGGGAAGCACAACTCCATCTCAATTCCAACGAGCTTCCCAGTCACGGCTGATTTTAAAACATCTCCAAAGCAAGATGCTGCCGCCACCATGCTTCACTGCAGAGATGGTGTTGTCATGGTGATGGGTAAGACATACTGCTTTCTTTGATGGCCAGAAAGTTAAACTTTAGTCGTATCTGACCAGACAACCTGCTTCCATCTGTTTGACTACTTTTGGGAAACTTTTCTCCCTTTTTTAAAATTCTTTCTATGGCCACTATTTGGTAATGCTCAGGTCTGTGGCGTGTGGAGCTTATATAGACAGGTACAGGTGTGTTTTTCTGTCTTCAGTGTTGTATGTATGTTCTGACAGTGCATGTGAAAAAGAATTTCCCCTGGGGACAATAAAGGTCTTCTATCTATCTATCTATCTATCTATCTATCTATCTATCTATCTATCTATCTATCTATCTACACCAGTTCCAGCTCATTCAGGGTTACCTTTGGTCTCTTGTTCCCTGTGATTAAAGCCCCTCCGCTGAACTCTGGCAGATTTGCTCCCTAACAAAGTCTAATTCGGCATCCATCTTATGCCTCTGAGTAAAAATTAGTCCAATGTTGACCTTTGTCTTATCTCTTGCTCTGTCTCTGTCTTTCTTTTCCCCACTTCCTCCAATAATGTCCTCTTGGGTTTCTAGTTGCTAACGCGTGACTTGGTTCCACAAAGCTTGCTGTAATTGTTGCTGTAAAGTGATGCACCGAGACACACAAAAAAAGTTGTAAAATTAGTTTGACAGCCTTGGGATGCCTCTGGGCACAGCTCCAGGAATGTACATAAATATTGTCACTTTTCCATCAAAACAGGCCAGAAATTAGGTGAAAAGTTACACAGTGCTGCTTGAATATCCTCCGTGTCCAGCCTGTGAATTTTGGTGGATTGTTCTCTGTGAAGGTTTGTTGTAGGGCTGGACAATTAATCGAATTTTAATCGTGATTTCAATTTTGTCTTCTCAAAAACAAAAAAACACTAAAATCGATTAATCCTGAAGGGAACAGATTGGGAGAGTTATAAGAAAAAAAGTGCGGGAAGTAGAGAAGAGGAAAGGAAGGAGAATGGAATATAAATTTTATTGATATTTTTATTTTAAAAAAAATTTTTATTTTATTCCTTTAATTTTTTTTAATTTATTTTATTTTTTTTTTTTTTTTTATAAAATAGGAAGTGGGGTTTGGGAAAAAAAAAAAATAAAAAAAAAAAAAAAAATAAAAAAATAATAATATTAATAATAATATAATAATAATAAAAATAATATAATAATAATTTCCCCGTTTGTTGTGCTGCCATATTCTCTCCATTTTGTGTTGAAGGATTTAAAAATGCTCTGTGGGATTTTCAAGCTTTTAGTTGCTTAATGTTTTTTTTATTATTTTTTCACCCCCTTTTCAATAAATCAAACTGATTTGTACGTTACCACAACTATATCTCTGCCACCTGTTTGGTCTCTGTGATGTTGCTTGCTTGGTGGTGCCTCTTTATTATGAGTGCTGCAAACTCTGGGACCCTCCAGAACATGTGAATGTATGCTGAGGTCATGTGGTACTACACACAGACGGACCTTATTAGACTAATTTTGTGATTTGTGAGGGAAATTCTTGGCATCAGGTCTTACTTAGGTGCATTATGTTTAAATTTCTATTTTTCAATTCACTTAACCAATTTTGACAAAAGAAAGAGAATAAAAGAAAGGATAATCACTTTGGGGGTCAATACTTTTGCAAGCCACTGTTTATATGGTAAATCTAAATAAAGCAAACAATGTGAAGTTGACCAAGAATACTCACCATGATACCACCATTTTGTTTTCTTTGGATTTTTGTTACATGTTCTTACATAAAAGGAGTTATCAGGCGGTCGTCTCTGTAGAAAAAAAGACAAAAAAAAAAAATTAATGCAACACTGAAGTGTAGAAATGGTATGACAAGATCTTCAATATTAAAGCAGTCAGCATTGCAGAGGTACCTTTTCTTTGCAGCTGGACAACATGCTGATAATGCTAAGACAAACTGATTGCACTGAGAGGGCTGGTGACCAGTCTTCCGTCAGAATAGATAAACAGATGTGACCGTTGCTATACACATGTGGGTGGACAGGTATATTCTCTCCTGTGAACATTACCTGCACAAATTAAACAAAGACAGATGAATCAGTGCTATGACCTATTTAATACAAAAGAAAACAAGACATTCAATTAGGAGCATTTTCGTGCGCAAAGACATGTTTAGTTTGAAAAGCAAAATCATTTTTTCCATTATTAGGAAAAAAAAAACTTGCTGCATAAGCCTTAGCAGTGACACGAGGCTCTGGGATTAGGACGGAGAGGCTGGGGTGGGTGAGAGAGGAAGAGAAAACAGGACTAAGCGACTAAGTGGGGAAGATATGAAATACAGGAGACAAGTTCTATAAAAAGAACTGGGAAATATTAGCCATTAAAATGGTGCAGCAAGAGTGAGAGAAAGATACCAGAAAGGATCTTAAGTACTAAAGTACAGCAAAGGAGGAGTGGGTAAAGAGGGTAATAAAGGCTAAAAATTAGTTGAGGCAGGCCGGCACCAGACAGGGCCTCAGGAAAACTGCACGAGTGTTGCAGATATGAACAGAAAATTCAGCTGATGTGATACTCAAATATCAGGTGAAATAATAGCTCTAGCTTTCCTTTAAATATTTACTCTCAGTACTTGATAAACACAAAACTTCATGGCTGCTTTTGGTCTTTGGTCTTTACCAGGTCTCAGAATAAGGTAAACCAACCCAAGTAAAATGAAAACATGTCACGCTATCATTATTTATTCAACAAAACTGCATGCTCCTGAATCATGCACTTAGATACTCATACAATACTTCTGCACTTTGAAATTGATTTAATTTACTATATCATAACACAAAAATATGCAATGGGGTGTAGGGCTGAACAATTTGTCAAAGATTAATCGAAGCAGACATCCAGAATTAATGTTAGATGCAATCTTGCTTATTTTTCTCATTATATCATAACCAAAACTTACTTATTTTATTTCCTATAAATTTAGAAATATTCATTAAATGACAATGTCATAGTTAAACTTTGCATGCTTCTTCTCATTCATTTTAAAACTAAAATCCGCTCTTCTATTTAAAAAAATTGTCAACACCTTTTAGTACAGTATTAGCTTATTTAGTTTTAGTTTCAGACTATTCATTTTATTATGTTCTCTCACACATACAACCTAATTTTAAATGACAGAGTGGCACTTTCCTTTTCAAATTACATTTAATTAATATTCAGTTTTATTATCAAAATGCATTCCTTTCTGCACAGTTAGCTTTCTTGCTGTTGTCAGTATTCTCCATTTTATCTCCAAGCAATGACTTTTTTTTTTTTTTTTTTTAAACTTTTTTTTAAAACTTCTTTGTAATTTCATGGCAAACAAATCATTGAAAGTTTAACAGAAAAATTCCAAAGGCAAGTTTTTCTAGACCAGAATAGCAAACACACACCAGTTCCAGCCTCTCAACTGGGATTTGTTTCTGCTTACTCTTTTTGGCATGTTTTCTAGAACTGTACAGTGCGTATCTTTGCGTTTTGGACTGTCTGAAAAATGTTACTTTGCCCTTCTGACATAACTGACTTAGCAACTGATCAACAATCAATCAATCAATCAATCAACGCCCATGCAAAGTAGATTAGAGTTGCAACTGTGAGCTGTGTCTGGGTTTAACTACCTTTAAGTTTGTTGAAACGCCTCCAAAACTTACACAATCTTGTTCTCTGTGGCAGTAAACTATACTCTGTACAGACGACAGCCAGAAATCTGAACCAAATGCAATCGAATGGACAGAAAATCAGGGAAAACAACTGCTTCTTAACAATACTACAATCTAACTGCACAAAATCACAAGCAGTATTTAAAAATCTGCAGCCATCAGGGTGTTGTGAGGTGCTGAATGAGGCTGTGTGGGGATGGAAACCTTTTCAAGTAGCCGGTTTATGTAAAGTGTGGCCAACAAAATAAACTACGACAGCGCAACAGGGAGGGAAAAAGCACTTTAAAAACAAACTCCTAAGCCGCTTTCAGACTTGCATTGTGGAACATGAGCGGTAAAGTCCATCCACTCTTTAAACTTACTCATCTTTTCAAACATGCCACTTCCTTGTGGACTTATCGCATCCAGGGTGTTTTCAGACATTAGGAAATGTTGCAGAAAAGTCAGCACAGCCCCACTCTCCCTTCAACCCTCTCCGGAACATTTCCTTGTGCGTTCAGCGAAAACGACGTGCTGCAACATTTCCGTTCTTATGACATGAGGACCAGACGGTACATGTCCGCTACATCAGGTTAAGACCGGTACACATATCTGAATGCAGGCGTTATAAAGGACAGAGTCCTTAATGTTACCGATTTCCAGCGCAAGTCTGAAAGGGGTCTCTACAGAAACTGAAGCAGCTGCAAACAGCCATCAATTGAAAGTTATCTTTTAAGAGACCTGTGGTTACTTTTTTGTTCCCCAAAGTTTTTTCAGCACACATGTTCTCAGAACTACATACTGATGCAACACAGTGCCACTAATGCATTTAATGCACTGCAGCAAGCAATGTTTAAATTCCTCAAGAGGCCCCTAAGTTAGAAGACTTTCACACTTTTGAGAGAATAAGAATTAAGAAGTTAAGTTCAGGAAATTTTCTTTACACTGCCTATTTTTAGGTTGGCAGATTCCTAATGAGTGAAACAAGTGTGTTGATTTAAACTAATCCCGTTAAACATGGCTTTAGAGGTACATTGGTACTGGTGTCTCTGTCGGTGATTCCAGGCTCCAGTGTTTCTAAACCAGGATTCGTTCAGCTAATAACTGTAGAGCGAGAGTATTTCATGTGATTACTGCAGGCATCCAGTTGGTGTCTACACGGGTTCCCAGTTTATTAACTTATTTAAAGAGAAGGAACTTGGCACAAAATACCCCCAAGCAGCAGCATAGTGAGTCTGTTTTGGTGATTATGGAAATGGAGAAATGGAGTCTAAACTGCTTGCCCATTAGCGACATTACTGCCACATAAACCAGCTGTAGAAAAGAAATTCTAGGTTCTTAAGACAGGATCTTGTATGACACTTTTCCAGCTGATCAAAGGACAAAGAGCTTCTACAGACCTCAGATTTATCCAGTGATGGAGCCTGCACTTACCTGAGGTGAATCGAAAGGATATCGACTACTAAATTTGAAAAGCAGCTGAAACTTCTCTCCTTCATACAGTGTACCAGGTGCTCCCTCCATATCTACAATCCACCTAAAAGACAGGGACATTATAAAAAATATATGTTAATTAATTATCACATTCATCATCAAGAAACCAGTTCTGAGTGAAAAGGAACTACTAGTATATGTACCAAATCAAAAATTCATTTATAATATAATTTGCTCTTCACGTTCTTAGATCTTTGAGTCAATCAGCAGTTTATGAAAGCAGACAGAGATTTAGATGTTTGTTTGCAAAGTGGGACACGCAAGAATCTATTATCCTGCAACTGTAATCAACAGTTTTCTGTTTTTTGTTTAGTTTTTAAGCTGACCAGCCATTCAGTCTCATAAAAGCCAATTTTGTACAGGTCACATTTACTCAGGAACTACAGAAACTATTTTCTATATCCTCTGCAAAATGGCACAGATGGTAGCTTCACAGCTTCACACATCACATGTTTTCAGATTGGACGCTCTTCGTTGTGAGACACAAAGTTCACAATTTGTTCCAGACTATTTGTTAATTGTTTACAAAGAGCCAGAGCAGAGCAACTTCCCTCCCTGATGCGTGACATGGACAGCACCTGCTGCAAGATATTCACACGTTTCAAATTCTTGGATGAATAATTTGTAAGCCTCACTGTTATGTACAAAACGACTCCTCATAACTGTAGTAAGGTGTTTAACAAGCTACAAATAAAATTAGGGATGCACTGATCATGTAGCCACTGACCTAAATCTGCCAATTTTCAGCTTGAGTGGCTATGACCGGTGACTGGCAGGTCAGGCTTGGGGATTTTTTTTTTTTTTCCTGATCACATAGAGACATCATTCACAGTGACACAGATGACTGCATCTGCACACAAGCCTGCTCGTCGGGAAGACCTAAAGTTTGCAAAAATAACTTACTAAGAAACAGCTACCAAAATGTTTGAGACCCCAAATTTAATCAACATCCCTCCACTGAACGTATACACAGTGATGGAATGAATACTACCAAGAGTTGCAAGTTAGCAGCTTTCGCAATAAAAAAACAAAAAAACAAAAACATAAATCCCTTATCAAGAAAATCATGGAATTTCTAACAGGATAGACCAGTCATTTTCAGAAGTCAAGGAAAGAAGTTTCGGGAATTCGAAGCATCACCTGAGCCAGACATACACAACACTGAGCAGGATATGATGATGCCTTAACAAGACTGTACTAATTTTTCAGTCAAATCGCACAACCTGCAAAAGACACCACCAAAGTGGCTTTTTTGGAAGGGGAATATGCAGTTTATTAAAATTCAGATGGGTATTATTTGTAAATTTGTAAAAAAAAAAAAAAAAAAAAAAAAATCTCTTATGACAGTAGGAGGAATCTCTGTAACCTGAAAGGTTTTAGAGAAACTTTTATTTTATGCTAGCCGTTTTCCACTGAACCTAATCTTCTAAAACTGTACAAATAAGAATCTGAATTGGCCTAAAAACAAACAAAATTTCATTGGTTTCTATGTGCAACAAGCTCAAAAATGACCCTTCTGTCATTATACTGTAAAGTCTCTACTTTTTATAACCTTTTCTTTTTTCATAAAAAGGTGATTCATGTGCACTATGTTCATCATTTCTGAGCAGACGAGCCAGGGACAAGTACAGACACATAATAATAATAAAAAAAACATCAAACACAGTGAAAGCTGCCAAATTTGCAGTAAGTGCTGAATCAAAAGCTTTCGGTCTGACTCATTCCTGTGACATTAAACATTCAGCAGGTTTATAACAAGGGTTTAGGAACAATATTATATTCCATTGATCTAGTGGATGAAATCCATTTCTCCTTTAGTAGCCTAGCTACAATATGCAGCTGACAGAACTGAGCTGGTAGCAATTCTCTCCTGTGCAAATGGTTGCAAATTTAAGGGCTTTGGGTTTGTGGTTGAACACAAGCCTGCTTGCGTCATGTTTTCTTTCTAGCTTCACTGACCAACAAACCAAATGTCTCAAACCAGAGGACAACCTCGATTAGGATTGTGGGCTCATAGCAGAAACCAAAGAAGCAAAAGAGACTGATGGCAGCATCACAATCTCTGACCCAATTTCTTCTTTGCAAGCAATACAGATAGGCCACCAAATAGGCATGTGATGGTCTTCTGGGTTTACAGCCTAATGTCTCCTTTAAATCTAGCCTGGGGCATATAACAATTCAGTCCTTCATATGAGGTCAGTACTTCTTGAAACATCAGCCTTGGCCACTTGAGTGGGTCATAATGTCAGGAAGGAGTTTCCATTTCAGATAAAGGTGTTCTCACTCTACACGCCTGATATAATGTGCAGAATACAGTTAAGGAGCCAAAGAATATTAAGCTAAACACGCTCAAATTCCCCGTGAACCAGTCAACAGAGTTAACACTGATCCAAGCTCACAAACTGTATGAAAGGCACAACAGTGATTTAAAGCAGCTGTTTCCTTGTTTGAAAGGTTGGCCCAGCCCATTATCTCATCAAGCTACGCCATTTGCACTAGCACACAGTCAACTAAAAAAAAAAGAAAAAAAAACTTGATTATCTAATGATCACACAGTGAGACAGAATGTACAGTAAACAAAAGCTATCAAACTGACAACACATTGTCATTTTATTGCCATCACGTGGATTGCAGTGTCACCAGTCAGTCTCCAGAATATTTAGATTTATCACTGGGCAGAAACGGAGCATCGTATTGTGTCAATCACAAAACCAGAGACCCAACCCTGATTGAGAACTTTTGACACCAGAGTTAAGCGCAAAAAGACACACCCACAAATACCACCTTAAACTTGAGCTACAAAGTGATTGCAGAAGCCAGCTGAACTGGTTGGGAGACTTGTCAGTCATGCAAGAGTTATCACTTCATTGCCCAGCTTAAAAGAAAAAAACAAAACAAGGGCTCTTTGTCCTATCGGATAACAACAAACACTATAGCATGCATTTCTTTTCAACGACAGCATCAGAGCCTTCCAATGATGCTGAAAGACATTTACTCACAGCACACATAAGGTAGCAACTTTCAAAGTCAATATTGCAGCTGAAAGGCATTTGAATGACAGCCAGAAATTTATCTCCAGTCCATTAACACGACCAGCAGGTTCAGTCCCACTACTGATCGGATACTGATCGGACTGAATGTGACCCACAAATCTACACACATTCATTGGATTTTAAGGGAAGACGCTCAGACAAAAAGGTCAAGTAAGCAGCCTCTGTTCCTTGTTATCCTAACCTTACTCCTGCATGCCAAGCATTAAATATTTTATAAGGATGAATAGTGACACTCTGCATTAGAAACACTCCACTGAGGGCCGAAGCTGCCAGTCACTGCAATGACCCCGATTCCTCCTCGGTACTCAGCTTTTGTCTTACCTCTAACCACAGCTACTGCACTTGCAACTTTCAATGCATGTGTGGCACCAGACAACTCACTGAAATGCAGCATTTCACGAAGCCTTTAGTATAGATGCCATCTTTTTTCAGTGACTGCTATAAATTTGTGACACTAACCTAATAACTCCAGCATGTAACAACAATACTTACTGCGTGATGGTGTTCTGTACACTTTTCTCATTGAGCGTCATTCCTGGGGGTGGATCATTTTGCAGGGCTAATAATTCCTTTTGTAGCCTTTTCTGGTGGGGAAAATGATTATGTTAACACAGTCACAGTCTAAAATATAGCACAGTAATGTTGCAAGCCAGCTATAAAACAAAAATTCAGTCAAAACTAATGTCTTACAAGGTAAGGAGGTGGATTTACAGATGAATTTGCAAAGATATAACACACAGTAATAAGATGTGTTACAAAATGTACAATTTAGGTACAAGGCTGACAATTTTTGCATCACCAGGGTTTTGTATTTGTTTGTTTGCTTGTTTGTTTTTGTAAGGAAGAGCAACAATAGAAATTAGAGCATATGAAGGGACATGAGGCAGGATTATAAAACAAGCTGTAAAAGAAATGAGGTCCCAATGTAATGCTGCAAAATCTGATATTTGTTTCCTCCTTTTTGATTTGTTTTACTGCGTAGCAACCGAGGTCTGAATGAATGGGTAGCAGCCTCTCTTTTAAGTTTAAAGGCAGCTGCAATAGTTCAGTCTGACTGAAACTGAGATGTAAATAAGCTTTCTTTCCCCCTCTCTCTCTTTTTTTAGCATCTTACCTAGCCTGTATTAACTGAGTGTTGAAGTTAAGATTCTCAGATGCCACCCTAAGTTAATTTGTGTGGGGTATCTAAAGTCAGGGACAAGAAGAAAGACCAGGCTTCTTCCATCTGATTTATAAAGGTTTTCTAAGCAGTTACTTTTTTGGGAAAAAATCAGAGAGCATCCACCTCAAGTTATAAACCTTGATCGCCCACCAATTATTTATTGCCAACAGGTAGGCGATGAGAGGACTTAAGATATCTGCAACCAAGAACTACCTAGAGAGATGCATACAGTACAATGTTTAGATACAATACTTAGATAATTAACACCCTGTAACAATAGCTTAATATTTAAACTCTAGTTTGATCTGCTCGAGATGAGCAGGTGTTGGACCCCTCAAGTCATCTGGATCCGGTCTTTTATCAGTTACCAGAGTCAGAAACAGACATGGAAAGCTTCTATGCTCCACATGTCTGGAACAAACTCCCTGAAAGCCTCACATCAGCCGGAACACTCAGTTTATTAACATGAAGGTTGAAGACCCACCTGTTCTCAGTTGTAATTAAACAAGTTTTATTCCAAATTTGTGCACAGCCTCTTTTAAGACCTGTTATCTTTTCACTATTTTTTCTACTTTTTTTTTGTTTTTTTACTTTTTAAAGTCTTCTTCTGCACCCCGCTGTAAGGCTTCTAATGTTTTATGTAAAGTATTTTGATTTGTCTTGTAAAAGTGCTGTACAAATAAACTTGCCCTATTAGTGGTGAATTACAAATCCGGTGGACCGGAGAAGTAATCAATAACAATGAAATTGAATTTCCTTTACAATCATAATGCAGGACTTTCGCATATTTTTTTCCCTAGAGTGACTATATTTGAAAAATCTTTTTCAATTTGACACAGCTGCCTTTGTGAAAACGATACACCTGTTTCGATCAGCAGGAAAACGCAACTCGTCAAGCTGCGCACCTTCTTGTTAGCTGGTGGGGGTGAACGTCGACCAAACAGCAGCCAACACTCACTTTAAACTGTTGAATTACTTTTACGTAATAACACAATATTCCTTCAATTGTCATCCCCGTTCTTGACTATTAACATCTCCGCTAAGCATCAACTTGTACTCCCAGGTAGCTAGTTTCCATGCTAGCATTGGCTTAGTGTTGATGATGATGGGCTAGTTGTATTGCTAGCGAAGACCAACCGCTAAACCTTAGTAGTTTGAGATAAATGTGATCGATGTCACCTTCATTTCTTTGCTGCTTTGAATGAAAATATATATGTTAATTGTGTGGCGCATGAAGAGCCAAAAAGACCACAACAGAGGTTCGGTAAATTATAAATATACGATCGCTGTCAATTGTATTCTTACCTGCATCGACGCCATGATGGAAACCCCCCCTGCATCAGCGCAGAGTGGAGGACAGTACGTCAGGGAGTCACGTGACAGGAGAAGTTGTTTTGATAGAAGGAAACGCTTCAGAAAGTATACTGTTGAAGCTAACACTCCTGACACCTCCTATAAAATTTATAAAGTTGCGGCCGCTGTACAGATATACCAAATATATATTTATTATTTTTATTTAAAACAAAGAAATTTCATGCGCTGTTAAAATCCAGAAAAGTCACATGATATGAGGGGCGGGTCAGTGACCTCTGCTGAAGGATGGATGACCTGCCTGACATCCGCAGTCATATCCTACATTGTTCATTTATATATTTTTTGCTTTAGTCATAAAAATGCCTTTTTGAAAATAAACAAACAAAAAAACCTGACATTATTAGCACACTAATGGATGTTACAGAGTTTTAGAAAATTACTTCTACACACACACATACACACACTCATACCTGCTTTTTTATACATAAATCTGAATGAACTCAGTTCTAATCTAAAAACAACCTGAAATCATTTAAAACTTTAACACTTTTCACACATTTTCCCATTCTTTGAGTTTCAATGTCAAACTGAAGTGTAATTCAATGTCAAACTGAAGTATGTTACGGATTTATGTATTTTCCATGTATTTTAGAGTATTATGTTCATCAAAACTTAAAAAAAACATCTCCATTTGAAGTGTAAAATTAGATTTAACATAATGCAAGCTCTAGCTAAACATGACTCAGAATTGGACAAGGTGCAAATAAAGCCAGATAATGATGTTCCACATCTTATGCCATTGAAAATTGAATGTATACTCACAAATCAATACCTAATTAGGGATGCATGATATAATCAGCCCCCTATTGTTATCGTCTGATATCGGCCTTAAAACTGAATATTGGACATCGGCCACCCCACCAATATTTAACTGATATTTGACCGATCAGCCCGAAACTTCTTTGATTTTACAAATAAAATCTTGTGATATTTCATCGTTCTGTTACGAAATCTTGCAAGAATTCACGAAAATTTTGCAATATTATCACATGCTGATATATTGACATTTAGAAACACGGTGTATTTTACCTACAAAATCTCGCAATATTTTATCGTTCTGTTACAAAATCTCACGAGAATTTACAAAAATTTCAAAATATTTTCATGTGCTGATATCATGTTGACATTTAAAAGTGCGTTTCTGATCTACTTTACAAACAAAATCTTGCAGGTTTTTATCGTTCTGTTTCCAAATCTTGTGAGAATTCACGAAATATAGTGAGATTTTGTAACAGAACGATGAAATCTTGTGAGATTTTGCAGGTAAAATGATCGATACTGCATTTTTAAATATCAATTTGATATTGGCATATGAAAATATCACGATATTTCAGTGTATCGATATTTTTTCCCAACATCTATTTTTCAAAGTGTTGGAAATGGATAACAAAACTGCTGTTTGCAATGATAGCTTTTTTTCAGCTTTGATATTGGTATCGATATCAGTTATCGGCCACGAATTTAAAAATTTCGGATATCTGCCAAAATGTTAATATCGTGCATCCCTATACCTAATTTTAACATTAATCACTAGAGTTGAGAAGTTAGGTGCAAAATATCCTCGTACTAACAGCAAAGATGTAGCTTCTGCTGTATTGCCATCTGCAAACAGTGACTCATTTGAGTCAATCAATTCTCTAACCTTTACAATCAGATATTAATGGTTTATTTTTTTTTCTCTATCTTACTCTTTATGTATATATACATATACGTACATATATATATATATACATATATATAAATAAAAAATAAATATATATATTTACATACATGCATATACATATATATACGAGTGTGTGTATATATATATATATATATATATATATATATATATATATATATATATATATATATATATATATATATAAATGGTGTAACCTCTTTTAGTTTTCAATTTTTAGGACAAAAAAAAAATCTTCACATCCAGCTAGAAAACAAACACATTGCAGTATGTTATAGTATATTGTATTTCTTGTAGAACCAGCTTCAGCTGTGAAAGCTTATTTCTGTATATTATCAGCCTGTCACACAGTTGTAGAATAACTCTGGCCTGCTCCTTTTTACTCCCCTTCATTTTATTGAGGTTTGCTCAGCCACCACATCTCAGTCAGATTGCTGTCCAGACTTTGAGCCACTGCAGCACTTTCTTTTCTTCTCCAGTCATGTCGTAGACTTTCTACTGTGCTTGTAATCACTGTACCGTGGCATGACAGTTTCAGCTAGGCTTTGGTTATTTATTTGAGTTTATTTATCTTTTTAAAAAGGGACAGTGAATATTAATGAACCTTAAATGTTAAAATGCAGGATTATAGCAAAGCTAATTTCCATCCTTAGTCCCTTGACAAGTCAGATGGCCTAACATTTGACTCTAGAATCCTTTGGTACAGGTGTTAATGGTCGACTTTATGACTGCAAGGTGTCCAGATCATGTGAATAGTTCAAAGTATTATGACCTAACATGATTTGTTTCCTCTGTCCAGAGGATGTTTGGACAGATGAGTCTGAGCTGTAACTATGGGCAGTTTGAACAGTCTGGCCTTTGGGTAGACTTGCTGGGATATTCGGTCCGTCATCTTGAAAAACCATCAAGTGGAAAACTTTTTGATTTACTCCAACCTGTCTCTAAAATGATCTCATAACTCTGACCCAGACACACAGGCAACAATACTTACTTAAGATCACTCCTGTTATTTTAGCCATGGCATTGTGTTGAACAAATGAATGCTTCAAACCTGCAAACCTTAAGTTAAAGGTAATCACAGATGATCAGAACATTCAGTGGATTTCATTACTACTGCGATCACTCCTAATTTTATTGGAAATAGTGAGTGGCTTTTCTACAGCTTGCTCTTTTAAATTGAAATGCAACCTCAAATGAGTCATTCATTTGAGGTTGCATTTAAGTTTAATACTTGGTAATTTCTAGATTAAACATTGTCTGACGCATAGAACTCACAATGGTACTCTCACTTTTTAAGCATCACCATCTCACTACAAATTGTTCTTTTATCTTTTTACAGCCCAAAATGACGATGTTCATTGTCAGAATGGCATTTAAGTTGAATCCATTTCATACTGAATGAGGAACTGGAAACAAAGTGCTCACCACATATGTCTTTATTAAGATGGAGAGGTGAGGAAAGATTTCTGTGGAGGAGGATGCAATCACCCCATACTTGCCCTGCCATATTCAAATGGTATTTTAATTTAATACCAAAGGTATTGACAGAAAGCATGAAGGAAGGAAAAAAAAAGTTGACAGAAACAGTGTTTCATATGAAGTAAATGGCAAAACAAGTTAAATACTCAAAAAAAAAAAAAAAAAATCTAAAAATGTTTCAGGCATTCACATTATATTTTGTAACTTTAGCAATCCAAAAAGTTTGCAGCCATAAGTAGTTCCAGCGCGATCTCCGGGGCAATGGGGAATTCGGGTATTTCTGTAGAGCTGTTGGTGTATCGGACTTTGTAGGTGAAGTACATGCAGACCTTGGACAGAACGTGAGACGGAATCTCCCTGAAGTTCACTTCATTGGTTTCATTCTCAGCAAACTGGCCTGCAGGCAGAAGAAAGCAGTCAGTAATTAAATTCTTGGCACACAACAATTATTTCATAACTTTAAAAAACAAACACCATTTTATTTTATTTGAACTTTAGTTGAAATCATCGTCAATCAGCAGGGAATAAGACCAGAATCTGTCCTCCGTAAAAGATTCTTCACCAAGTTCTGAAGGACATGTTTGACAGGACAAAACAAAGCCACACAATAGAAGGATTGTAGCGCCACCATCTGGACTGGCAGTCTCAGTCCCCTGCTTGTGTAAATGTAAGACCAGTAAACACTGGAAAACTACAAAATTCAAGTAAAACATTTATAAAGATGTATATTTGTTTGAACTTAACTGGGATTCAAACATGAAATATATTCATGGGAAACCTGCTGATTTTATACCCCAAGCAAAACAGAGTCGACTTCACTCACAGTAGTGAACGTAAAACATACTCTAGGTAATAGAAACAACCTTGACTGTTTGGCCATAGTAAAAACTCCATAGCTTCACTGGAAAATTATATACAGTTGCTCGCAAAAGAAAGTATTAAATCCCATGTTTCAAAGTAAATGGTTGATGGGGTTAAAGGATAAGTTTATTTTTCCAACCTGGACCTTATTTATAAGAGTATATACACATGTATTTGCTCACCAGTAAAGTTTCTGCATCACTTTGAGTCCTTCGGAAGATATTGTGCTGAGTCGCCTGGTGAAATCGTTGAGGGGGACGGGGCAGCCACTATATAAGACATTATCTGCAGCAAAACTCCTTCATTTCATCAATGCTTTAAGTAGAATGAATGAATGAGTACCATCGTCCTGCGATTGAGTTTCATAAATTGTGTTATTGTTGTTGTCTGGGCAGCGAGCTGCTCTTCTCAGCTGTACTACAGAAGCATGCATCGTGATTGCGCAGCCCCGAAAAGTGTGTAGTACACCCTGATAACTAACGGAAACCTAAATCTGAACTCACGGGACAATAGTACTCGTTCATTCTACTTAGAAGTATTGGCGAAAATCAAGGGGTTTTGCTGCAGATAATGTTTATATAGTGGCTGCCCCACATCTCCCATATTACTGGAGTAAAACCGTAGGGCGACTCAGCGTAATAGCTTCCGAAGGACTCAAGAGAGATGCAGAAGCTTTACCGGTGAGTAAATGCATGTATATACACTCCTAGAAATAAGGTCTAGGTTGGAAAAAAAAAAAACTACTTAGCCTTTAAATGTGTTGGAATGGCCAAGTCAAAGTCCAGACCTCGATCCAATAGAAAATCTGTTGCATGACTTAAAGATTGCTGAACACCAGCAGAACCTAACTAGAAGGAGCTGGAGCAGTTTCTTTAAAAGGAAAATAAAAAAAGCAAAAAGGGGGGGGGGGGGGGGGGGGAAGAAGGGGGGGGAATAAAAAGGGGGGGGAGGGGGGGGGGGGGGAAAAAAAAATAAAAAGGAAGAGAAAAGGAGGAGAAAAAAAAAAGAAAAGGAAAGGCAGGACGCAGAAGAGAAAAAAAGGGGGCGCGAAAGAAAGAAAAAAGAGGGGGGGGCCCCGGACATTTAAAGTATGAACAAAATTCCCACTTGCTAGACGTGGAAAACTCAAAGACAGCTGCAACTGCTGCAAAAGGTGGAGCCGCAAAGCACAGACGATGGGGTGAACACATGCATCCACTCGGGATTTAACAATTATCGATAAAAAGATAAATCATGATTTTTATTCCTAACGATTAGTATTACAGTTTCAGATTTTAGTTATCGTAAAATTGTGATTATCGCACTTTGAAAAACTCAGTGATTCTGACTGCCTGGAAAAGCAGCAGCTCAGACACAGTTTGCCTTTGAAAACATGGAGGAAGGCACCAAGGGACGCGCACGGACAGCTCTGGGAAAACTATTTATTTATGGTATTATTTCAATGTTTCTGACACAATACTTTGTTTAATATGGAAGTGTTGCTTTTATATGCACATTTGATTTCTACTTAAGGTACTAAATTATTCATACCCTCCTATTAAAGATGGGGAAAAAAATCATCTGTCAGTGAAATAAGTTGAAATTGACAAAAGTAATAATACATAAAAAATTCTACGTAATTCATGACATTGATTTTGAATTGTGGTTCAGCAGAAATATCAAAAACAAAACGCACACAAAAAAGATAAAACAAGCATGATGGGGCTCTGAAGCTCAAATTTTGTTGAGCAACAATTTGAGACAATCACTACAATCAGGTGTTTTCTGTAATGTTCAATAAGATTTCTGCACCTTTTAATAGGTATTTTGCCCAGCGTCCATGAGCAGGATGCTCTATTTGGTCTGGGACAGTTTTGTTTAATTTTTTAAGAATTATTTCCAACTCCAATTCAATATGCAATATGTTATTGCGCTAAATTATATTTTTGAAATTTTTTATTTATTTTTAGTTTCTTGTTATTTGAAATATAGTGACAGTTTCCTTTTTGGCACAGTTCTTCTGAAACCTGTAAGACTAGACCAAGTTTTGAGCACGTAATGGAAAGAAAAGTATTCTTGTTTCTCATCTACAATTTGCACAAAGTGCATCTCATCTTTAATGTGCATTAAAAATGAGATGCATCTTTAATGCACATTAATATGTTTGATGTTTACATCACATACATTATTTTAATGTTTCTATCAACAAAGTCCATTATACTTTACATATACTTTAATTTTTTCATTTAATAAGAGTTAGTGAAATGATTTCAGTGTATATAAGTAAGTTTTAAACATTTTGAAAACATTTCAACAACACTGTCATAATGATAATCGTGATAATTTTGGTCACAATAACTGTGACATGAAATTTTCTTATTGTTACATGCCTAGCAAGCACCACTTTTTATTTCCTGTTTCAGTTGGCCAGGTTAGACTAGTTTTATTAGGTTTTGAAACAAATGGAGAGCTGTGAAAGACAAACAAGATGCGATGCTCTCCAAATCATTACCAGTATCGGCCAATTTACAGGCATTTTAGTAACTGAAATAGTAATAGTTTAGTTTAATAGCAATAGTTTAGAGAGCAGGAAGACAAAAGTTGTGACACAATGAAAATATGTTTGTTTAACCAATTCAACACCTATTTTTTTTCTTTCAACCAAAAAAACAAAACAAAACAAAAAAAAACAGAGCAGCAACAGCAGCTTATCTTACATAGGGTACCAGCAAAAAGTTTAAAAAGTTTACTGGGACAAAGGATAAAAAAGACAAAACTGGCCTCCACAAAGCTGTGCAATCACTGGTAGAATATCTCATATCTCCCAACAAGTTCAGTGAATAGGTCATAGATTTGGCTTGACACAAAAAACCCTCAAAGAGGCAAGGATGCAAAAGATTAGGAATAACATTAACTGTCTATACAAAATCTAAAGATAAAAAAAAAAAAATCTGTGAAACTGCAGTCCATGAGGGAACTAACTGAACAGTTTATCCATTTCATTAAATACATGATTCTGTGGCGGAAATCACAGCAGATCCTCAGGAAAGCCTCAGGAAAGCCTCTGAAAACCTCGGCCACCTTCCATGGGGTGCATTAATGCAGATGGTATGGAAAGCTAGCAAACGTTTGCTGTATCTACAGTAGAACACCTTATTCAAGGCGGGACTTGTTTTTTGTTTTATTTTGAGGCAATGTGAACCACACACCAAACTGTTATTTATTGGAAACAGTTAACCTCATTATAAAACAAGACATATGACAAGGAATGCTACAAAACAGCTGAGTAACTAAAGTAGGTAAAACCTGAAAGGCACCCTGCTTCAATAACTATAGTATTTCTTTCCTCAGATTTCAAATGCAACACAATGCCCCTCGTCCAACTTTGCACAAATATGTTGCTGGTAACAAAATTAAAATAAGTATCCATTTCAATAAAGTCTTAAAAGACATCCCCAGGTTTATGAGAGTCTCCACTGGCCCTTCAAACTCCATCTAAAGATACTTAACTTAACTTAAGTGATGGTTGGAAGATTAAGTAGCCTGGAGAGGTGTCGCTGGAAACTGAATTGAAAGCTAATGTAAATACGGCATACCATCAAACAATTACAGGAAATGCAGTGTCTGAGAAAACATATATTTTTCATGGATTGCCATGAAGACATATTCATTCAAGAAAAATGTGTCCCTCTACTGCATTAAGAATTTAAAACCCTTTTATTTCACAGAAATTTGCCTGAATCCTCACCTGGCCCACTTAACATGGCTTTGATAGTCCCAGATGTCAAGGCATGTTCTCTTTTCACAATGAATTCATGGCCATCTGAAGAGATCAGCTTCACATACATGGCATCTGGCCCTTCACAGCCGCCATAGGTTCTTTCCTCACCATCTGCAAATCAACATAAATCCACAGACTTTAATATATACATAGATATATATACACATACTATATATATATATATATATATATATATATATACATATATATATATATAAGCTGAACGTTGGCATTCCCTAATTAATCAATAGAGGTTTCTAACAGCTAGCAAGCTTGCTACTTTAAAAAGAAACAGCTTTGTGCCCAAAAATATATATGTGAAGTGACAAAGAATATTAACTTCTAGGAAACACTCTATAAAGAAAAGAGAAATGGACTCTCACCCATCCTGTTCCGGGATTTCCGTTAATCCTGGAAAAGAAATGAACACATACATAAGATCAGTCAGGGATACTGTTCAGTTGGTTACAACTGAATAACGATCGATCACGAAATAAAATCAATCTGACGTCATATTTGTTGAAATGCAAACCCGCAACACTGCTGGAAATTAATGTCATCATCAGCTAGGCCTTAATAGTGATTTTTGACAGTCACTGTGTAACGTTAACTTTCGGCTAACTCAAGTGGATAAACGACGTACACCTATACCAAAGGAGACAACAGATAAAAATTCATGTAAATAACTTTAAATGTAATTTCTTTTTGTCATTTCAATGTTATTAGTTGCTTGACTGTCGCCCGTTGATTTCAATATCAAGCTTATTTGCCCAACGTTAGCTCCATTGCCTAGCAAGCTAGCGGATTTCTAAACAATCGCTACATTTTCTTTACATGGGTCGCTCACGGCTTCAAATGCCCGGTAAACCATTAACCCAGCACAATACAACACGTAACAGAATATATAGGGAATATAACAAAGTTTCTTACCAGTGTCTAACTGAATATGTGGCGGAGATTGTATCAAAGCTAACGTTAGCCGCAAAACTCTTGAAACCCGGAACTAGTTAAGACGTCACCGGTCCGCACTAAATTTGCTCCGCAGAATTTCACCCGCCCCATTATCATTTATCCCACTCATCGCAATTTACATCTAAGAAAACTCTTGGATCAGCTACGGTTTCATATCCTTGAGGGAAAAAAAAACTACTTTTTAAAATTATTATTATTATTCTTTTTATTTTAGGAATAAATAAAAGAAGGGTATCGTGAAATGCATAGAGGACATAGGTTGGAATTAAAGCTATCACACTACTAATGTATTTTGTGAGTTTACGCACACGTAAATTTATTTGAGAGTTTTTGCTAAACAAATGGAATGACATCAAATTTGCACTGATTTACGGTTTATTGTCTTCTTTATTCTATAGGGGGCGCCTTTGTTTAATTTTAACTTCCAGGACTGTCTTCCCATGCTGTGATGAGTGAGAACAGGTGCATATGTGGCATGACAGAGACATTTTGCTGGGCAATAAATCTGGATTCACCAGAGAAGGCATGTACCCTGCACCCTTATACATTCTCCAAGGTCCAATCAGTAAATATCAACTGGTTAAGCATGGTATATCACTTTAAGAATGTACAGTAAGGGAGTTACAAAAGTGATCACTGTGGCACTCGTGTTTTATAATAGTTCAATACCAACTAAAGTACCCGTTTTATTTAATTTAAAAAAAAAAAAAGTTTGTTATTTATGTCTCATACCTTGAGGTCCCTTCAAAGAGATAAAGTGGTGTCTGTCACAGATCAGAAACAGTTATGAAGTGTGCCCATGCCGTAGCCGTGGTCAGGTTCATAATGTCACTTTGCTCTGATCCTGTCTGGAGTTCTTTCATGCAGGAAAAGTGATGACTGTTGAAATCTGAGGCGTTCAAATGGACTCAGTTATCTGAGCTGTGACACTGAGAGTAGAATACTGAGCATGCCTGTAAATTGTGCTGTTTAACCCAGAGGTGTTTTCTGAGGTGCATTGCTCTTCGTGCACGAGGATTAGGAATTTTGGTAGTAGTTTCCCACCATCCTGCAGTTTATTTATACACTATTTTACACTGGATATTTTACAAGACTTCTCTGGCCATTTTTGTGGAAGTGTCCTTGCTCATCGCAACCACAAATATCAGACATATATGTATGACAGGTGACATCTGACCTGGTGTTTATCTTACCTTAATACCAGGTTTAGCTATGTTGTCAGAAAGTTCTAGTAACCTCTGTGACTCACCGTGTTACTTGTTGACTCTTGCACACACTCATGCACAACCAAAAACAATCACTGACCTTCCAGTCCCCCATTACACCATTAGTACTTATGATCAGAGAGGGCAGTTGGCGGCAGTCTGCTTTGATGTCTCTCTGATACGACCCACCCAGCTGCAGCTGCTCTCGGGTCTATTTTGGGGAAGCTGCTGTGGGCCCTCGGAACAGGGCTTCCTTAACACACACATAAACACAAAGTACATGCAAGCACTCTTGTCCTGCCAAGAGATATCAACATTCCCTTTGACAAATCAGTTCCATATTTTCTCAGACCATTTGGTCTTGTATCTAGTCATGGGAAGAAATAAAAAGCATAGCAACTCCAGATGAACAATAAGTCATAATGTCACTGTGTTATTATCAGTATGAACTAAGGCTAAATGCAGTGACTGTGAGTAAAAGAACTTAGTAGACCTCATCATTCAATAATTTGTAAAATATCTGTCTTATGTTACATTGTGGAGGAATTTTGGTCCACTTTTATTACTTCAGTCAAGGTTTGCAGGTAATTGCGTACAGTCTCACCACAGCATTTCAATTAGTTTAATGTCCAGACTTTCACTGAGCCTTTGGAATACCTTCATTCTTTTCTTTTTCTGTTAATCTTATTTGCTGTAGTGTTTGGGATCATTGTCCTGTGGCATGACACAGTTTAGCCAAGCTTTAGCTGTCAGGCTGAATGTCTCACATTTAGCTCTAGAATAAGAGTTTGTAGTTGCCTCAAGAACTGCGAAGTGTCCAGGTCCCGTGGCTGCAAGACAAGCTGAAATCATCAGCCTTCCATTACTCTGTTTTACGGTTAATATGAGGTTTTTGTGCTGATATGCTGTTTGTTTTTAACTTTACGTGGCTCCATGCATTACGACCAAACATGGCCTCTTTGGTTTAATCTACACAGTAGATATTGTTGCAAAATCTTTCTGTCTGTTCAGTTGAAACTTTGCAATTGGTGCTCCTATTTTTAGAGAGAGCTTAATTGTTCAGTCTTTTCTAATTGTACTGTCTTGAACTTTAACATTGAACATGCTGACTGAGGCCTGTAGAGTCTGACATGTAACTTTTAGACTTTTTTTTTCACAGTTTTTTCTGAACACAGGGTCTGACCTTGGCGTGACCTTGCTGCGACATCCACTCTTATGAAGACTGGTGACTGTCTTCTACGTTTTTGAATGGTAAATAATCTTTTTCATTGAAAAATCATGGGTTTTTGTTTGGAAAAAGCCTTATAACCCTTCCCGGATTAATGGGCAGCAACAACTTCTTTTCCAATATCAGTGCTGACACACATCTGGATGTTCCAAACCAGCAAAATGCCAAAACCTTTGCATTTATACAGGAGCTCAAAAGCGCTGATGATCAGACTTGAGACTTGGTTAAGACCAGATGGCATAATTTTTCTTTTATGTCCTGATGCACATAACCAATTGATAGAAGGTTTTTCCTGCATGTGACATTTTTGAGATGGATGGGCACAGATAACTTACCAGAAAGAAGACCGGTCCATCTTTGTACCCATGAAATGTTGTGCAACACAAGACATCACAATTATAAAAGCTTTATTCATCATTAAGATAAATATGTAGAGATTCTTATGGCATTGGTATGTCCTCATTTAATCAGCATACCTCATTGTCAACTTCTTAGTACCACCAGTCAAATCGGTCAAATGTCACCTCACAGGTTCACTCATGAACAAGACTTTAATAAAGACAGAATAAAAATCAGGTCAGAATATAGTTATGATACAGAGCACTGGGGGAGGAATGTCTTTAGGCATTTCTCCTCTGAAAAGAAGGAGAGGATTGTCACAGTGAATTTGAGAGTACTGCTTCTTTTGCCCATGGCTATTCACAGCGCCCTACAGTTCTCATGTTGGGCTTAAATTCATGAATCTCTGCTGAGGAAGAGACGAGCGAACCATGACATGTAACAAGCAGTACTGTCTGAATTAATGAAAGATTATCCTTTTTTGAAAACATTGTTTGTATTTTGTTTGAAAACATACACTGTAGAGGCCAGACCCCCCCATATAACTCAGTTGGTTGAAAAATGGATTATAGGGTATCATGATGTGTAAGAAATATTAAATTCTTGTAGATTCATTTTAGTTTGGTGTAATGGTGTCAAATACTGTATAGCCTACTCACAATTGAGATCTGTCCTTTTTTATCCAACTTGTAGAGTTGGGGTCCCCTTATTTGTATTTTTTTAAAAAAAAGAAAAAAGAAAGACTATCAGGATCATACTGTAGAGCAGGGGTAGCCAACGTGGTGCCCGCAGGGACCACAAGGTGCCCACAGGCTCTGCTTTAAAGACAGCCATCACCAATGTGTAAAATGGATTGTATGCTTTTTAAAATCCATTTACATTTATGGAGATTTAAAAACGCCAGTGCTGAATAAAGAAAGAAAATAAGATACATGAATAAAATTCATTGTAGGCATATATATGAATTTATGAACCCTTACGGGTCAAATATCAAAGCTGTGTGCATAAGTGCTGCCTTACTCACTCATTGCTACATGCTAGCGGGCGCAGCTACGATGGATAGCTAAGTCCAGGTTACCACATAAGAAATTTATGTAGTAAGACACTGATTTTGGTATAAATATGACTAGATTTAAAGATGTTAATGATTTGATGTTAAAATGTTATAGAACTGATTATTTGAAAAATGGAACAAATAATATGGATTAAGAATAAAAAAAAAAGTTTCATGTTGAAATATGTTTCCTACTATGATAAAAATCAATTTGAAAGTTTTGTGAGAAAATGTTACAACAGCGCATTTAATTAGTGAATATCAATATTATCATCAAAGGAAAAAAAACCCTACTTTTTTCAAAAAGCTTAATCTAGCAAGCAGCCCTTTGTATTGTCAGTATCCTCAAAGTAGCTCTCAGATTCAAAAGGTTGGTGACCCTTGAGAGAAATACTGTAAACCTTTATGTATTTGGATTTGCTTTTTGAAAGTGAGCCATGAAAAGACTTAGCCTGCATGGTGGACTCATGATAACAGCACACTCTGCAATTCAGAGATGATTCAAAACTGCAAACTTACACAGCCATTAAGGCAAAGTAATTAGTTTATAACCTGTCTTTCAAGCTCAGAATGAATTAATGTGCAAATCACCAGAGAAGTCCAATCTTACTGGGATCCAGCCCTACTCCACTCACGATGAAGGCTTCAACAGGCAGATAAGTGAATGTGACAACCATTTACTTTCAATAGCTTGAGGCGAATGCATTATGTTGAGGCCTTGCTTGAACTGTAATGACTCACCGTACAGACCCCTATATAAAAAAAGAAACCTTCACCATAACTCACATGTCATTCAACAAATAGGACCTGGGAAGTCTTGTGCTTAAATGGCACACATTTGAATTGTGCAGATTTTTTTGGTCCTAAGAAAAACAGCACGTGAGAACAAGCTTACTACAACAAATGATAAGACAAAAGAAGGCAGTGCCTCCTGTTTGAATGATTAATACAGATAACAGCTTGCTTTGAATGACAGAGTGACAGGTTTGTTTTATAACAGCAATTTGTTTCTGTTTGTGTAACTGATGATGTGATGCTAAGCTAGGCTAGCTATGCAAGGCACGGAAAGGGGATCTGCTTAATACTGATGTCTTAGCAACAGTTTTGAAAAAACGCTGGCCACTGATATCCCCTCACTGCTTACAAGCCTTAATCCAATTTTAGAAGCACAAACAAGCTACGTTTTACCCAGAAGGTAGAGGCTTTATCTCAGAAAGAGAAGTTAAATATACTCATGAGAAACACTTGTTTTCACACAAGTGAATATGAGGCAGCCATAAGATGTCTACATGTCCAAGTCAGTTCTCACACAGCAAAAATGGCACTCTTGTGATTAAGTTCATTCATTTCTAAAACTAACTACTTAACAAGCTTGGATAAATTCAAAATAAGTGCAGGGCTGCAATTAATGGTTTATTGCTGAGCATTACAAGCGCAAAGTTCCTCAAATCATCCTAAATTCATTAACAGCTACAACAAAAATGCCCTTAATCAAAAGAAACAACAACCCACATGTAGAATACTCACAGCACATCAGTAGTTTGTGTTTATGGAATGGTTTTCCTGTGAAAGACACTTTTCATATAAAATGTGCATTTTATTTAACAATCCAGTGGTTTAAATCACTTAACCCACAGTTAGTCATTTGTGTTTGCAATTATGTCATTACATAGCAATTTGTGATAGTTCAAAGTAGGTATGCTGTAAATGTGAAGGAAGAGTTATGTATTTATGATTACAATAGTAAAGGCAAACAGAAGTCTATAGTCTCTTTTAATGATCCTTGATTATTAATAGCAATCCAATTTATTGCCACTGCATACTTTTTCAATGTTAAATCCTAATCTCACATTAAAGATTTATTATCAGTGGTTATTAAATCAAAGTGTTAAAACTGGGGTAATTGCCATCATTTTCAGAGTTCTAACAGTATCCAGACTTGCCATTGACATTTTTAGATTAACCAGAGAGCAGTGGGCTGCCAATTACAGCGTCCAGGGAACAGCTGTTGGGGATTAAGGACCTTGCTCAAGGGCCCATGTAGTCCACCTGCCAGGGACTCGAACCCTGGTTTTCTGGACCAAAGCTTACGGCATTAATAACCAATAAACTAGCTATCTACTAGTTTATTGATGTAAAAACTGATCAATTTGTAAAATATTTTATCTATAGTATCGTGATATCCTATGTTCTCCACTCTTGAAAGAATTCAGTTCAGCCTTTAAATAAAATGCTCTCTAAATGCAACTCGAAATTAAACTTGCTCTCCTATATAAAACTATAAACTATGAAAAAAGTATTTTATAGTTTGACAAATTCTGTAAATTGAGTTATAAGTTTATTAATTTGGATAAGAGAAACGATTTAAACACATCCAAAATGAAGTAGGTCTCATGGCTGTGCTAGAATCTGCTGTGTTGTTGTGGCCTATCATCTTGTTCTTCAGCAAGGTTTTAATAGTTTTGGATTTTTATTTAGTTTCAGTTTTTCTTTAGTTTTAAATTTTTGTTTTTCAATTCAGTTAGTTTTAGTTAGTTTTTTAAACAGGTTTACGAGGTTTTATTTTTTGGAAAATGTTTAGTTTTTATTAGTTTCAGTGTAAGTTTTAGTTTTATGGGGGTTTTGTTCTCGTAAATTATAGGTATTTGTCTGGTGTGACATTCAAAATCATCAGTAAGTCACTTGGAGTAAAACCGGCAGAGCAAAGTAAATAGATTAAATAAAAATGGATTTAATATCAACCCAAAAGGCTTATATATTAAATACATTTACAAAGACAAAGACTAAGGATGTTTTGCAATAATTTTAGTTAGTTTTAGTTAGATTTGTAAAGACACAATACAGTTTCAGTTAGTTATTGTTTTTTTTTTTTTTTAAATGTCATTTTTATTTTTATTTCAGTTAAGGAAAATGTTTTGTTCAATTTTAGTTTTAGTTTTTTTCGTCAGTTTTAGTTAACTATAATAACTTTCCTCTTCATTCACTTGACTTGCTTTCAATATGAACTGAGTACAATAAATTTTCTTAATGAATCTCCTTTCGGGTAAAAATTATGTCCGTCACTGCAATTTGTTGAAGAGACTGTAAGAAGGTATACACTTAAAAGGGTCTGGTTTATATTTGTCCAAGTCGGCTGGTGCAACCAAATCTTGTCCAGCTTGCTGTGCCATATTAGAATAGTAACAGATATTCTATACTATTACTGACAAGTTCAGCTTCCCACAGGGGTTTTAAGTGCTCTCCAGATTAGTCCTTTGAGAACCAAAGAGTTGGATCAGTCATTTTAAGAAAGCTTGGGACTTGTTAAAGATTACACAGAATAGCAGTCGTCCAAAAACTGCTAAAATGCAAGAACTGCCTGGAGGATTTGTGATGTCCCCCAGAGTCAGGGCTGAGGGCACAACCAATGCATGATATGGTGCTGCTCATTCCAGGCAGGTGCCGCTGCTGGTGTAACACGACACTAATCCGAGGCCGATCAGCAGTGGAAACAGCATGAACTGACCGGAGACAAACTGGGGCACCTGCATGCACTTGCACCACTAATGTGAGACCCCAATTGAGATGCTTTGATATTACGCCTAGTCTTTTCCCCCCGGACCTCATTATGAGAAGGTTAAGACGAGGCCACCATTGGCTCGGTGATGCACACAAGACTGGAATGTAAAAGATAAAACAAGTGCAAATCTTACTTTTTGTCACTTTAGATCTGCCTGTAGATTTCAACCCTTTCTTTTTTTGTGTGTGTGTGTGTGTGTGCGTGCAAATGTTCAGGCAACTTCAATTTCACTTGGAATAATTCAGTGAATTTCAAGCAAGATAAACATAAAACTTTTGTTTAATACCACTTTATATTGAGAAATGAAAGACATGCACTGCAAAAAAAAAAAAGAAAAAGAAAAAAATAGGTCAACCCTAAAGTGATGTCTCTTATAATTAAGCTTTTGTACCAACAATCAGTGGCCACAAGCTCTTATAAGGAGCTGTGTAGCAACTTAAAAAGGAAAATAAAAGGTGATTAGAAATTAGGAAGGCCTTCTCAGGTTCCCATATTTCATACATTATATTGAATTGTAGAATGATGTAGGGGCAGACATCACATTGTGAGTACAACTGGATGGCTTACAAATAACATCAAATCTATAAATCTATTTTCTTTTCTTAGAGGCCCCCTTTGCTGTAAGAACGGTAAAATATTCAGCCAGTAAAGACTCAGATTTGTTAGGTACAGCAAAGACTGCTTGCATACTTTGTCCTTAGTCTTCAGGATGGAAATAAAAGCGATTTAAACCCAAGCTTTGTGAACCCTGAGTCTGTTTTTTTAGGCCTCTGCTAACAAATTACATACAAGTGAGTACAGTAAATCTCTGCAATCACAAGGTATATTTAAATACTTCGAGTCACAGTAAAGGGAACACTTGTGAGATTTGTTAAGATATTTAAAAATATGTGTGAATGTGAAGAATAAATTAAGATAGCACATAACACAAATGAAAAGTTTCAGCTTGCCTAAAAAGAAAAACACACTTGCAGGATAATTATGAGCATTTCTTTGGAACGATGTAGTTGCAGCTCCAAATGTCTATCAAATCATAGTACAATTTGGGAATATTACTTCTGCAAAGGCCAACTCTGATAAAGTAAAGCAGAACAAAATTAGAGAGAGGTTTTTGTACAGGCAGGTCAAGTGAGGTCTCAAAAATAGGAACAGTTTGGCACCATCTTTTCTCATAGTCTCCCAACTAGCAAACCTCTGGTTTTAAAAGGTTAAAATATCAGAAGAAAGCATAATTTTGTTTAACAAGGCATAATATCTTTATTGTTATACACATACCTCATCTCCAAAGACTTTGCACAAATCAGTGGGGCAACATGAACCTTGAGATATCAAAAATCTTCCTCAGTTCCTTGTTATTTCCTAGAACCCTCAAACAAGTACATCTGCCTATAACATCCCCAAATGGTACATACAGTATGACCAATTAGAAATAAAGTTTGTTTTTTCCACTGTCGAACATCATCATATGTGCATTACATTACCAATTACAAACAAGTTATATTCATTGTCAAAATACAGGTGTGCAAATTGTTAGAAAAATACCAACTCATACCAGATTCTGGATTGTGCTCTGTAAAAATCCTTACAAATAGTATATAATAATCTATATATAAATGTCTCCAACATGCAATGTTGCATTTCAAAAAAATATCCCATAAACTGTTCTGTTAAACCTTCTAAAACGCCAGTCTTCACCTTTTTTATTGTCTATACAATATTTGGAGTAAATTTCAGTAGTTAGTTTTCCAGTAGTTTTGTGGACAGTTTGCAAACATCAAACTGGTTGAAGAGTTGTCTAAATGTAACGCGCTGTTTTTTTTTTTTTTAAATCGACAATATAATCAAGCTAACCTTCATAAAATAGAATTGCAGCAAAAGAAAAAAAAAAAACTAGACATAATTAAGCCCTTTTCATGATGACCAATGTTCACAAACACATTAGTTGTACAATGAATAAATAATTAATCTTGGTAAAGGTGGCAGTAAATGTCCACCATATAAATAACCACTGAAAGTTAAAGAAACTCATGCCATAACTGCAACAAAAACTACAAGCAGCTAGGATGAGATGACTTAAAAAGCATGATTCAGGTGATGACAACAGATAGAATATCCTTCACGCAACAGTTAAGACAAGGATGGCATCTCGTTCCCTCCCCCTTCCTCATCTTTTTTGAGGTAAACAGTAGCACTGTTAAAGACTTCTAAAGGCATCTCTCCTTCTCCCTGGAGCCACATTCCCCATGGTCTCAACCTGAATAAACTTCCACTGTCCACAAGATCCAGTCTCATACACATGCAAGCACTGCTGGGCCTTCTCAAGCAGCTCTGTGAACAGCGGTTTTGCATCTTTGTGGTGTGATGAAACAGTAAAAGCAAAGAATGGAGTGAAGAAATTCAAGCCAAAGGGTCTTAGGCATGTACAATTAAACAATTTTCCTTCTGAATCCATAATAACATAAGACATTTGTTACTTCACTCTCAAAGAGCCATCTGACTTTTAAAGTATGAACCAAGTTTCTCATCACAACGCTTGTCAATTAATGCCTTCTCTCGAAACAGGCTATTAAAATTATGCAAATCTGAAAAAGAAAAACAGAGAAAGGGATCTTTAGAATAGCAGAACACCCTTTTTGGCAAAATATATTATAAGCTTTTGAAAAAAAACAAAACATATTGCACTTTCAGTAACATGGGTGTGTAATGTCAAATTACAGCTCAGTTGTTAGATATGAGTAAAATTCAAATAAAAAGGGAAAACAAGTTTATTTACTCATTCTGTGAAGAGATTTCTACGATCATATGACTGCAGGTAACCAACATTCAGAGAACAATAATGAACAAAAAGCTACATTAGAACAACAAACAAACAAAAAATGTTAAAACTGTACCATGCACGGGGAGTGTTTCAAAGCAGTGTATCCTGGGTTACAATGGACGGAGCTTGAGAAAGCTGCACTGATGTTTGGGTTAACAGAGTAAGACTGGCTAGTGACCGTGCTAGCACTGACTGCTGGCAACGGTCGTGCCTAGTTTCCTCTTGCAAGAGTGGCGTGAACCCTCCAAAAAACCCCTCCAAACACCCGAGCCCCCAAGCCCTCCCATGCCCCCTCCCTCCCTGGCCGCTTCGGGGCTGGGCTCACATCTCTTTATCAAAACGTCAGATGGCAAAATAGAAAGGCAGCTGTTTGCTCCCGTCATCTAAAAGTGCATCTCCACACTCCTCCAGCAAGGTCCTTCAGCCCACTGCTATCTCTGCCAAGGCAGTGGAAGTGGGCTACAGAGACCTGTGCTTGGATCAGCACATGTGTGGGTTTCAACAACTTCTTTTATATATTTTTCAGACGGTGTACGTTTAGTTGCATTTTTAAACCTTTTTTTTCTTTTTCTTTTTTTTTTTAAATGTCACTAGACACGACATTTCACTTTAGCTTTCAGAGAAGCCAAAGGAGTGCTAATTCACAGGGCTGGCCATGAAAGAAGGCCAATGACAGGTTGGTAGTAGTGATGCCTTCCTCCCGATTCTCTTCGGTGTCATGCTGATTCCTAAACACCTCCGGCCACCCCCGTGTCTCACTGGCGCCATTTTCATTTTTCAAGGCCAGTGAGGCAACTGTACCAGTTGCCATGGTTTCACTGTAATGTAGAACAGTTTGAATTTAATTGGCCCCTTGTCACATTACAGATATATATTGTGACACACCAACTACAGAAAACATGGGTAAAAAAAAAAAAAAAAACAGGAAAAAAAAGACACATTAATTCACCGAATTAGGCTGAAAAGTAAATATGAAACTATAAAAAGAATATTTATGAATGAACTTACCTGAGAAACATCATCATCATGTCAGAAAGTGGACAAATATAATTGCAAGGCCAATATTCAACAGCATTACCATAGCAACAAGGATTGAGTTAGGACCCTGTCAAACAAACAATAAAAACAAACATCGAATCAATATCAAAGATCATGTATTAACCAAAAGTCACATAGCAGAGCATCAAAATGTGTATTGCTAATGTGCAATATCACAAAACCAGAAAACATTTATATTAGGCACAAAAAAGCATTAATATAATTTCATCCAGAATTAGTTGAGAGGTTTTTCTTTTAAAGTCGCTCATTGAACATAACATTAAGTAACTAAACTTGGCACAAAAAGTAAGAAAATTTGTTTGATCGATTAATTTCTCCCATTAATACCATTTAATGTTTTATTAGACATTGTTGAAAAGCCTGATTGGTCACATTTACGACAAGGTACAACCTGTAAAGATGGTGTTTCTGTGGAAAAAACAAAACAGCTAATTATGCAGCTAGCACCCCCCACCAAATATGACAAAAATCTTTTGCAATAGTCTGTTTATATTCATTTGACGGATACACAATCCTTCAAAGTTACACCTCATTGTAAAGGTGACGAGTTAGGCTTTCCATAGTACAACACTAAAGAAAAAAAGTGATCAACTAAACACAAATTTTCTTCTTTTTTGTGCTAACTTGAGATACCTTAGCATATCATTAGACTGAAAAACTTTGTTTACAACACAGTAAAATTAAAAATAGTAGTTTTTCCATTTAAATTTCTTGTGTTAAATTTTCCCTGTGTATGAAGCTAAGCTAATCAGCTTCATTTATTTATTCATTTATTTATTATTCATTTATTTATTTATTCAGCTAATTAGCTGAATAAATCAGCTACAGCTTACCGATCAGTAAGCTAATCAGCTGCTGATTAGCTTAGCAGACAGTTTACAAATTAAAGGGAAAAACAACATTAAATGTCTTAGTAAGGTGATAATGAAGCACAAGTTTAATGCACCTTAGCACTGATCTTTAAGAACTCAGCTGGGGGAATAAAATACTGAGTAGTGTGGTGAAGAGCACTAACACACTAGTGGCAAATACTATGCAGTGGTTGTTTAACTGGTGTGTGGGATATTTTCAAAACCATTCAGTGACTTCTTTTACTCAGAAGGCTGTAGAGATCCATTTCATCAGAACTGAAAGTAATTATTCAGAACAAATATAAGAAAATGTGAAGTAACCCATCTTCTGAATGGCAAAATATGTTATAAAGCATATCAGAGCTACCAGATTTCCTTATCACAGGGTCATTTTTGCATTTTTCATACAGAATTAAATCCAACTTTTTGGTTTTGAGGTTGGTGTTTCAAAGTTCCCTCTGTGGTCTAACCACAGTCATTCCAAACATCTGTGACCACTCAGACAAAGTGTGTCTACTTTACATGTACCAGGATTGATCTGGAGAACAAGAAGCTGAAGGACAGCATGGAAGTGTGTTTTCAAGAGTCACTTTCATGAAAATAGCTCTTATTTACACTTCTAAAAAGAAATGTTGGCCAATTCATGCCCATTCAGGAAAAGTGTAAGGAGTCTGACCAAAAGGAAGCATAAGCAGAGTTGGACCATACAAACCATGTACGTCTTAGCAAGAAAGGGTTCACTGATACTTACTGTTTCTTCTGTGCTGTCTGCAATCTCCATGCTGGCTTTCTTTGTGTCTGCGAGGCTCTTTGGCTTTAGGGAATCCTGCTTCCTGAGTTTTGGGTCGCTCTTGCTCTCCCGTATGGAGGCTGGCTTAGGAGTGGGGGTGGGGTTGGACTTCTGTTGGGGGGGCATGCGTGCCAGGGCTAGGGCACTGGGCTCTTCTTCCACATCCTCAGGTTCCGGAGGTGGTGGGCCCCTTGTAGGAGCCTTCACATAGTAACTGTGGTACTCACTGTGAAGCTGGCCATTGACTGGAACTGTAGGAGGCTGTGGTGGAGGTGCAGACGCTGGGGCAGCTTGCTGAACTTTAGAGGGTTTGGGTGGAGCCTCAATGTACGCATGCGAACTTTTGGGACCATCAGTGACGGAAAACCTCTCTTCTTTACTCAGCTTCCTGCTCGACCGCTCATCTTTGCTGGCCTTGTAACTTGACTTCTCTTCTTTGCTCTTCTTGCGGGATGGTTTTTCCTCTTTGCTGGTTTGGCGGGTGATGCTGTTGGGGATTAAACCTGGCTTCTTGCTGGGTTCAGGTGAGGGGGGAGGCGTAGCTGCAGGACTGGCCACGGGAGAGTGGGGAGGAGTGGTGCCTTTGCGGTAAAAATGAGGAGAATCTTTTGGGGATTCTTCTTTCTTCTCAACAGGAACTTCTTTAATTTCTACAGGTTCCTTCAGCTGTTGTCTTATGTAATCAGGTCCTGAGGGGTGAGAGACGGAGATAACACACGTTAACACTGCAGATAATAACAGCTAAACATAAGCAATCCCATTTTGTATGTCATAACAATCAAGTCATAGAGACAGGAAACAGAGAAACACTTTTGCATCCGAGCTATGCATCTAACCAAAATGCATACATACCCTGAGGTGTATCTATGATTCAGTTGGAAAATAGGTTAATCTCAACCAATCATGGGTTTGAAAATGGGTTAATCTTAGCGATCAGTCTGAAGGATTTTACTGTATTATCCATGTCACCTATTAAACTATGTTTGCACACAATAATTCAATAATCACTTGTTGGAACAATTAGGCAAATATAAATTTCAGAGGGGACAAGGGTATCTGCTCTCGCATCTGCGTAAAGGGTCTCATTATGGGATCTTTGGGACCTTGGTACTCATAAGCCCTGAGTATTTTTCAACTGCATGGCATTCCTAATTTGTTCCATAACCCGCACGAGCAGTAAGACCCACTACAAAGAGACAGAGGGGCATCTAAACATCTGTGGGATTAAACATATCTGCAGAGCTTGATTTCACACCATAGCTCAGTAAGAGTTAGGGCTCCATGGGCGGGCCGCAGTAATTTCCCTCTGTTTGAGGACAGATTCCTGCAAGTGATTCCAGGCATTTTCTGAATGGTTCTGAGCACTTAAATGACCCCAAGTCTCCCACACATGTAGGGCTGAAACATTGACTGTCATAAAAAAAAAAGAAAAAAAAAACCTATGCCCACTTCACTACAGCAGCCTTTTTAGATTCAATGGCATCTTAACATGAGAAACCTGAGTACACAAGATACATTACAATAAGAATTGTGTGGTTATTTTGTAGATATTTGAGCATGTGTAGAGCACTCCTCTTCATGACGAGTGAGATTTATTAGATGTACTGAACCAAGGAATCTTGCCAGGTCAGCTGGAACATGCTGAGACTCAGTTACCCAAATGGCTGTGGTGTTGCTTTCATCTGAGCATTGATCAACTGGGTTGAGACTGCAGCCCTCTAAAGAGGGACATTAAAGTAGGACATGGTACAACTTTTGGTTTCAAACACAAATACTTAAAGCAAAGATTAATAAAGTGTTATATTTGATATTTTGAGGAACATTTCTATCATCTAATTTATGTGCTAACAAGTATCTTTTTCCTTGGTTTAGTTGTAATACAGTTCTCCTAACATGACTGCTGACTCTTTGAGGTTATTAGAATACAAGCTTTTGTTTAAGCTTCAGGTTGCCAGTTCTGCTCATGTTAATCCACTGCACATTTTCTGCTCCAGTGCACTCTTAGCCAAACACACACACACACACACACACACACACAAACACACACGCAAACACGCACACAGAGTCATGCACTCATATAAAAAACAATGAATTGGCAGATTGGCTGTTTACCACCCAGACTAACTCTTCCTGACCTTAATATGAGATGAACAGAAATAAGACAAGGGGAGCTTCTCTGACTGAAACCTGGGGATGTGTATCAGTTGTGTGTGTGAGTGTGTTTGTAAACTGGGGGGATGGAGTAAAGTATGTGCACTTATCACATCTTGTTGCCTTTGCTAGGTTCAGCCTAAGATTCATAAAGAGGTATTACATATTTATCCACATAGCCCGAACAAAATCTTTAGCTAAACAGGAAATGCATTCATTCATTCATTCATTCATTCATTCATTCATTCATTCATTCATTCATTCATTCATTCATTCATTCATTCATTCATTTATTCAAGTCCAAGTTCTGTCCCGATTCTCAGAACGTTAAGTTGAGGGGCAAGTTTGAGGGCTGAATAGCCCTCAATACTGAGATTCTCCACCCTTGTAAGTAAGGGCTACCCAGAATGCAAGCGGTAAAGAAGGCGAGCTACAAATGTAAGTATTTTCTTTGTTAGTGGAGATATAAATATTATGAAAACCGTTGTATTATTTTACTTTAGGCTCATGTTATGGATTAGTTAACTCATTGTTGCATGGCATTTATTTTTATTATACAGTACAATCTTTTGTCAATAGCAGCCAGTGCGTTCAAGCCATGCTGCTAGCGTTTAAGTATATTAATGTTACAAATGGTCATTTTTCTCAGTGCTAATGTCATTTTAACAAGATAACAGTCTGTATAACATGCTTGTGGCAATAATGGTAAAAGATGACCGGGCTAATGTCATCCTCCATAGCCGCAGAGTTATCTAACGATAGTTCTGTTTCATTCCTTCATGACTGCCAATGGCAGTAAACAAAGCGGATATGTCTCCTCGCGCTCCTCGCAGGTTGAGTCCTAATGACAACAAAGTCACTTCCTTTATTTATATAAATACTTCCAAAGGCCACAACTGTAGTTTGTACAAAAGTATAACCATTTATTACATTGTCAAGTTGACTTGCTTTATGAGTGGCCATTTAAGGAACTGCAGCTTCTTCGAATTAGCTTAATTTTTCATCCTCCAAGGTTGCGTCTTGGCAGTGTACAGTCCAACGCAGTCTCTTCTGTGGCTTGTGGTTGCAACATGTTGTGTTAGTTTTAAGAATCATGAGTCAATTTGTAGCTTTTTAGATTTTCTTTTTCATCCTCCTACTCACACTAGCAGATGGGAAGGGGGAGCTGTTATTGTTGGGCCAGACTGCATACACTACTGCTGCATACACATACCCTCACACTCACACACGGACGTATATACTGTACATTTGGACGAACACATGTAAATGAGCCAATGCCAATTGGCTGTGGCTACTGGTTTATTGTGATCAATGTTTTCCTGTGCTTGATTTGCAAGTTGCCACATGCAAAGAAAAACCTTGACTGCCTCATGTTTGCATGCCTTAATGTGCAATTTATCACATGTTTGATGAGGAAAAAAAGAGCTGTAATGTTACTTGATATTAATGGAAGCCTGGAGTGCAGTCATGTGCAATGCTTTGACCCTTTTATTGTTGCATCATTGTGTTGTGGATTTATTGCAGTTTGGGATCATTGCCCTGTCACTTTATCAAGTTTCAGTCAAGCTCTAACAGTCAGACAAATGCTGCATATACTTTCATCTACAGTATACTTTTGTCTACAGAGGATTTAATGATCGATTTAATAACATCAAGGTAAACACAAACCCAAATTAACTTTGATACACTATATTGCCAAAAGTATTTGCTTACCCATTCAAATTATTGGAATCAGGTGTTCCAATCACTCCCGAGGTCACAGGTGTATAAAATGAAGCACCTAGGCATGCAGACTTTTCACAAACATTTGTAAAAGAATGGGTCGCAACTCAGCCACAAAGTGGCCGGCCACGTAAACTGATGGAGCAGGGTCAGCAGATGCTGAAGCACATAGTGTGAAGAGGTCGCCAACTTTCTGCGGAGTCAATCACTACAGACCTCCAACTTCATGTGGCCTTCAGATTAGCTCAAGAACAGTGCGCAGAGAGCTTAATGGAATGGGTTTCATGGTCAAGCAGCTGCATCCATGCCATCCATCACCAAGTGCAATGCAAAGCGGGATGAGAGGAAAGCACGCCGCTATGAGAGCAGGGAAGCGTTTTTGTAGTGACCAATTGGACTTTCCATCAAGCAATCTGATGGATGAGTCTGGGTTTGGCAGTTGCAGGATAACAGTATTTGTCTAACAGCATTGTGCCAAGGATAAAGTTTGGTGGTGGGGGGATTATGGTGTGGGGCTGTTTTTCAGGAGCTGGGCTTGGCCCCTTAGTTCCAGTAAAAGGAACTATGAATGCCTCAACATAACAGGAGAATTTGGACAATTCCATCTTCCCAACTTTGTGGGAACAGTTTGGAGCTGGCCCCTTCTTCTTCCAACATGATTGTGCACCAGTGCACAAAGCAGGTCCATAAAGACATGGATGGCAGAGTCTGGTTTGGATGACCTTGACTGGCTTGCACAGAGTCTTGACCTCAACCCGATAGAACACCTTTGGGATGAATTAGAGCTGAAAATTAGGAGCCAGGCCTTCTCGTCCAACATCTCTGTGTGACCTCACAAATTCCCATAAACACACTCCTAAGCCTTGTGAACAGCCTTCTCAGAGGAGTTAAAGCTGTTCTAGCTGCAAAGGGTGGACCAACATCATATTGAACTCGATGGATTAGGAATGGGATGTCACTTAAACTCTTACGTGAAGCAAGGCAAGTGAGCGAATACTTTTGGCAATACAGTGTATCTAGTATAAGGCAAGGGTTTCCATAGTCGGTCCTTGCGGACCGTTGTCCTGCAGGTTTTCATTGTTTCCCTGTTCAAATCACCTGACTCAATTTTAATGGGTCCAACAGCCGATGAAGTTCAGCACAATTAGTCATTAATTTGAGGCTGTTGTGCTGGAGCAGGGACACATTGAAAAACTGCAGGAATGTGTCTCTCGAGGACAGGAGCTGGACACCTCTCTAAGGTGTTCTAATTGCCCATGGTGCTGTGCAATTTTCCCAACTTGGCTTTTATGTTATCCATCCAAAGGAGTGTTCCTGCAGTCTTGTTCAGAAGCAACTTTGCAAACTTAAGCCGTGATACCATTAACTTTTTAGAGAAAGTGAACATTTTCTTGGCAAACCTTCCACACAAGATACACTTGTTCAGTCTTTTCTGTTTCTGTCATTAACTTAAACATTTAACTTTAGCATGCTAAACAAACAAACAAAAAAATGTTTAGCATGCTACTGCAACTGAGGCCTGTAGAGTCTGAGATGCTACATTTAGGTTTCTCTGAAGATTTCATGGTCTGACCTTGGAGCGAACTTGCAGATGCATCACCCACTTCTGTTAAGATTGGCTACTGTCTTAATTGTACTTTATTACTGACACTAATGGAATTGCTTGAAAATGGCCTCATAAGCTTTCCAAGATTGATGGGCAGCAGAAATTGCCTTACTGAGATCATTGCTAATGACTTTCCTTCCAGTCATACTTGAATGCTACAAACCAGAAAAGTGCAGAAGGATCAGCTTTTATAGACGTGCTCACACTTGCTGATGATTAGTTAATTAAATGCTCTTGATTAGATTAGATAGATAATAAATCAGTGTGATGTTTTATATGTTGTTGTTCATCCTAGGTTGTATTAACCTGTTCTTAAGGCCTGATGTGCATCAGATGATTTTTTCATGTTCTGATACATAAAACTTTCAAATTTAAAGAGGGTGTTCTTTCTTGTCACATGACTGTATATTATTACACGAGTGTGAGGCTACTGTTTCAACTAGTGGGACACATGGAAAATGCTTTTGCAATCTGGAAAAAAGATTAGGTAACCTGCAACTTAGACTAGTTTGTATTCTGTGTATTTGAAAGTCATAAGAAGTCTCTGCAGTACATAAACTGAGGCAAAACTACTTAGTGAAAACTTACTCCACACCCGCTGTTATGAATATACAGTAACACCTGCTCATGTCTGCTTTCCAGCCCTGACAGGTCCTAGCTTTTATGGCTCCACCTGGTTCAAGTGCACCTTGACTGGGTCAAACAGGGCGGAGCAGGATCCCTGATGACACCACCGTCACCGGCCCCCCACCTCCAACCCCTACCCCCTCCGGCGACTGGCTGAAGGAAGGGACAGCTGCTCTGTGAGTGCAGGAGCGAGGTCTTCTCAGTGCATAAGGATTTCAGCTATGCCTCCATTGGACCCCAGTGAGCACACACCGACACCAAATATAGCCCAATTAACGTCACGCCATAGGCCACGCCTAGCAAACCCTCACTGCTCCCCCTCCAGGGTGCCGTGTGTGAATCAATCGTAAAGGTCAGGGTCCTGTTCGCTGTGACCCTCTCTTCCCTTTTGAAGCACACACTCCCAATCTTGGTGATAATCTGCTATGAGTCTGAAATGCTAATTACAAACAACAAGGGGTTTAGACCCCTAGTTGTTACCCTAGAGGATTTATTAGAAGCCAAGGGATGGGGAGGAACATGTCAGGTAGCAAAGAAGATTAGTTTGGAAAGTCAAGTTCCTTTAAATGAAATTTCCTTAGTTTAAACAGCTTTGTTCCACAGCAACCCCAGGATAAACAAGGTAACCGCAGAACACTGTTTCGATTGTTGTTTAAAAGACACCATGGCTTTTGTTTGAGAGTAACACATCATTTTGTCCGGAAGCTGTAAATACGGGAAACTGTTTACACTCAAACTAAGATAACCTGCCAAAAGGACAGACTACGAATCACATCACTAGAACATCATGCAGTGAAGCTTTTCACAAACTAAAAATGAACTAACTTTAGTCAAATAAGTTTTGGCTCAGATATTGCCCTGTAATTCACATTATTATTACATTGGCCACTTTCTCATTCATGATCTGACTTATATGGCAAGGGCACTCTCTACTCAGACTTGTGGACCTGGAGATCACTCAGCCTGCCAGGCATGACCACCGTTTTCCACAACACAAACAAGCCGCAGGATGTCTCTGGCCCCGGCAAGCCATTGCTGTGGCTTAGAGAGGGACATGCTTGAATGGGCCCCATTGTCAATCTATTTGTCACCCACTATTTTGTAGTGGCTTTTGGCAAGGGCCCAAGGTCGCTTGCTCACAGGCCTAAATATATTACACCAGATGGAAGAGGCATGGATAGTACAGATCTCACACTGTAAATAAAAATAAACAAAAACGGTATGACATTGCTTCTCTAAATATTCTAGCTTTTTACAACGATATCTGTTAAACCATGCACAGAAAATAACTGCTATGCATTTTCTTCTTTTTCTTTGCCATAAATGACTTGAATTTACGGTTAGAATTCAGTTTTTGAAAAAGTATTTTAACCACTATAATCAAAATACTGACTTCCCTATGTAGATGCTAAATGCTTGCTTCTGAACTTCTTTTAAAACTTTTCTCCTTAAATTAAGTTTTTATTTACTATTTTTTATGGCAGAGAGAAACTATTTTAAGAATTCTTTTTTTTTTAATTAATTTATTTTTTGGGGCTTTGCCTTTTCTGTGTCCTAGTGTCACCCCATTAGCATCACAAGTGTTTTATTTACTCTCCATTTATTTATTCATTTTTAAAAAATAAAAGGATCCTTACAGACTATTTATGTAGTATTATATGTCTGGTGATGCCTTGTAAAACTCAACTTACCTTGTAAATAGACTAAACAGAGTATGGTTGACACCCTATGCTGTAAACTGCTATAAGCTGACGGTGTGCCAGTTAAACCTTCAGGCAGAGGAAAGATGAGAACTGCTTGGTATAAGGAGAAGGAAACTTTTGTAGGTGTCTTTCACCACCACTCATATTTCTGTAAGCCATTTGCGCACTGCACTACAGCAGTGGTTCTCAAACATTTATCAACAATGTAACCCCTGTGGAATCATTTTTCAGCCAAGTATCCTCTAAACCAGGAGTGCCAATTTACATTTTAGTTTAGGGGCTGCAGCTATTTTGATCTTCAGTGGGCCAGATCAGTAAAATAACTTCATAATAACTTCTAAATAATGAAAACTCCAATTTTCATCCTTTTTTAAAGTGTATTATCAAGATATTTCATTTAATGGACTGCGCTTTTAATGATGATTTTGAATACCAGAAACCTGAAATTTGTATATATATATGTATATATATATATATATATATATATATAAGAGAGAGAGAGAGAGAGAGAGAAAGAGAGAGAGCTCCTCAAAATGATTTATACCCTACATTTAAAGAAAGGTTACACTCACAATAGTAATCCAAACAACAAGAAACTAAAGAAACTAATTCATTCATTCATTTATTGCACCATGGCAGTAATCACAAAAACAAACCATAATCACTTTCTTTTTTCTATTGGCATACATTTCCCATGGGCAAAGGGAGCAGAAAGAAGATATAATCTTATTTTGTCTGCCCCTAATCAAAACAAAAAAACTAAATAAACTTTCCCAAACAGCCTACAGCCAAAGTAAAGCATTGATATAAGAAACGTCTAATATCAATTAAACCAATAAACATTTTTAAGGAAAATAAACATTTTTAATTAATAAAAAAAATTATAAATTATAATTTAGTGATATAAAATATTGCTTTTGTCAACAGGCTTAGAAGTCTTTTTGAACATACAGAAAACACCTGACTGCAGTGATTGCTTCACAGCGTTGCTCAACAAAATTTTAGTTTCGCAGTCCCATCAAGCTTGTTTACTTGTTTTATTTTTTTGTTTTTTTATATATTTTTTGAACCATGATTCAAAATCAATGCCATGATTTTCATAGAATTTTTATTTATTATTACTTTAGTCAATTTCAACTTATTTCACGGACAGCTGATATATTTCCTTTTTAAATTGGAGGGTGTGAATCATTTTGAGGACATCTGTACAGTATAAACATACACACACACACACACACACATATATATATATATATATTATATATATATAATTAGAATATCCTGAAAAAATTCACGTATTTCCGTAATTTAAATTAACAGGTGCAATTTACATATTGTATAGACAAATAGTATGTGAATTAATAAATTTCAAGCTTTTATCTGTTTGGATGTTGCTGATTAGAAGTCGCAGCTTAAGAAAACCTTTAAATCAAAAATTAAAAAAAATTAGAATAGCTACTGTGAAAAGCTCCAGTATTGTAGGCTCGGAGTGTCACAGTCTAATCAAACAAGTAATCCAAAACATCTGCAAAAGTGCCCTGAGCCTCTAAAAAGTCTCTGTTTTGGTTTAGAAGAATTCACAATCATGGGGAAGACTGTTGATCTAAACCGTTATGCAGAAAACCATCGACTCCCTGCACAAGGTGGGAAAGACACAAAAAGTGATAGCAAAAGAAGCTGGATGTTCTCAGAGTGCTGTCTCAAAGCACATTAATGGACAGTTAAGTGAAAGGAAGAAGTGTGGAAGAAAACGGTGCACAAGCCAGAGGGCTGACAGCAGCCTGGAGAAGATGGTCCGGAAAGGGCCTTTCAAAAGTGTGGAGGACTTAATAAGGAATGGACCGAGGCTGGAGTTACTGCTTCAAGAGAAACAACACACAGGCGGATGCTGGACATGGGCTTCAAATGTCGAATTCCTGTTGTCAAGCCACTCCTCAACACCAAGCAATGCCAGAAGTGTCTCAGCTGGGCTACAGAAAAAAGGACTGGTCTGTTACCCAGTGGTCAAAAGTCCTCTTTTCTGATGAGAGCAGGTTTTGCATCTCATTTGGAAACAAAGATCCCAGAGTCCGGAGGAAGACCGGAGAGGCGCTAGATAGAAGATGCATGAAGTCCAGTGTTAAGTTTCCCCAGTCTGTGATGACCTGGGGATCCATGTCAGCTGCTGGTGTTGGTCCTCTGTGCTTCATTAAGTCCAGCATAAATGCAGCCGTCTACCAGGACATTTTGGAGCACTTCGTGCTTCAATGGACCGGCTGTATGAGGATACAGACTTCATCTTCCAGCAGTACTTGGCACCTGCCCACACTGCCAAAACTACAAAATCCTGGTTCAACAACCATAGGATTACCTTGCTTGATTGGTCCGCAAACTCACCTGACCTGAACCCCACTGAAAATCTGTGGGGCATTGTCAAGAAAAAGCTAAACAGGAAGAGACCAAACAATAGAGAAGAGCTCAGGGCTGTGATTGAAGCACGCTGGTCTTCCATAACACCTGAGATATGCCACAAGCTGGCAGCATCCATGCCATGCCGGGTTAAGGCAGTCATTAAAGGGGCCCCCACCAAGTACAAAGTATAGATGCAGGATTTTACTTTAGGAGGCCTGATATTTTTGTATTTAAAATCCTTCTCTGATTGATTTCATGCAGTATACTAATGTTTTGAGTTTTTGAATTTGAGGTTTTCTTAAGCTGCAACTTCTAATCAGCAACATCCAAACAAATAAAAGCTTGAAATATATTGATTCACATATTATTTGTCTATACAATATGTAAATTGTATCTTTTAAGTTGAATTATGGAAATACATTATTTTTTCAGGATATTCTAATTTTTTGGGTAGCACCTGTATATTTAGCACACCTGCAGTATCACTATTTTTTTTAAACTTCAGATACATTTATTGTGTTTGATGCTTTATTGAGTTATATAAAAATATGTACATTTATAAGATGCATTGAAATAATTATACATAATTTTTTAAATAAATAAACAATTTTATCATAAATAAACAAATTTTATCAAATTTATCTTATAAATTCACACAATTTTTTTTTATAAAGTTCTGCAGCTTAACAAAGTTCTTATTTATAAAAATGGATGGTGTAGCTCATGGATTCTTATGTATTTAAAAACAAATGTAATTACCTAATGTCTAATAAATTTCAGTCTTGATTAATTACTATAAATATGAATAAATTTATAAAATAATTTTCACAATTTGTATTTATTCATACAAGTTATCTTTATCTTTTTGAAAATAAATGAATTAAATTAATCAATATTTTTTCCTTATAATGCCTACATTATATTTCTGTATTCTTTCTAAATTGTCTTTATTTTATTTCATTTTTATTTTGTTTGCATATTCTATTTCTTTTACAAATCTACCCTTTTATATAGTTACTAATTAACACATTCATTTTCTTATAAATAACAGGGGTTCTACAAAATCCAAAAACATTGATCACAGATATGTAGAACTAAAAAATGCAGTATTGCACATTATGAGTAGAGAAACTTGTCAAGATCTATAAGTTATTCTAAATGTACGTACCTTCACACTTCCACAACTGTGTAGCAATCCTGAGCACCTAAACTGGCTCACCCCATAATGCAAACTTAAGTCAGATGTACTAAGATGTATTGAGAAGTTAAACAAGTTACCCCCCCCATTTTATTTTATGTTATTTTATTTTTATTTCATTTCTCCCATTTGAGAAACATTGCACTACAGCATAGGTTTCATGACTGCAAAAGGAAGAGCAGATTTGAGTAAATTTTTTTCACAAGTATTTCAGTTACAACAGGCCTTTGATAGCAAAGAATACAAGCCTCCATCTCGAATACAGTGGTCTGATTTAAGCAAACTCTGCTTTGTCAAAGCACAAACACTGTCCTCCATTGTGGTGTTACAAATCATCTGCAGTATCACTGCTTTTCAAACATGGTGCAAGACAACAAATCTCTGCACGTTTGTGCACCCAGACCAAGCTCAACCCAAGCGCAGTTAGTACAAACAACAGTAAACCTGTATATGCATCTTTATTCATACATACAATGGTATCTGCGTTTCCACTTGTTTTCAATCATGTATTGTTTGCCTGCAGGTGCTCTGGGTTAAAAGGAGATTCTGTGAACAGGACTGGAATGGGACTAAATTCTAGCCTGGGAGTTTCATGTCCACGCTGAGTCCACTCAGTGAGGGGGAATTTTTGAATACCAGGGCTGGTGAAACACCCAAGAGCAGGGCATGAATTGCTCAAGTGTAAAAATTCCCATTCATCAGCCTTAGCACTGACTGTAACTTCATCTCTGGGTCAGTCCTGTCTAAAATGACTTAAAACCTGATCTAAAACCATACCTGCATACATAGCTCAGCAAAAGCTCAGACAAATTTAGCTATAGGCAAGTATTGTATTTCACCAATGAGAGTAAGGTCTTTCACCCCTCACAGTGCACCTGCAGCCCGTTTCCAATGCAGACAGAGAAACTAATGTTAGCACACACCATGGCTTTACTAGCGCGAGTGTTAATTGCAGAATACAGCTGTGCTGTGTGTGAAGGCTTGCTCTCAAAGGTTACCTGGTTGGTAGAAGTTGGGGGAGAGCTCCCTGGCAACCGCCCTGGCAATTTCAGAGTCATGTATAGCAGAGATGGCAGCTTGGTCTGCAGCCTCGCTTTTTGTCCTGGCATGGGCTGTTCTGGAGACACAAAAGCAAGAAAAACATCACTAAATAGAAACTACTGAGGACAGAATTGTGGCTAAAAATGACTCTACAAACAGATATAAACACAGATACATTTACAAACACAGATTTACAATTTTCCCCTTAAAAAAAGAATATTGTCATCCTTAAACATTTCCCACTGTTAGATTTGACACAACGGCTTCCTCCTTTAATCTTTTCTCTCCTCCTCTTCCATGACTGCTTCGCTCTTCCCTCATCATTCAGCTGTATCACTCATCCTATCCCTCTTGGATAATGTAACACCTCCCCTTGTGTTTCTATGTCAAATCCAAATCCCTACGTTTCCAACTGTAGCACAGCCACATTCAAGCAAGTCCTTAATCCAGTCTGGAGCCCGGCACTATTGCTGGACCACCAGGAATGCTGCCTACAGGTACACACATGTAAACAAACATAGGCTTTGAATGAAGCATAGCAAAAGCAATGGCAAATCTACTGTGACTGAGATGGCATTAAGCCAATAAAATGAGAAAAAAAAAATGCATTTTTATTTTTTGGAGTGCACTATTAAAACTGTAGATTTAAAGCATATAATGCTTAGCTTTGGAATGCTTCAATAGAGAGCAATGTTTAAAATCAAGCAGAAGTTACATCAGGTCCAAAGCACCAGTTAATCTTGTATCCACACCTTCTTTACTACAGCAACGCTCAAAAACCAAAAGGCAGAAAAGTACTATGTTTTGGGATCAATGTGAGCTTAGCATTAGCGCTGAGAGGTATTATGGGAGCGTGCCATGGTGAGAGAGAAGCCAGGAGTAACCTGCTTAACAAATCCTTTGAAAACTCCACTCAGAGATATTATACACACATAAACAGGCTTGAAAACATGCAAATGCGCCAATACTTGAGACTGTGGCCCTGAAGAGAAGATGTGACTTGGGGGATAAAGATATTTCCTCATTTTACAACTAAAAAACAAGACTAAATCAAATAACACAGAAATATCAGTTCATATTGGACTAGTCATGTATGAATGGATAGTGAGAGTGAATGCTCAAACAAGAGAGTGCAACAAGGAATGAGGATCCAGATGCGAAGTTCAAGTATTACTGTAAGTATTGACAGCTGTGCCTGCTGCCCTACTTAACCCAGCTCAGTCTTCCTCTCCCTCTTTCTTTTACCACCCCTTCTCTTTCAATCAATGCCCCTGTTTTTCACCCCCATCCTCCTTCATCTGGCTATTGACGCATGCCCTCATCCGCCTGCATCCGCACTCCTCCCCCCACTCTGTCTCGCTGTCAGAGTGACCCCAACGGACATATGTCTCTATTTCAGACTACTTCTCTGTCCTTGGACTCTGGGCTGTCCTGTTTTTGACGAGCAGGACTGTAAGATATTAAAATTCATGAGGAGCCACGATAGACCCAGAAATAAGTCTGTGCATTACTCACAGACAAAGGACACACTGAATCGGTGTTTACAGGCTGAGCAACTTCTGAAAACTACTGACCAGCTGCAGATAGCAACTTCACAACAAAGCACAACACACCATGCTTCTGGATGAGTAATAGGAATTTCACTGATGTGGCTCGTAGCCGGTGCTGTTCAGCCTCATGGTCAGGCAAACAGTTAAAAACTGACTTTAAAGCATTCCAGTTACATCACACCATTGACATACATGCCGTAGATGTCCACTTTGCCACACATGCTGCCAGAGGGACATATAGGCTTCTATTTATGAAATGTGTGAAATATGCTGCCAAGTAAACGGAGGAATGGCTGTATACAGCATGCCCGGCACAGCCTAAGGATCATAGCAAAGTGAAGTCACGGGCAGACAGAAGAAGTGATGCAGAGTGTTCCCAGACAGGATGTCTGGTGGTGGGAGGTGACAGGCAGAAAGTGATGGGAGTAGAGGTGTGATAGAGCACTGGTACAAGAGGAGAGTGAAATAGAAGGTGAGAAAATACGGGCATGTGGAGGGAAGGGAAAACAGGGATTCTTGGTTTTGTTCCTGGCACGCTTACATATAGACCCTTTGTGATCAATTTCCACTCCTCAGTGCTCTGAGAGAAACATATACGCCTCTGTGACGTGCAAAAAAGTATTGAAGGCGAACATTGATGCTGTAAAATCCAAACTGTACATTCAATCAATAACACAGTTATTTACTAAAAGATTTTCGTCTATTACTGGTCAGGTGTAGGTCATAACATGACTTTGTTGGGTTCACAAAACAAAGCTGAGTTAAAACAGACGTGTCAATGCTGCCATCACCTTAATGAATGCCATTTTGCATTTTCTGGATGACACATCAACACAACATTTCTGCTTTGTCACTTCCTGGTTATTCTTCATTGATAACGTCATTTAGCTAGGGTTAGAAAATCAAACTGTTTAGGGTTACAAATAGAGATGCACCGATCCACTTTTTTCCGATCCAATCCAATCCAATACGATACCTGGGCTGAGCGTATCAGCTGATACCTGATACAGATCCAATACTACTGTTGAATGAATGAAATGTATACATTGCCATGTGAGTGAAGGCATCAAGCTTGACATATTTAGCCTCGTTAAAAAAAAAGTAAAAAATTAACAGATATAAATGTACTTAACTTTATTTATTATTAAATTATAAAGTGTACATTTATTATGATGTTAATAAAAACAGAACTGACTGGATCAGAATGCTGGATTGGCCACATTCATCTGATATCCGATTCAGCTAATTAGTATCGGAGCCGATATCCGATCTGGGTATCGGATTGGCACATTTCTAGAAACTAAGGCCAAAGCTAGAATAAATATTTGTTTCCATGCTACCATCACCATGATCGATGACATTTAGGCTACACAATTGCTGCTGCAGTTGCTCTCACAGTCACTTGAAATGATACATTTGAACACAATCAAGGTCCTCGCCTCTATGAGCAAACATCCCGTGGGGTCATTTTTGGTATGAGGAGCGTCTCCTTCACTAAAATTCCTGTTTATTTAGTTTTTTTGACAAAGAATTATGAAAACAAGCCCGTGTGAGGCCAAATGATCACGTGGTATCTTGCTGTTCACAGTCTTCAAAGCAAAAATGTGGGTTACGGCAAAACACAAGCTCACCGCTGACCTTTGAGAAAGTTTCAGGTTCTATAACTTGTCAAACAGGCAGCAGCCTCCCTACTTGAAGCCAGTCTGCTTCTGAATATAAAGCAACACCTGTTCATGTCAAGCTTTGGACTCTGCGGCACTGGTCTGGGGATGGGTCCAAACAAATCAAGGTATTTGAACCTGTGAGCATAAATGCAAAATAACACTCACACATCCAATCTGGATTCCGATTAGACAGATGGAAAACTTTGAAGAAACTCCTTGAACTGAGACTCCATTTGGGAGAGGATATGGATGCAGGCAGTGTGCAATCCACTGTTTGTTACAGTGACAAATGAATCGTGTGAGCAGTGTTGAGTCAGTTTGGCAGTGAGTATTGACAGATGCTCTTTCTCTCTGAGGAATGTGTGTTTCTGTGTGTTTGGGGTGCAGTATGTTTCTGACAGAAAGGAGGGGAAAGGTAAAGATACTGGGAAAAGATGGAAAAGAGAAATAGAGAATGGCAGGATTTAGCAAAGGCAAGAGATTAAGACAGTGAGACATACTGCCCTTCTGAAGACTCTCGGATATTTAGAACCGCTGAGGCATGCATCTCTGCCTCTCTAATTTTACTGTAGAGTTAAATTTCAAACCACAGTTCCCATGCAGCAGAGTGCATCCTGCTTCAAAGTTTGTCATACCTCGGTCCCCTGCTGAACACAGTAAGTGTATATCAGCATTACGTGTGTGTGATTTTGTGATCTGTGTGCACTAATTCCCGAGAGTAAGCTTCAGTCCATCACTCCCCAGGCTATGGCCTATTTGAGGAATCTCTTTCACATATGCTGACACAGTTCTGAACCTCACTTTGCCTATTGGTTCCCTCCACCCCCCTTTGCTTCTTCCATATGCTCTCCATAACACTGATCCATTCCCCTCTCCCACCCCTTGGTCCCAGCTTGGTAGCTGGAGTGCTGACTGGTATGGTATATAATAAGATAGAAGGTGAGTCCTGAACTTGTCTATAGTAGACATCAGCACAACAATTCCCCTTTAAACAGCATCACTCTCTTTAATTAGCATCAACCAAGAGAGAACTATTCCTGTGCCGCAACAACTTGATTTATCAAATTATCCTCCTGCTCTGAAAGCACAATTCTAGTCATGCAAGCACATTACCCTTAATCAGAAATTGCTGTTCTTCTGTATATCCTGCCAAAACAATCCCCTGGTCCAAAGCAGCAGGAGCACACAGTCTGCACAAATTAGCACTTAGCTTACCGTAAGCATATACTCATGCAAGCCTGCTATTGAATTCCCGGCTGTTGCTAATTCAGGATTACTCAAGCATGACTTAAACCATTAGTGGTTAGCTAAAAATTGGCTCTGAAATTATTCAGGAATTATTTCTGGGATGACGTATGGGCTCAAATTACCAGGGGCGGTAGTGGTGGGGCATAAAAGCTAAACCACACCAGGTTTTAAATGGGTGACAGAATGGCTGTTATTATGAGATAAGCTAACTTAATGCTAAAAAAAGAGCTTATGATGGGACCACTGGTAAAAATGTGACACCTTTTTAAATATAAAAAATCATTTTATGTGTTAAGTGTGGGCTTAATCCTTTTCCTTTTCCTTGTGTTTCTCTTTTTAGTGAAAGAAAAGATAGGCAGCAGACTCAAAAGCTAATGTTTAAATTCAGTTATGTATTTTATGACAACAAACTTTGCTTGTCATTTACACTTCAAGGAAGAAGAGCCAGCTCATCAATCATGTGAATTAAATGTTCACAGCATCATGTTTGTAAGCTGTTTCCACCTTTGGCTAAGCACAGTAACATTTTTATAAAAATATTAGCTTACCTTAGCTCAAGAAGCTAATACTATAGGCTAAATTCATTCATAATTACATCTAAATATTCAAATATGATTAAAAAAAGAGGTTATTCAAGGAAATTCTCTTAAATGGGCAGAGAGAGAAAAAAAAAATGTAGCACAGTTATCTGTGTGGCAGATACCAGAGGAAAAATCAACAAAAAGTTGTACAAATCACTGCATTATCAACAGAGATAAGCTTTTTTTATTTTCTTGGGTTTATGAAGAAGATCTGTGCAGCTCTTGTTAACATCAAAATGTGATGCTAACCATTAGCAGGTAGCCTTGCTTGTCAGAAGAAGAGGTTTTCTCTGGGCCCAAAAAAGTCATCCCACTTTTGTTTTGCTAAGCTAATCAACTTAATCACCGACTGACTCTTCAGCTCCTTCTCGTTTAACAATATAAGACAACTTGAAAACAACCTGAACGTGTAGTTATATGATAGGCTAAAGTTGTACCACCAGCAGCATTGTCTCACTGGAAACATGAACATTCGAACTAAATTATGTCCACAGTTAAAGGCAGAGGGGAAAGGAGTGGCATTATTACAAATTTTATCCAAAAGACTGGTGCTTGATTTATACTTTTTTTAAAATATAATGTTTGTTTGTTAATATTCAGTGTTTTCTACACTAGGTTGGTTTTGGCAAAAATAGTTCTTGAGATATTTTGAGTTGGACAGAGAGAGGAAATAGATGGATTTGATATCATAAGTTTTTGTTAAATCGAGGTTTATGTATCTTCTCATATGATCACTTCTGAATGTGAACCCCCCCCCCCCCAACAAGAAACAAACAAAAAAACTAACTCGAGACTTCAAAAAAACTATTCAAAAACACATGGTGACATATGAAGGGCTATGTCCACTTGTTATATACAATATGGACAAAATTTATCACCTAAAACAAAACAGAAAATAATAACAGATCAGATAAGCTTTGTGATTTCTGAATTGCCAACATGTGCTCCCTAAATAATGCAGCGCTGTTCGTGGCCATATTCATTTTAATAAATACGAGTGGTGCCGCATTAATATATATATTTAAAATTAGTTCAATGATATTACTACAAATATAGCAATAAATATGCAGCATAAAAAGCATTGCTACAATTATAAATAAATTAAAAACAAAGCACCTTGAACAGCACCATCATAAGTGAATTTTTCAAAATTCTACTCTCATGTTTACACATCAAACAGAGGCTGAGCTGGCAGGTAGACAGATTGAAAACCTGTTCCCAAACCCAGACTTCATTTCTGGGAAGAAGAATGAGTAGAATCAGTTTTGATTAAACAGGAAAAATCCTCAAACTCTGCTGACATTTGTGGCTGTGGATTACAAACAGACCTAATCTCCCACTGGTGTTCTCAACTCAGGAACTCTGCATCGAGCCCTGGCCTTCACCCAGAAACGCATGTAACTTTCAGGTACCTGATTAAATCAGGATTTTAATAAGTAAATGTGAATTAGACAAGTTCTGTGAATATGCATTTGTAAAGCCTTAAAGACATTTAGAGCTCTGTTATTTTGAGCATCTGCTCCACTCTTAATACTGATATGAATCCTTGTATGTGTGTGTGTGTGTGTTAAAAGAGTGACACAGAATCCCTCACTGAGATGATCCCTCTGGTTTTGGTGAAGGGCACTGGTTAGGATTCAGACCTCAGCTCTGCGCTCTTTTTGTCAACACTGCTAATGAAACATGGCCACAGCTGATACATCTAATGACACAGGGAGGGAGGAAGCCATGGTGGCTAAATCATCACAACAGCAACACAGCGACACAGGCTGTGACGTCTCGAAGCTTGCATTTGATTTACTGTTTGTTACTCAGTTTTGGCTGATGAAGAAACCGCAGCCAGTAAACTCCAGGAACTAGGCCTCCTTTAGGTGTTCAATATAATAATGAATCATGTAAAAATATCTAATTAGAAACATCTGTCTTAGCCTTGACTACGTAGCCAAAAATCTGTTTTTGAGTGTTCAGGGATCTGTTTTTACTTCACCTGTGCATCTGCACAGTTTTATTATATTACAGCAGCAGAATGATTTAATTGACTACTAACTCGTATATGGAAATGGCATCCAATAGCAGGTTTTACATATAAATTTGAAAAATAATTCTATTCATTATTGAATGCAAAATGTGCAGGTAAGAAGTTACAAGTACTGAAAAAGCATTTAAAGTTTAAATCACAGCGGTACCGATAGCAATGTTAAGCTGTTTCCATTTCTTTTCAATGTTGTACATTATTTTTTAAATTATTCTTTTTGTGCAAGTCCAAAGAGAAACTGAGTGTCTCCACCTGGCATTGTTTCACATATGTATATACAAACAAATTTGCAAACAAGGTCCCCATGATGCAAACTGCATGTGCGTGATCTTGATAAACATGCAAACACAGACATGCAAAACCTTTTGACCTGCACCCTAGAAAAACAAGATCTTTTTCATGCAAATGATTGTGTTAATTCTAATGTACTCAAACACAACAAATATGCAAGCCAAGTTCAAAGGACAATTACTGAGATGTGCCATAATGAGGCCAAATGGGAATCAGGGCATCAGTGTAAATAAGTGTAAGAGGGGCTCTTGCATAATTACATCAAAGCAGCAACGTGGCGTTCTCCCTTTGGTAAGAGTCGATAAATCTGTTGCAAGTCTCAAACAGGAAACAGAGATGATGCTCGAGTCTTAAAGGATGAATAAACACAGTGTTGAACTAACAGCGCCTCTTCACTTGGCTACTTTAGAAAGTAAATCAACAAATGGCTGACACGAAGATGATGACGGTGAGGTAGTATCCATGGTAACCACCAGAGATGCTTGAGCAAGCTGTCCAACCAGGCATCTGGCCTACATTAATGAATTTGCAAAGGAAAAAAAAAACAAACACACACACACTAGCACACACTATATTCAACTGTTTGAATGAGCAAATACACACATCATTAACACACAGTAAAGATTCTGTAAAATGTAAAGGCTCTAAATGCATTTTAACTAAATTATACAGTTGAAAGGTTCCTCTTAATTGATGCACAAACACACACACCCGCAAACAACCACTCCATGATGTATCTCATTTAACTACGAGGCTCAACATCCGATCTGAACCTGCGTGAGCAAAGGTCACATTGCCTGGCAACCACTTGAGCTTAAGGAATAGTTTTAATTATGGTCTGTGCTCTCTCTCCTCCAATCTTCTGCCACCATTCACCCCACTGTCTGCCCTGCTCTCTCACTTACACACACACACCCACACACGCACACACACACACAAAACCACCAATTTCCTTTTCAGCACAAAGCCAAAAGCAGCATTAGCATTAAGTTACATCTGCCCACATCTAAAAAATTGTGATGCAAGCTTTGGACAATCTATTTTAAATTACTATTTCATGGACTGATAAGAGGTCAAATGGAAACATATTGTGTTATAATGAAATAAAAAAGTCCATTCTTAGACAAAAAAAGAGAGTAAAATGTGGGTCGAGTTCTTTGACTGAAATGATAATCATAAAAAGGTTATACTGTAACAGATGCAATATTCTTACAAAGCCATGTTTGGACATTATAAATGCACCCCACTCTGCATGCAGTCTTCACGAAGAGATGATTCTGTGTGGAAAAGCAATACTCTGATTCAACAACAGAGGCGATAACTCTATAATCCAATCTGAGAACATCTGCAGTGAAAGCAGCCCAGCTAACCAATCAGAGAGAGTGTCGAGATTTAGTGGAACTCATCATCAATATCCAGACACACTGATTTAAGAGTTGCTTCACATAAATAAGAATGATTGGAAACTCTTCTGCTCTTGGTGAGAAGCATTAGAACTAAATCTTGTCTTACAGCAATTCATTATGTGTGCATTTTAAAGAGACTTTAGCTATCAATTATTGATAATATGCTTGAATATTTGGTTTTAAATATGAGGATGGACCAGCTCTGCACAGTAGTGAACAGTTTGAATCTGCTGGGCTTTTTTTCTGTTAAGACATGAAAAATACTTCATATCTAATCAATCCTTTTATGTAAATAATTCATTGATGTCTTGAATTAGCACGAATCCACTCTATCATTTATTATGTGCAGACCTACGAATAAGGAAATTAGCCCCACCCTCTATTTCCACCCCTTTGCCTGACTGCAGCTGCTCTACCCTTGACTCTGCTCAAACACTCTTGACTCCTCAACTTGACTACGTCAGCAAAAGCTAATAATGTGCTGCTAATGTTAGATAAACCTTTTCCCCGATCATCATCTCCGTCAAGCCCCACCCTGGAAGTTGACAAGATTGGGTCCCTATGTTTCCTGTATGTGAAACCCTGGCTCTCTGAATCTGTTGTGACTCAAACAGATGGACGACATGAGATCCCATACGGTGACACAATAAATACAATAATTTGCCATCTGAGATTTGCAAGATGAGCTACGCACATATGCCATTCTTTGACATTTTTACATTACTATGATGAGCAATAACTAAGGATAAATGAGTCAGCTAGAAGTGAATGAGAATGAGTAAAATAATAAAATAATATCTCAAAATTACACTGTGCATGATCTTCCTGACACAAAGCAGAAGTACATTAAGAAGAACCAATTTGAGTATAACTGTGAAAGATGTACAAACAATTACTTTTATCCGGACTCACCTCAGTAGTGTATCTAATTGAATACATGTTTGATTAGACACCGACATGAAATGACAGCTGAAGAGGTGCGAAGAGTTTTACACCGCTGTGTGCAGACACTTGAGATCTTTGCCTAATGTTTTGTTCTGTCACTTGGAAATTCTCAGGAGATAGCACATCCACATGAACACACACAGAGGGGGAATCCTCAGAGACGTTACATGCTTACTGAACAGAAACGATGTTTATTTCTACACGTCAGTGTGTCTAATTCAATACTTAACCCACTCCACTGAGCTTTACTCTCATTAACTCCTATAAAGTGCAGAATTAAGACAAGAAAAACAGTCCTGCATCCATTTACTTCATTATGATTAATAAAGACGATAGTTTATGAGAAATGAAAGAGGAGTATACTGTTGAGGAAATGGAGATGTGAGTAAAATCAGCTATACAATAAGAGCTTTTGAATTTCTGATTTTGGCAGGTGAACCAGAATATATGTTGCCATCTCTACAACAGCCACGAACTCCACATGACTCTCTCTGCCCTCCTGCCTGGAGCTGACTCATCCCAGTCTTTCTCAAGAAGCCACAGAAATATGTGCCATTCTCAGAGAGATTACAAGCCACAGAAACACAGTTCAGGCATGTAGGTGAAACCCAATGCTATCACCACTGCTGTCGACACACCCCAGAGCTCCGCTCACATTCACACTCTGCCTTTTACCCACAGTCCTTTTCTAGAACAAAGCATTCAGACAGTGTGAATATAAATCCAAGCCTTGATTTACAGATACTGTATAGGCTTCCTCTTCTGCTCTTAATGTGTCTTCATGGTGCTGGAAATGGTACAAACTCATTTTCCTGGAGGCTATGCGCTGATTTCTGCCAAAAAATTTTCTTTTCTGCCTTCCTACTGTCTCCCACTAGGAAGGACAAATATGTTTGAGAGGGAAGTGGAGCGAAAAATAGCTTTGAACTCTCACTCTGAAAAGGGTTTTTATTTTCTTTAGTGTAGTTCAAAACAACTGCATCTGTCAAAGGCTGCACTTCAAACACAATCCAACACAACTCTGATGATATCGTCCTCGACTGATTTGACAGAGCTTGATGAAAAATGAATAAATTAATTGCAAAGAAATGGACATAAACAGTATATTGCTGCTATAAAAAATATAATCCAATGTAAAAAAAAAAAAAAAAAAAGTTTGGGATGTTGTGTAAAATGGACATGAAAACACAACATAATGTTTATACATAGGAATATAACAACTAAAACTTCTGTGGTGACAGAAATATAGTTTACTATTTTATTATAAATATTACCACAGCTTGAATTTCCCAGAAACACTTAAAGGTACAGCGTGTAAACAATCAAAGGTCAATGTCAGAAAAATGTGATATGTAATTCAAAACTGTGTTTCTATTGATGTGTAATCGCTGCACTAGAATAACTGTTATGTGTTTATTTTCTTAGAATGAGTCATTTTTATCTACCTGCTCGGCGGTGCACATACATGAGGCTGCCATATTTGTTTCACAATTTTTACTATTGTGTTTCTGAATGGACAAAACAATGTGTGTGAAGTGAGAACCCTCTGAACTTTAAAACTGCTGTACCAGCTTTGTTTAATGGGAGTTGGTGCACTGTCTGGGATAAGTAATGCCTTAAAGGAGCCCTATCATGAAAAATGGACTCTTAAGAGCTTTTAAGCATGTCAGTGTGTTATTTCCTCATCAAGAAATGATTTAAATCGTTATTTTTCTTCATTCATGCGTATTTGAGTAATCTACATGAATATTTAAACCAAGTGCTACCTCCCTGCAAACAACTGACTATCCACGGCGTTACGTATGAACGTGGAACCAATCACGAAGCGACAAACACGCATGCGCAGCATTGTAGCAAGACGCCCTCTTTGTTGAACAGAAACTCCAAGAAAATCCTATACACACTCTCTGAGGAAGAAACTAACAGCCTGCAGGAAGATTTCCACAGAGACAAGCAGCCATCAGCTAAAAGACGTTTGATCCAGAGTTCAGGAGATTTTTTTTTCCTTTTTTTTTTAAGCTCTAGAGGACGGCAAGTTGGGAAAAATGTGGTCGCGTTCAGCGTTGGAGTTTATTTTTTGTACTGGACGAATCAACTTGTCAGAATTGGTTGGATTATAACTTCCGGAGCAGAAAAAAAAAACCCCTCAAATTTGTGTGTGAACTTCACTCCTGGCAACTTCATGAATCTCTGGCAGTAAAGTGTTTTTTTTCCCTCTGGGATTACTTCTGAAACCTGACATAGTTCCTACTGTAAAAACGCGCATGGACAGACAACAGTGAGTCAAGCCCATCTCTCAGGTCAATGCTAACTGTTAGCCTATGGTCTGTTCACTAATTTACTTACTTGGGTCTCTGTGGTGCTGCGTGTACATCAAACTCCATATCAGACTCTGGGTCGAGCGCATAGAGCTCCATAACAGGCTGGTCTGTTTTATCCCATCGATCGGAGTCCGATTATCCATCAATGTTTACAAGTAACATCCATGTGAGTGCTGCCATTGCCCGTGTTAAAAACAATTCTGTAACCCTTCAGAATCTGTGTCTCTTCCGGGGCGACGTCATTAAATGGGCGTAAAACATGTTGCAATTTGTCGAGAGCTCCGTGGTTCAGGACAGTCAGCCATCTTACTTCCGTGTTGGAAATTAGACGCATAGAAAAACTAATATTTAACACCAAATTAGTTTCTATAGTAGTGATGGGAACATGTTTAGCTTATAAATGCCTGTATTTGACTTTTGGAACATTTGAAAAGCATGATACAGCTCCTTTAAAAGACATCAAAAGAAGTTACTCATAGTACAGTCATAGCTATACCTGAGACCACTGGATCCACTCACAGATGAAAACAGATGTCTGGGAGAATTTTGGCCACTAATGGCCACCACACATTCACAACAGTGCTTGGAATACGAAGTGATATGAAAGAAACATCTTTTCTTTAAAATACCCATCTTTACAACTAGATGTCAATAATTCTTACACATTGTACCTTAAAAAAATGTATGGAGGCAAGAAAAGGCTAAACATAAGGTTTCTAAAAGGTGGAGGCAAAGTTTTTCAACTAATTATGTTAATCTACAATAGATCAACTGGATTGGGAACATAAAGAGCACTATAGAGAAGCAGAGTCTCTCAGAAGGAACCCTGCCACCATGCATGACATCAGACATGATTCTATAATGGAAATCATGCATGGGCACAGGAGTACTTCCACAAATCACTGTCGGTAACACAAATGCAAGTTAAAGCTCTTTTAAGGCTCTAATTAAGCTATATTGCAGCTAAAAAGCCATTTTTGGGCATCATCCAAGAATGCCACGTCTTTTCTGGGGCCAAAGCTAATTTACATAGATTTAAGCTAAATGGACAACGTTCTATGAAATTCTTTTTGACTGTTCCATCAGCATCGATGCCAAAACTTATGCAGGTTTTACAGCGGCACATGTCACCATGGATAACATCTTCTCAGAGAAAGGTATTGCATATTTCAGCAAGCCCGAACCTACAGGTTCTATTACAACAATTTGACTTTGTATTAGAGGAGTGTTGGACCGGCAACTCTGACCTTTCACCCACTAAAAAAAAAAAGAAGAAAGGAGTAAGAAAGAAGAAGACCCAGGCAGTGTGATCCACTACTCCTACATCAGACAAGAATGGAACGACATTCCTTTCCCAAAGCTCAAATCTGTTTCTAATCCACATTTTACACAATATCCCAACTTTAAAAAAACAAACAAACAAACCAAAAAAAGTTTTAGAAATTTTAAGGAATATATTATTATAGAACTAACTTAAAATCCCTTCTTTAAGTACCGCAGCATCACCAGCTGATGCATGCCAGACTGCTGACGATGACTTCATATAATAGTAATGTAGTGAAGTGCAGAATAAGATCACATTACATGCTGTAATTTGATTTCAGTGTAGGTCATTTGAAAGCTGCTCACCTAACGCATCATACATGTGCAGTTGCATCAGCAGCTTTATTTATAGCTCTTTCGTATGTACGAGCTGGCAATAAACCCGGTTTATCACTGGTAACAATATACAGTATGAAGCACACGTGGACAGTTATTTGGTGAGTGTTTGTGAGCATCTCAGTGAAATATCTTATATTACGTCACTGTCACATTTGAGAAGTACTCAATTTATATTGGCAGTCATTCCCACAGTTACAGTAACTATGCTTTGTGCCTCATTGCTGCAATATGTTATTCACCTCATAAAGAGGCAAACTCATCAATTTTTTGGCTTTTTGACTTTTTGACACCCAAAGAGGCATCATCACATCAAGTTAAAAAACAGAGAAAAGAAATATAAACTGCTGAATTGCTTCTGAAGAAGTCATTGCAAATAAATAACTTGATAAAGAACTTGTTGATAAACGACTCTCCAGAAAAGAGCAGGTGGTGAGTGGCTGAGGTCAACCCACACAGCAGGTGATAAACAAACACCACCAGAGAAGAACACATCGCACGTATTACACACACTTTTTATATTCCTTTCTCTCCGTCACACAGGATCTCCCGTTCCCTTTGAATCGTTATGCTCCTGTTTAAAACATGCTTGTGGGTGAACACACACATGCACATTTAGGAGAGATGATAGTGCAAGTGAGATGGCGGGCGGCTATATCAGTGTTGGGACGGGTATATATTCCTGGCTGGTGCTGATAAGCCAACTGATGCCTTGCCTTATTTAGGCAGCACTCACCGCTGACACACTAGCAGAGTAGCACACACTGCATGTGCTCTGTATGTGTTTGTCTAACAGTCTGTGTGTTAGTGCGTGTGTGTATGTGTGTGAGGTGTTCCTGAGCGGAAATAGTTGGGCTCTGAATAAGTGTATGCATATAGATAGAAGTGCACATGTGCGCTTAATGTTCTCTGCCGCTTTCCATATGACTGAGTATTGAAATGATTATGATTTTCATTTGAAAATGGAGAATTTTGGAGTTACTCAAAACATTTTGTAGCTATCGATTCTTTTCCTGACAAATGAATCCATTTGCAGTCTGAAATCCCACAAAATAAATCTGCAAGACATTTAAAAGCAAATCCAGATCCGTTCATAAGTTGCTGTTGTGCAAAAGCAAATTATGAACTAAAATCTATGTCGTTTTTAGGGGTCATAAACTTATTGCACAGGCCAAATAAAAGTGTCCATATTTAACTCATTTATTTTCTTTTATTCATAAGTTGCAACATTTTCTTCACTGTACATAACAGCAGCTCGGTTTTATTCTGGATGGTTATTTTCTGTCTCTTCAAAGCCCTCTCTCCAAAGGGCCTTCTGATTGGTTAGAAATAATAGCATAAACATACTCTTTTTCATTTGTTTGTTTGTTTGTTCTTTTTGTAATTTTTTGTTCAAGGATGTGGCAGTTTTTGTGCAAATGTGGCCATAATGATGTCATCCAGTCGGAAAAATAAAGCCAACTTCAAAGGTTTTTGAGGCAGTGTGGAAGCTTTGTTGTGGACTTTGTATCACTGCAAACCTTTTACATATGGAAAAAATTTATAAAGTCTAATAAAAAAAAAAAAAAAAATAATAATAAAAAAAAATCCCCAAAGCATTATATGGCCTCTTTAACTATGAGATATTCCAGAGCTAACCAATCACTCACAAGCATTTCATATTTGCTAAATATCAATTTAACTAATGGTATATTTGTATATATATATATTAGCACAAGCAAATTTGACTCAAAACACCATCCCTGGGAGTAGCAATCATTTTCATGATATCAATTTAAACTTCTTTGACTACTCAGGAGAAAAATACAGCATAGGTGTCATATAAATGTCACTAATTTATATTAATAGTTAGTTAACCTTTCCCTACAGCCTGCAGAGCAAACAGCTCTGCAACAGACTAATATACACACATTGTTGTACGTCTACTCCTTGCAACTTTTCAGGGTTTTTGATCTTCTGTTTTATGAGACAAGACAGAGAGTAAAGGTTTGGGGAGGTGGCCGACAGGTGAGAAAGGTCACTACAGTACATTACACGGTGTATATAATGACTTACCAGGATACTTAAACTGCTGATCTGTAACAAAACGATTCATGGGAGAAGCGTCAACTTTTCAGTGGTACGGTCACTTATCTCTGTTCACAGGCCTCATATAACCACACCACACAAACACACACACACCCACATGGACATACTGAAAGCGGTGTGTGTCCATTTCACACAGATAAGAGCAGCAGCACAAATGTGAATGAGGGACACAGAACCCCACTCCACCGCATCACAGCAGCTCCCTATCGATTGGCTCATCACGAGCATGAGGTCATCTGCTCCGCCCTAGAGGCTGATGGGATAGCTCCTCTGTACAGTAATTCACAAAGGGAGGGGCAGACATGTCATCTCAAATTCCCTTTTTTTTAAATTATTCTGCTTTTCTTTCATTTCTGCCTGCTCCAGATTCTCCTAAGAACTCCAGCTCAGCAAATTCGCTGCATCTCTGGTCGTATTCAATCACAAATCATACCGTGGCTTTTTCATTCCCATCCGCTTTACTCTCTGTCTGCTGCTGCTGCTAGCTCCCTCCCCTCCTCTGAATCCCACTGCCTCCACATTCAAAGACAGAAGGATCATGTGACTAGAACTGGATCAATATGAGCACATCTTTCACCATGCACTGTACCGTACCACAAGACTTACATAACCTGCTTCCAACCTGCCATTCTGGATGTTTGTCACTTTTAAAGGGAAAAAAAAAATCTTGATTATAGTCAGGGGCTTGTTTTGAGATTTCCAGCTGCACATGATGCAGAAACACATCCCATCCAGTAATTTAATCACTTACTTCAGCACAGGGGACCTTGTTTGCTGCCATAAACACTTTGTATGAGCTGAATGCTTTCACTGTTGTTACTTCAGCGCTACACGTCAGGTCATGTGCCACCTTCAATGAACTCCTGCTCTCCTTTAAACACCAAAGAGGATATTGGATGGTTCATTCTATTGAAGCATTATCCATTTCTCTCTTTTCCCTGTAGGATTAGCTCATCCTCACTGGCCTCCAGTGACCCGGATGGAGAGTCATTATATTGTGGGTCTTATCTGCAGAGCAAACAATATGCTGCAGTTTAATATTATACATGTTAAATCCTCCTTATGTAACCGGGATCTTATATCACTGAAATCTGCAAAATAAAGCATTTACTTCATTGTACTTTAAAAATATAAATAATGCAATAAACCCTGCTATTCAGAGAGTCTGCTATTATTGTATTGCTCTAAATAACTGGGTTCAGCTATGAGACAACCATTTTTAATACTGAGCATGTGTACATTGCTGAATACAGAGGTTGGATGGTTATTTGTATTCAGGCAGAATTATGCAAAAACTACCAATAATTTTCATTAAAATTGGCATGAATGTTGGAAAATAGACAAAATAATTTTATTTCATTCTTGCTTTGAGCACTGTAGCGCAACCAATGGGTTGAACTTGGAGATGCCTTTTTGTATGAATAACATAGCAGAGTCAGTTTGTCATTCAGTCTGTTAGATGATCTACTTCCTTGGCGCAAAGTGAAATATTTAACATTACGTTGGATTAGTAGCCATGAAATTGTAGACTTTATTTCTCCTGCTCCTCTAGAGCAGGGATCATCATCTATAGTAGTTTTTGAGGGCCAGTGTCCTGCAGGTTTTAGATGTTTCCCTGCTGCAACCCACCTGATTCAAATGAAATAGATTTCCAACAGAAGAAAAGGTTCCATTAATGTCATTTTAACCACATTAATCTAAATATTCTTGATTTTATAAAGAATAAAATAAAAATCAGAAAATTTGCAAAGCCCAACAGGGTAAAAGTCTGCACTGATTAATTGATGCATTCAGATGAAAGTCATAATGTGATATATCAAGTCTCAGTCATTTCAATAATGACTCTGACTTATCTGCCATTTGCATACTTTTAAGTGTTTCCCTTCATGCAAGTTCACGTGAATCCCTTATGAGATCAAGAACCGAATCAAAACACACCGAAACCTTTTCATAGCTTGTGCACATTCACTCAATCACCGGTCTAACCATCCCCTTATTCGATGAAACCAGAGGATGTCACAGCGATGCTGAGTGGCCCCCAGCAGGAGGGAGACTTCAAATGAAAAGGTCACATCTTATCCACCTGTTAAAGAGCAGATGCCACATCAGAGCAGTACTTGGCATAGGTGCAGGTATGGCTATACAGCTCTCCACATGAACTTACAGACACACAAATCACGCACACAACGCACACAGGATGCCTGACCCCTATCCCAGGGAATGAAAGACACGTGCAGAGAATAGAAACAGAACCTTTTCCAGGGCTGATCGCATCAGCAACGGTAAAGCCTTGACTGCTGATGATGTATAAAGGTCGGGGCTGCAGGAATGGGACGCCTTTCGCACAGCCTGGGCCTCTATCAGACTACTGCTGTGACTACTCAATATCAAGGGATGCTTGCTATCTCTTTGTTGTGTGTTTACAATGTAGACTCCCACATGCACACACAGGAGCATGAATGAATACACGCACATGCACATAAAGACCACAGTACCTGGAAGCAGCTATTTCCACCTTACTCCTTGCAATGGCTGCAGCCCTCTGTGCCCCCTCCACAGCCCGATCTACCTTCTCTTTGGTTTTGGGGTTCTTAAGAGGAATCAACTGCTTTCGTATTCCACGCACCAGCACGTTATTTTTGTACTTCCCTTCTTCTTTGGTGCCATCTGGGAAAACTGTGCACCCGTAACCGTGACGCTTGTTGTTTAGCCATTCTCCTTCATATTTCATCCCGTTGGATCTCTCTGAAACTCCAAATCCATTCCGCTTGTCATTCTTCCACTCGCCCATGTAGGTCTCAGTTGTGGTGGCATCCACATGGTCCTCCAGAGGTAGGTCCTCATCTGCCAGCTCGCCATCACCGATGGATATGGTAGAGTTGGCGTCGCTGGAGCTGATGCGGCTCATGGTGGCGTCGCTTCTTGCAGAGCTGCGTTTGCTGGAGATCGAGGTCCGAGAGTCAGACTTGCGTAGCTGTCGGAGGCTGCCGAACAGAGAGCCCCGGCGGAACAGGCCTTTCTTCTTGCCGGTGACGACCTCGCTGTCTGAGTGGAAGTTAAGGACGAAGCCACCGCGACTGCCTGTCGGCGTGTCCGCGGGGGATGAGAGGTCGTGGAGCACTGTACCGTTGCTCTGCTCGGAGCGCAGGGAGGCCATAGATGTGCGGAGTGGGGAGCGAATGACGGCGGCCATGCCATAGGGGACACTCTGACGGACGCCGTAGCCGTGGCGCATCCCGCCCATCCACTGGCCTTGATAGGTACCTGAGAAGCAGGCAGACAGAAATAAGAGTGTTAAAATAATCAGTAGTCAAATCTGTATTGATCCAAATATGAAACCTTACCCATGTGAAAACATCAATTGATCAATTAACACTTAAAGAGTTAAATTTAACTCTGTATCCGAGTGTATTTGCGCAGGATTGGCGTTGAATTAACTCTTTCAACAGTGATAAAATCTTAGAGTAAATTTAACTCATAACAGAGTTACACACTGAAAGTTTAACAAAGGCTTACACTGTACAGTGTTAAAGGCAGGGCAAGGGATCCTGGAAAAATGGTTCGAGCAAGCAACATTTTAAAAAATACACCCATCTCCAGAGCATGGATAGCTTGTTAGCTTGCTAGTAAGCAGCAGAGGAACCACGTTTCTAAAAGTGATAATTCCCTCAACCCCTTCTGTGGTGTTAAACATCCACATTGCAAACGTCAACACCTCCATGACTTGATCCACATTTGTTTTTTTCTTTTCAGTGGATTTTAAGAGCATACAGCTACATAGATAAGAGCAGCGAGCAGCCACGTTTGTGTGCACTGTGAGACGCTCATGGCACGTTGCGTGCGCATTGCGTGCGCGTACACATGCGCAGGGAGTGTGGGAGGGGCACAAACGGCAGTCGAATTTCATGGACATAATCATTCAATCAATAAGCACGGGATGTTACATTTTCATTGGATGGGGATTTTTCAGTCCTTTCCGTTCCAAAGGTGATAAATTTTTTAAATTTTTGTGTCAGAACATTTAATTTATTGGCTGCAATCAGGGTGTGAAGAAGACTTTAAGCAATCTAGTAAAAAATGCTCTTGGAAAATACCATCCACCCTGCCTTTAATAGAATTTAACACTACAGGTTAAGTAACACTGGAGGGAGCTAATATGATTCTCAGCAGTGTTGATAAGTTACTCTACCGTGGTGACAAATCAACTCCAACGCAAATACTTTTAAACGCTGCATTGAGTAAATGCAGGGTGCCCAAGAGCTACAATCCTGCAGTTTTTAGAGCATACCTTTCCAACACACCTGAATCAAATGATTAATCTCCTCAAGCACGTCATTTTACCTCTGCAGAAGCCTGGTAACGAGCCATTCATTTGATTCAGGTGTGTTGGAGAAGGAATGCAACCAAAATGTGCAGGATAGTAGCTCTCGAGGACTGGACTTAGACATTCCTGAGTTAAGCCTCACTAGAGGCTCATAATTCTGTGCTGATATCGCTTCTCGGCCTTTTGGCTAAGATCAAGTGTAGTATCTGTTCTTATCAGTTTAAAATTTATAATGTCCCTACCCGGGGGGGAAATATTTAATTGAATTTTGGAACAGTGAGATGGAATAGGGGGGTGGCTCGCCCCTCCCGGAGCGGGCATGTATTGAAGTTTTTCCAGGAACGGGGCAGCGTCTTCTTTTCAGGGGGGGTGGGGGGGGTAGGGGGGGGGAGGGGGGGTGTGGTGGGGGGGAGGGGGGGGGGACCCGGGGCCAGGGCTCAGAGAAGAGATAAAAGGGTGAACAGGAGGGAAACCTACATAAGCTCCCCAACGCTCCAAAGGAGCACCAAGGGCTATCAAGAACTCAGATAGGAAGGGGGAAAAGGAGGAATAAATGCTCACAGGGGAAAATAAAATAAAAAAAAAAAAAAAAAAAAAAAAAAAATTTAACTCATTTCCCACAATGCACTGAGCCGGACATCCTGTTCAGGTGGACAGCATCACAGAAAATTGGGAGAATTGTAAAGGCAAGTTTTTACTTCGACAATTGTCAAGCAAATACTCCTATTCTGTATAAACGGGCATCTTCAACAACATAACCGTTTATTAAAACCTCACACACCAAGGACACCCAAAGGGATCACATCAGTCGTCCTCAAAATTATTCATACCCTCCAATTAAAGGAAAGGCTAAATTCACACTAGTAATTCAAATGACTGAAAGCTAAAGAAAGTAAAAATTTCCAAAAGTTATAGTTTAGTGAAATAAAATATTGCTTTTGAATTGTGGTTGAAAATTATAATAATAATAAAAACAAACAAAAAGCAAAACTGTCCCAGTTAGATTAGAGCACCTTTCACATGAACAGTGGAACAACATACCTGTCAATGCAGACGTCTGATTGGACGTTACAGGAAACACCTGACTGCAGTGTTTGTCTAAAAGTGTTGCTCAACACCATTTTAATTCAGGAGCCCCATCATGATTGTTTACCTGTTTCATTTTTGTGTTTTTGTCATTGTATTTTTGTCATTTTGTTTTTCTGTCAAACCGCAATTCAAAATCAATGTCATGATTTTTACAGAATTTTTGTTTATCATTACTTTTGTCAATTTCAACTTATTTCACTGGGAACTGATTTTTTTTCCTGCTTTAATTGACGGGTATGAAGAATTTTGAGGACAACTGCATCACTTGACTCAGTGCAGGATGGTACAAGGAGAGTCACAAAGCATGATGGGAAATATTCAAACAGAAGAAGCCAGAGTCTTCCCGAGAGCACTTAGTAACACTTGATCAGAGGTGTCAAAAGTAGAAGTAAAAGTAGTTTTTCAGTAGAAATCCTACCATGTTTTTGGATCTGCCAGTGCATTTAGAACAGGTGTTTTCACTAACGAGCTCATCTGTTTGGCAGAGGAGCTAATTAAACCCAGCTGTCTCAGGGATTGGTTGTAAAAACTGCCGGACAGGATTTCTACTTTCTACTTCAAGCCTGTTTTTGACACCTCTGCACTTGATAGTCATTTTTCTTTGACAAACACTGACAAGAGGAAAGTTGTTTTAAAGGTGCACTACAGAACTTTCTGCTATTTCTCGGTGAGGCGCCCCCTATCAACAGCTAAACTGGCATCCATCTTTCTTTTCTTCTCTCCCTCCAAGAACATTTTCTCCGCCATGATGTGTGTTGAAAACACCCAGTGTGTTTATATCTGTTTGCTAGCATGCGATGCGGTGCAAAACCAATAGTCGGCTACAACGTCATGCCGTGCCCGGATAGCAAAAGTTGCACAGTGCGGTCTCTCAGCCTGGGGACGCCACTGGGCAGTGACAGTTTGAGAAATGTGAATCACAAATGTTGGTGTGCTACCAAAAATGAGTCAGGAATGCATATTTCTAAGGTTGAAAAGTTACACTGTGGGGCTTTAACTCTGAAAATTTTCACCACCTCTGCTGGTCATCAGGGCCATTTTACTCTCAATGTTATTGGAATTATTCTGAAACAGTTAAAATGAATTAAAAACTCAAACTTTACTCTGGGGATTTACTGTGTACACGGGGGCAAAAGGGTAACTTAGTGGCCGAGAGTTCCAAACACCTGAATATCTCTGCCTGCATCAGCTGAAATATAGTCTACCCTGACATGTGTCAGAATATTGAGTGCAGAAATCTAACAGCAGCAAACTAAACTGGCCCTCAAACTCTTGGGAACGTCCTTCTGTTCTTTATCAATTCAGAAGTAAACATCCAGTTTTTCCTGTAAGGTATTAGCTGAGGAGGTCTGGATGAAAGGAATAAAACAGCCAAATGCTCCTTTCATGGTGGAATTTTAAAGGGGAGGCACGGACCCAACATGGTGACATCTGATTCCATTCATGCAGTTAGCAGAGAAGCTTATCTTAAGTTGCAAAAGCTTATAGGTTTTATTCTATTACTATTCCCTTTAGTGCAAAACTTAATAGCCACACACTCTGAACATCAGCAATAGGTTCTGAAAACAGCATGGAGACACAGATGAAAGCTGTGTGGAAGGTGCAGAGCACGTCAGCTAGTGAAATGTTTTTTCTCCTTCCTGTCAGCGCTGTGACTGTAAGCATAGCTAACCCAGTCACAGACATTTGATTAAGACACTGATACTGAGGATCAGTTGGGATGATTGTGAATCACTTAGCTGGGAGCCTATTTTCAGGCGGTCACTGACAGTAGGCAAATTCACCACCATCCGTTTGTCGCTGACGATAGGGAATTGCTATGAGTTGCATAATGAGGAGAATACTTCATTAATCCCATTTGGCGTGGCTGCGCCCAATGAGCATGTGCTGGCCTACCGTAGCTTCTTCAAAGCATCATATTTCAATTCTGACCCTAATAATAAAAAAAGGATTGTTAATCAGTTTCTTGAATCTCATTTAGCAACACAGCAAAATAACCTAACATTATTAAAAAAAAAAAAAAAAAAAAAAGGATACACCAGCCCGGCCAGGAATTTAGATGGATAAACAGTGTGAGATTAACAGGCTGGCTCTGTGTTGCAGTTCAATTTGGTGACCCTGCAGATCAAGTCATCAGGATGCTGTGGGGCCAGACGGCCAGATGTTGTGTAGATCCTCTAGGATCAGCTGATTTCCCGAGCCCAGCAATCTGTAACCATCATATGTGAGGCATTTACTCTGCACCATAAGGCCTCAGTTAGGGGAGATGATGCTCACAAATCACCCAGAGACGTGGTGTTTTATAACGAGAGAGGACCATATGGAGCACAACAAGCCCACCGAAGCACTGGCAAGCATTAACTTTTATTTATTTATTTGTTTGTTTGATTTTTAAGCCAGCTTGAGATGTCGTTTCCCTGATCAGATGCAAGTCTTAACATCAGCACAGTACAGGAGCATGTTAAAAGTGAGTTGAAGCTATGGGACTTTCAGAAAGTCAGTGGTGGACCCATGTGTGAATTAAAATGGCTGAAATTTAAATGATGGATCATTTTCAGCACAGTGGAGAAGGCTGCATGAAGTTATAAGGAAGCTGAAAATCTGCTTGTTTCCATCAAAGCTCTGAATTCTCTTTTAACTATGACACAAGTTATATTTCATCTGAAGAAAACACAACAGAAGTGTTTTGGTTAATGGGCATCAAATGAATGAATTTCTTTTGGATTTTCAAGTTCCTTCTCTTTAAGTTCCACTGTGGGGGAGTTTTACTCAAAGAGCAACTGGTAGTTGACAAGTGAAATGTGCCTCAGTAAAAAAAAGAGAAGAACCATAATCTCAAACAGCATCCCTAAAAGTTATTGTCATACAGATTTAAAGGCGTTTTTCGGGCGGAAACGACGATGCACTTGATCACAGAGCGCAGTGCGCAATCTCAGTTTGCAACTCAGCTCATATCAGATGAAGATCCACGCAGTGATGTATTAACATTAGCATCTCTGTTTGTGTCTGAGCATCCTACACATCAGCTACATAACACACCATCAGTTAAAGCGACACACACGTTAAACAAGCACATCCTTAAAACCTGCTGTCTTACCGCCATCGCCATAGGTTTCGACCCCATATCCATCCTGCAGCCCGTTGCTCCAGGTACCCTCGTATCTAGCAGGTGTGTTGTGGCTCTGTCGGACCCCGTATCGACCCTTAAAACCATGACTCCACTCTCCTCGGTAGATCCACTTTCCTTTATTCTCCACACCGAGCCCGTGCCGCTTCCCTTGGGACCAGTAGCCCTTGTAGGTATTCCCGCTGGGCCAGGTGTACACCCCTACTATCTCAAAGCCGTGCGACCAGGACCCGGCGTATTCGCCTTGGCCCTTGGGTCCGGTGCAGATGCCGTGTCCGTGGGCTTTGCCATCCTCCCACCCCCCGCAGTAAGTGCCACCGTCGTCGAAGTCAAACCTTCCGCCCGTCATTCAGATAAAGGCTGGAAATAAAGCAGATCGTGCGCTGCTGCAGACTCAGGCGTCTCCAGGACCGAGGTTGGGTGATCCAGGACCGGTGGTGTGATGAACGGGCGAGCCAGCAGGATGATGACTAGAGAAGCAGAAAATAGGAGGGTGAGGACAGTGAACTGGTGCTTCCTGACACCGACATGTAATACAAAAGGCATGCGTAATGGCAAGAGTAAAGGTATGAATGGTGGGCGTCATTTACCGGAGGCGCACGCCGGATTCTCCGTTGTGTGTTGCTCGTCTCCCCCCTCTCACCCACTGATCACAGAGGGAGAGAGAGAGAGGTATGGAGACCCTGCTGAAGAAAGGCACCGGGCCAATCGTAACGTCACGCCACAGGGACCTCCCACTCTCCTCTCTCTCCCCCCACCCGCTCTCCTTCCCTCAGTAAAAAACCTTGACGCCTCAACCCCCACCAAAAATAAGGAACCTCTATATTTATGCCAAACTCCGTTTCACATTTGAAAGACGCGCCTCGCTCCCCACAAGGTGTAAATTCCGACAGTAGCCGCATTCTCGGAATTATTTTTATCTGCCGTTTTTAATAAGGGGATTATACGGAGTTAATCTCATTGCTCGTATAATAAAATAACATTCAATGGCTTGTTTTAGGAGGCACTCGTTTGACTTTAAGAAATTCCTCCTGTTGTCTAAATATTTCATCAGTTTCCCCCCCCAAAGTGCTGGATGACCACTTATGATTTCATGTGATTAACCTCGAAAAGTCCACTTAAAATGATTTTAAGAGTGGATTTTTAGTAGCATCGGTGCATCAGGTAGATCAACATGAATTAACATCCCCTTGCTCAACAGTAGTGACCTTTAACGCAAGTAGGCCTACTTGATGAACTCTAAACCAGAGGCCACACATTAATGAAAGGTATAACAGCGACCTCTGCTGTCCAGACAGGTTCATTGCAATGAATGGCAACGCAGATGAGTTACATCGTAAACCACTGAATAATTTGGGTTTAAACATATTTCCACGAATAGAAAACAAACCACCATTTATATGAACTAGCTTGTCCATTCTTACCGATATTTTACTCTTGAGCACTGTTGCATAATAATAGTTACATCATTTTTGTGAATTTTGTGGAGCCTGAAGTGAATCATTTTCAGTGACAAATAGACACAAAAGACATATCCAGTTTCCTGTAGGATCTTGTAGTACTTGCAAGGATCTTGCTGCTGTGGAAAGAGAAACATGATCATGTAGAGGTATTCACTCTTGTTTTGAGATTCAAGTAATGCCAGGTTTGTGTCAGTTGCTAATAAACAGGCATAACAAAATGAGCTTTTAAAGTCAGTGGTTATATATCTCCAGAATCTGGGACCATCCTCCAGGATGACAACACTCTACCCCATCAGCACAGAGTACTGTTATCCCACAACAAAACATGAGAAAGTGGTGACCATCATGAGGAAGGATGTGCTAAGCTGCTGCAATGGTAGAGTTTTGCATTTTTTAAATAAAATCTAAAACAAATGGCCGGTATGTGTTGTTTTTCTTTATACTATGAACACAATCCAGTCCACCACACTACTCAAAACAAGAGGATATATCAACAGAAGAACATTGTAGGGAATTTTGGAACATTTTGGGGGGACACTACCAACACATTAAGCTGTGTTGCTCATTACCCAGAAACACCATCCTTACAAGTTATATCTCGTTGTAAATGTGACTAATAGGGCTTGCAAACGATGTACAAAACAATAGCAGGTAGTATCACAGTATGAAAGGGGGGAAGTGATCAGAAAAACTGAAATTTCCTTATAAATAATGATAAATTTATCAGTTGTCTTTGATGTTTTGTAGCCAGTATACGGTTAATAAAAAGTAAAACTTAAAAAAAAGATGAATGCTGTTTCATAATTTAAAAAATCCTCATGAAGAACAACATTTGAGTTACACTCCGAGCCAGCGGGGGGAGCAGCGTGGTCGTCAGTGACGGTGTGCTCCTCTCGCTCGTCCCCTACAAACCCTAACAGCTAAAATGGCGTCCGAAGACGGGTCTGAAATCCAAGATGAGAAAGCATCTCTCTTAGAGGTGAACTCTGAGCAGGATGAACAACAGCAATGTGTCACAGTTGCTAAAAAAGCAGAATCCAAACTGACGCTTTATCACTGGACTCAGTCTTTCAATTCTCAGAAGGTGAGTTGGTGTTACTACGTTTCAGCACCACAGCTCCGTGGACAGCTCCCGATTCATTTCTAAAACTATCCCGTATGGTCTCATCTCTGAAGATTGTTTTAGATTTATATGACCCCTTCTTTTCCTGCCTTCATTGATAAAACTATTTAAAACACTTTCAAACGCAATTTAACTATTTATTGAGGTATTTCTTTTGCTGATGAAGCAGAGAAGCATCATAAACCCCAACCATGCAAATGCGTTGATGGAGGAAATGAAAAAAGACCATCTGACTTGCACTATTTTCCCCTCCAGGTGCGTCTGGCGATTGCAGAGAAAGGTTTGCACTGTGAGGAGTATGATGTGAGCCTTCCTCTCAGTGAGCACAACGAGCCGTGGTTCATGCGTCTGAATCCTACCGGCGAGGTACCGGTCCTGGTCCACGATGACAACGTCATCTGTGATCCAACACAGATCATGGACTACCTGGAGCAGAACTTTAATGATGGTGAGAATAAAGTGGAAGTGGCTTTCGGGGCGTTTTAGACAAGCACCTCATATTTACATCATTTGCTTATTTTTCTTCAGTTTCTTGTTTCATTTCGTTGTGAGTTTTCTGTTTTACTGCATGCACATTGATTTGTTTTTTAATTTTGTCCCGGTTTGCGTTGATCCATGCTAGCTATGTTCTAAGAGTCTGCATTCAGTCGACTTTAAAGGAGGGGAATCTGGTAAGCATATTAGTGAGGAGTTATTTGAAAGTACTTACTCATAGAAGACATCCTTCATTTTTCTTTTTTTGACCCAGAGTGTCGTTTATGTACTCATATGCACAACTCAACTCAGTGTCATTTGAAGATAGGAAAATATAACATTCTCTTGACTTTCTTGTCCCAGATGGCGTCCCCAAGCTGGTACCTGAAGAGGGCAGTAGGTACTATCTCAGAGTGCAGCACTACAGAGAGCTGTTGGACTCACTACCGATGGATGCCTACACACATGGCTGCATCCTCCACCCCGAGATCACTGTGGACTCCCACATACCAGCATATGCTGCCACATCTATACGAAGTAAGACAGCCTGAGATGAACAGAAGTATAACTTTAAAGTCTTACAAAGGCCTCCACTCACTCTATTTTCCTACAACCTGTGATTCTTACCTACATACGTTTTATACAGTTCTTCTGGTTAAAGTTAAAGGTAAATTGTAAGTTCCCAGCCAACATGTACAGTATACAGACTAGGGGTGAAACAATTAATTGAATTATTCGAATTAATCGATTAGAAAAATAATTGATAAATAAATATTTTTGTAATCGATGCTTCACGCATTGCTTCCGGTCTGTATAAACTATTTACCGACACTCCCTACCAGTGCGTGGCAGTAATGCACTTACTCGTTGCGTGTCAACCTCAGTCTTTGGTGCCAATTTGGACTCATTATTACTCCATTGCATCTCAGTCACATCTTTAAAAACATAGAAAGAGCTAATCTGATTAATAGATTAATCGATTGATTACAGGGGTAGATTTATCAACTATTAGAATAATCGCTAGCTGCAGCTCTAATATAGGCACCCCTGTCCTGGGGAACAGGGGTGCCTAGTTATTCTAGTTATCATTCTTGTTACATTCTAATTACATCTTATTTCCATGTCAATGTCAAATAGTTTTAGCAAGGCATCCCATCGCTGAGAGTACCATACCAGTGCCTTTAGCTTATTTTTGTAAATCATTGACAAGGGAAAGCCAAACCTGAATTAAGAACAGCATTGTTTAAATGTTTAAATGTTTTTCTTTAAATGTTTTTTGTTTTTTTAATTTTCGATTGCATTTGGATTTTCAATGAAGACTGCATTTATTAGAATAAAAACAGATTATGATATCACAGAAAATATTTACCATTAAATCAAATTTTGAAAAGCTGTCTTAATGCAGGAAACAAACCCTGAAGAGTGGTTTTTTTTTTATTTAATTGTTTGTTTTTTAACTAAGTTTTTTGTTTGTTTGTTTGTTTTTGTTTTTTTTATCATAAATGAAAAAGCGAACAACATCCAAAAGTAGTAATTATAATGATAATAATAACAATGATAATAAAATCAACAGCAACAAAACATAATAATAATAATAATAATAATAATAATAATAATAATAATAATAATAATAATATGACAATAATAATAGTAATAATAATAGTTTTGTCCTCCTGTCGCTCACACACACACACACACACACACACACACACACACATACTGCTGCATGTGCTCACGTTCCTCCGGAATAACAGATGCAAGTTTTTTCTTGCATCTTTGTGATTTTGCGTCAGAGCAGGTACTGTATAGACAAATGCGTCAATATTTCTCCTCCGAATTATTCGCAGTTTCGTGCCGTTTATCTGCATCGGTCCCGGTGTGAAAAGGCCTACTGCATTCTTTTTGCCATTGTGGAACTTTGTTTGTCTATATTGGTCTGTCTTTGACTTTTTGTCTTTCTCTCTCTCTTTCTTTGTTAATTCTGTGACATTTTTTCTCTCTCTGTGTCTCTGTCTGAATATGCATATACATGTATATATATATATATATATATATATATATTTTATACAACCTGTGCCGGTTGTAGACTTGTAATTTGTGATACTGATATGTCTTTTACATTCTCTTTGTGAAAATCTGGCCCTGATCCTCTACAACGGGTCCACCTTCATTGTACCCGATTCTCATTTCCTCCTCTTCTAACAGGGGACATACGAGTTGTTTCCAAGTTGTTCATCCATCAAGTCATCCAACTTTCTCTTCCTCTGAGGTTTAATTGTAACCTCCGAGGATGCAACGTCAGATTGAGCCTGCAGGGACACATTTGGACCCATTGCTCTCCTTTTCCTCTTCAGGGAGTTGGTGTTTGGACTCCTGTTTTAAGACCCTGCATCTGAAATGTCCCCTCTTTCTTTTTGTCTGACGTTTTATTTTGACCTCACGGGTCAAAGTTTTAGATGAAGCCTCAGGCATCATCATTCTCTTCATCTGCCTTACTGGGGGGCCGGTTGCTGGACTGTTGCTCCCTGGATGTGCAGCTTCAAATTGGGCTCTACTCCTTTTCGGTTGAGGCCTGGCTTCCACCATGTTAAATGAGGCCTCTCTTTGAACCTGTTTTGGTAAACTGGCTATACTTTGGAGAAAACCTTCTGCCTTCATCTTTTTCCTCTTTGGTATTGACGCATCCAATTTGTCAGACTGCAGCAAGGATTCAGAAGAACCCGACCTTAACCTTTTTCTTGAGGATTTTACAACAGCTCTTTGAGAAACATCTGCAGTGGTGAATAACTGCAGATCTGTTGGTTTCAGTTCTTCTAAGCTAAAGATGCTCATGAGATTTTGTGGAAATTCATTATTTTCTGAAACAAATTTGCTTCTGGAGAAGATATATGCTGTGTCTTAGGGGAAGGCTCAGGGGTAGGGTCACATTTTACCATGCTCTCATTGGTCTGGCAGGCGTGTTGTCGAGTGACGTCCCTCGACAACATGCCCGCTGTACGACACGCCCCTGGCTTGCGAACCGCAGATAGACCCTACTCCAGCTAGTAGATTTAAATGACTCCTTCTAAGAAAATAAACATATAACAGATATTTTAGTGCAGCAATTGCTCATCTATAGTTTAGAATTATCACATTTTTCTGCCATTGACCTTTTATTTTTTACATACTGTACCTTTAAAGGCAGGGTGGATGACGTTTTCCAGGAGAATCTTTTTTACGATATTGCTTAAAATCTCCTTCACACCCTAAATGCAGCCAATTGATTAAATGCTCTCACACAAAAATAGAAAAATTTAGTCACCTGTGGAATGGACAGGACTTAAAAAACCCCATCCAATCATCTTGAATGGCCTGTTCTCCATAAAAATCAACCGACATTTGTCTCTCCCTCTCTCCACCTCCTCCACCCCCCTGCACCTCACAGTGTAAACAAACATGGCTGCTCACTGCTATTATCTGTGTAGCTGTTTGCTTTGAAAATCCACCAAAAAGAAAAAAACGGATGTCGATCAAGTCATAAAGGTATTGATGTTTGTAGAGTGGATGTTTTACACCGCAGAAGGAGTTGGAGGTGAGCAAATTAACACAATTAACACGTGGTAAATCAGCTGTTTACTAGCTAGCTAACAAGCTAGCCACTTGGCTGTTTTTGGTTGTCTTCTGCAACCTACTCTTGAGCCATCAGGGTGCACGTTCCTGCATGCTGGAGGTGTGACTTCGATCAGGTATATTCTTTTAAAATGTAGCTTGCTCGAACTGGTTTTCCAGGATCCCTACCCTGCTTTTTATGTCTGAACGCGTTGTCAGCATTTGACGCCCAAAGTTGGATTCTGGTCCACATAAAATCAGACGCTTGACATCCAGAGACAAAAACACTCTTGATGCACATCATGTGAATCAAGAGCATCTAGACCAGGAGTGGGGAACCTTGGCCTGCAGGTCTTCCACTTCCCCTTGCTCCTACACACCTGATTCAAATCACTGAGTCTCTGTGCAGAACTTCATTGGCTGTTAGATCCATTTGATTTGAATCAGGTGTGCTGGAGTGGAGAGAAATGGAAAACCTGAAGGGACACCGACCCCTGAGGACCAGGATTTCCCACCCCTGATCCAGACTGTGATAGTGGACCCATTTGTTTTCCTTGGCCTGTGTCTTTTGATGATAAAAACCCAGCAAGGTGCTTGGTTTTATCTGTTCCACTGACAGAGAACGACTTCGTTGGGTGTCTCTGCGCTTCGTCTGGATTCTTTAGATTGTTCAGAGGTGTTCTGAGTTTGATGGGTTTCACTATTTACTTCAAGAACTGCACGCTGATGATGGGCGCTTTCAGCTTTTGTCTGATCCAGGCCCAGATTAATGATCTGATGTCCCACATCGGGACAGTATCATAAGCCCATTAAATTCCATCGGCACAGCATGTCATCAAACCACTGTTTTTAAAACCCGGGAACGGATGCAGATCACAGCTTATCCCCCACTGTCTCTGTGGAGTGAAGAGAATCCCTGAGTTCTTCTTGGTTTTTCCCATCATGTCACAAAATGTCAACTTGGATTTTCTACATGACAACCAAGCTTATGGGGCTATTGTTGTTTTCTTGGGCTATTTTTATATGAAACAACTGATGACTCATTAGTAATACTAGCCTTAAAATGTAGTTCATGCACTATTTTGTATTAAATGACTGTCTGTTTTTTCTGCATGTTGACAGCACAGATTGGAAGCACACAGTCCGAACTGGAGAAACTGGCTGAGCAGAACCCTGAGCTTAAAGATGCATATATAGCAAAACAGAGACGCTTGAAAGTAAGTTACCTAAGTTAGCTGAATGCCTGACGAGAAAAGTTGTTTTGGGGAATTGCAGTGGAAGTTAAAGCCTCCAAAATCCATAGCAACCCTGCAGTGGCTTTGTCTGTTTTGACCACATTGTGATTGAGTAACCACTGGACTTTATATGGGCCTTCCACCTGTGCTGCACTCTGACATAGAGATGTGAGCTGTGCCCAAAATCATTTTGTTGTTCAGTCATCCACTTCTCCCTATATAATAGATGTTGTTAGTTTACTCAGCAGAGCAGTAAATTGAGTAGTGAGACGGCAGAAAGTAGTATTGATGGCATGGTTGATCATTTCACGGTGGAAATTTTGATGGCACCAAAAGAAAAAATGGAGAATACTCTAAACATGAGGCTCATTAACGGAGAAAAAGAATTAAAGTATAGAATTTGACATTAAAATGGAAAAGGAAGAGGCTTAATTTAAATAGGGGGCAGTTAATTGTTGCAGTCACCTTTTAAAAACTATTCACCTAAAGCCAGTTAGCCTACCTATTTCAGGGTAATTTCCATTTCATCTGCCATTGAAATTAATGTTAAAGGTGTCATAATAACCTTGTGTTTTACATTCACAATCCTTCTTAAATTATCTTCAAATTAATTTTATTAAGTTGAGTGGGACGAAAATTTAATGAGCTCATTTTAACCTCTTTTTTATCCCCAACTTTTGTTTGTCGCGAGAATACGCACGAGAATTAGACTTGTCTGTAAGTGCGTTCACGAGGCAAGCATCAAAGTCAAAACAAAGTTTTATCAGAACAGAGCAAGTGAAGGAAATGATGTCCCAACAGTGAAAAACGTGATAAAAACATAACGGCATGGTTGATCGAGAGGATCCGCGGAGTAAAAGGGCTGGACTCTGATGAATATAAGGAGCGGACGTCTGACGTGAAGTTAACCAAACAATGTTAGCTTCTGTAGCCACATTAGCATTGTCCGCTCGTCAACCACCGTTTACTGGTCTCTTACACAAAAAATAATAAGTTACACAAGCAGCAACACTTACCGACTGCACATCCTCAGTGATAAATATAATCCACTGGTCCCTGGTAGTGCTGTCCCTCCTGTTAAAGCACCGAAAACTGCTGAATTTCTGCGGAGGCAACTCAGCATGACAATCTCCCCCCTCCTCTTCCTCCTTGCTGTCGGCATCCTTTCTGACAAAGCTGGTCTACTCCGTGGCAGGTAATCAGCTGCTTTCAGGTGGTGCTAAAGAGGCTAGCTTAGCAGCTCGCAGCCTCTCTAGTTCACGTCATAACAGCTGGTCATAATAGTCATAACTACTCCGTGGCAGATAGTCAGCTGCTTTTAGGTGGCGCTAAAGAGGCTAGCTTAGCAGCTAGCAGCCTCTCTAGTTCACGTCATTCGGAGAAAGAAATTCAAATCGTGTACTGTGGAGAGCGTGTGCTTGTGGCCGATTCTGATGAGAAGAGAGCGCCCGCACTCAAAGACGCAGTTACTTTCACTCTCTGGAGTTTCTGGCAAGTTATAACTGAGGTCCTGTTCCAATACAGGTTTTAATGTGAAAAAGTGGGATTTCCGGGTGATGACTCCTTTAATATCTATGATAGATAAATATATCTCTTTTTTTAAAAATTAGATGATATACTGTAATACTTAATATGACACAAAAAATGGGTGCTATGCTAAAAGAATGGAGAAGTCTGATCACTGAAGAAAAAGTGCTAGCTAGAGTTGGCAGCTATGGCTAACTGTACTTGAAGCTAATCCTTAATAATTTATATTCCTTACAAGATATTCAGTGCTGAATTTGGTGGGTTCTGTTTTCTGAACAGCATATTGACTAATCAGTTGCGTTACTTCATAAAACTGAATCAGTAACAGTCAGTCATGACAGAAAACAAAAGCCTAAACTGCTACTTTAGCATTTACTGATTTAGCATTTCTTCTAGGATCACACTCAGTTTTTCATTAAGTTTGGTTTGGTTCATTGGATTTGGTGTATTTATTGCATTTAGCAGTTCCATATTATATATTATTCAAAGAACACTTTTTTTCTCTTTCCTAGTGAGTTATAGACCTTTTTCCACACTTCCTTGTTTTTTGACCGGAAATACGCAACGGTCGAGGATCTTTACTTCTGACAACAATGTCTGAAGCTGGAAAGTCAAGTCACTGCAGTGCACCAGGCTTTTTTTTTTTTTTTTTTTGCTCTGAAGCAGTCCAACATCCATTTCCAAGAGTTTTCAACATCCATCAATGATAGATATTGATAGGAGAAAAACCGAAGCATCATAAAACGCCGAGTCATTTTGACACAACATCCGTGAGCACAGACTGTTACACTGTGACCGCTTCAATCCCCTAATGTAAACATTTGATACGATCACAGAGCAAAAAGAAAATAGAATAAATAAATAAAATGAAATAATGTCCTCAACTCTTGCCTCAGTCCTGAGTTACTGTTTTCATCGATCAGTGTTAAATTAGAAGAAAGGAGTTTTGTAATTTTGTCCTTGCATGCATGGAGATAGTTTAACTGTGTTGTGTGAAGTTGTGGCTGCTGTCATCTGTGGGTATGGTGAGGTGGACTGTGTTGAACAGCAGCGCATGATGTTGCTTTGTAACTGTGGATTAATTTTCTCACGTATGTTATAATGAGAGGCTGAGACGAGGCAGTTCGGGTCCAGTAAAAAGACGAACTGCCTCCTCTCAGCCTCTCATTATAACATACATGAAAACATTGGTAACCCACAGCTGTAGGCCTACTAGAATAATACATGTATGTTACTCAAAGCTACAACAGAAGCATGTTAAATAAAAGCCACGAAACATACAGAATATAGTTTTATTTTATTTCAAACTCAGATTAAACTACGATATCTTGCGATCTCTTGCAGTTAAACACGTACCAGCGATATTCTACCATCTATGAACTTTATATTGTTCACAATAATTTAAAAGCAATAATTTTGAAATCGAAGTGATCAGGGAAGTTTTACCAAACCTATAAAAAGAAAAAAAAAAACATTATTTCAAATTGGACATTAATATTACAATTAATTATGCACGTACTGGATGCATTAATACACCTGCATGGTCACATTTTATTTCTTGTCAATGTTATCAGAGCAGCTCTGCAAATTTCATTCTAATCTGATGCTTTCTTATAGCGGAAATGCTGAATAATTGCTATCAAAACCTCCTCTAAAAACATTCGGTTTCGGACGTGATTGAATTACATTTAAAGCTTGGTATATTAACAAACTCCCTCTCTTTAAAATCCCGAGAGCAGCTCAACACGTAGGCCTACAGATGCCAAAACGATGTATCGTTGGTCACATGATGGAAACAATGCAGACAATGGTTCTTAAGATCAAGGCAGAGTCGAGTGAACGGGCTCAAATAAAATATCCAGAGTGGAAACATGATCCATTTTTGACGTTTGACTGAAGTCTGGCCCTCACAGGAAGACCAGATTCTCAACCATTACGTACTTCCGGTTTTTGTGAAAAAGGTCTATAGCCTTTTGTATGTATAAAATCTTTGCTGAGTCACAAATCCTCCCAGTCCACAACAATGGATTATTCTCTGAATGAAAGTGCTGTTGCTGCGGAGAACCTTAAAATGACATGAGATTCATCAGAATGTTTGAAAGGCAGTAGCATCACAATACACCTCATTTTCATTAACTGTGCAAAGAAAAGAAACTGAATATTAATATTGTGTCACTAGTAATAGATTTATGATGGTATTGTAAGTAATCCAGTGTTGGTTTATTCAAACACAGGCTACCGGAAAGACATCTACAGTGCACAGCATGAGAAAAATGATTGGGCATTTAAAATCTGAAGCCCAATATTTTCCTAAATTGACAATGTGCTTAATGAGTTCTTCTATACAACTGTCTGTGTAGTCGAAGTTGTTTGACCATGACAACATGAAGTATCTGAAGAAGCTCCTGGATGAACTGGAGAGTGTGATGGACCAGGTGGAAACAGAGTTACAGAGGAGGGTGGAGGAAACACCAGGTATCCACAACAGCTTTTCACTTGGCAGCCGCTGTAGGGTGTGATTTGGATATATGATAAAAATAAACAAGGCACAGTTTTTATTCCACCCATACTGTTCTCTGTCCACCCATTGTAGAAGAAGGCAGCCCATCCTGGCTGTGCGGTGACTTCTTCAGCATGGCTGATGTCTCCTTGGCAGTCACTTTACACCGCCTGAAGTTCCTCGGCCTCTCCCGTCGCTACTGGGGCAACGGTAACCGTGTCAACGTGGAAACATACTACGAGAGGGTGGTGGAGCGCCCAGCCTTCAGGAGAGTACTGGGACATGTCAACAACATCCTCATCTCTGCTGTCCTTCCTGTAGCATTTCGTGTGGCCAGGAAGAACGCCCCTGTTATTGTCGGTACCACTTTACTGATTGGGATTCTGGGGGGAGCAACATATCTCGCTTTCCTCTACATGAAGAAGAGGCTGACTTTCTTCAGCTGAGGGAAACTGAAATAGCTTGAGACTGAACTAAATTGTATATGACTAATAAATAAACATTAGTAAAAGTGTAACCTATAAATAAAAATCTTTGTTTTGCTTATTGCACAAAAGGCACTTTTACCCATCCTTTGAGACTGCTGCATTATAAACCAAAAAAACTGACTTAAGGAACTTGTGTTTTTGCATGTTTTTATGTAATCCTACACATACCAAAGCTGGTGAGTCAGCCTCTGATCAGCACAATATTCACATGATATACTTTGTGACTACTATGCCAGCTTATATGCAAACATGGGTGGCCTTTTATAGATGGGCCCTAATAGAGATCTGATGGTTTCTTTCATTTAAAGAACTATGGAGGTTCTCTTGGCTATCTAAATGGGCCGGTTGTTTTTACAGACCATGTGGCTGCACGTGAATTCCTGCTTGGAAAAAGTACAATAATCTGACCTTCAATAATAACATAACAGTGACACGGATTTAAACAAATACAAGTAGACTCGCCCACTTTACTTTAGCAACAAAAAGTGTTGCTGTGAATGAATGGGACACCACATCTAAAGTTTACTGGATACATTAGATCCATTGAAAAGGCTTAATGGTTCATTTAGACATCTTGATGTGTGCTTAAGTTGTTGCAAAGACTCTAATATGTTTTGTGTGCTTGCTTTTTGTTGTTTATTGATTTTTGCATGCTGGGAAATTAAAACAAGTACACATGAAGCCCGCAGTCTTCTTCCTGTGACAAACTTTGACAGAAATGAACTTTCTGATCTACATCTCAGTTTAACTACTTGAAAAGCTGGCCTTACAAATCACAAAAGCTTTGTGGATTTCTCCAGTCATCACATATTTTTCTCCACAGTATTTTGATGAATTTGCCGTGTAGCAATAGGTGAATGATTACTTCTACAGCATAATTTACATATAACCATCACGGCCAACATCTGTCTGAACTCGATCTGCTCCTGGCATTCAAATGAAATTTAGCAAAGCGTTAGAAATTCATAAGCCTCGTTTAACGAGCTATCGCATATCATACAGGTTTAAAACAAGATTTAAGAAAACTAGAGAAGAGCCACTCACATTTCCCAGACCTTGGACCTAAATCAACATCTACAATAATCTGTTTGCCCAGTCACAGCGTCCAGGCCAACACTGACATTCAACATATGCTAAGCTTTGATTTAAATTCCTCCTCACGTGAGCTCAGCCTCACATAAAACAGACACAGGCACTTTTCAACAAAGTCTGGCCTTTGTTTTCCTTGTCCAAGGGGGCTGGGTGGTGCAGCTGTCAAAAAAATCCCTCACATGTGTTAAAGCCACATGAGAGTGTCGATGTCAAAAAACCATTAGGTCATACTTGCAATACCAGCTTTGGAAAATCATACTCTTGCAAATGCAACTGCAGTGATGTAATATTTTTTTTCTACAGTAGAGTTATATCACAGAGGTTTCAATTTAAGGGGTTTGGGCCAAAGTCATGAATAAAACAGAGATGCATGAAATTCTACTTAACTGCAGGAAAGCTAGTAAATTTGTCCATTTGTGAATCCATGCAAATATTAATACTTTCATCAAAAAGATTAAACCAAACCAGCACGTATTATGATAGTTGTCAGACTATATATGATGGTAATAATTGTCATTGATGCAGCATTGTTGGTCCACAACAGAGAGGGAAAACCTGCCCCACTTTCACAGTAGGATTAAAGCTTGAAACAACTTTTTATTGAAAATAAGTAGGTGCATATTTATTCCACTAGAGGGCAGTATTTCCTCAAAAAAAAATCTCATCTGTCAGAACGATGTGGGAATAATATTTTAGTTCTTAACTCAGAGGGAACTGAGTCCTGCTCAGTAAACTTCAGTGAGATCCAAGGATTTAGAAAGTGTTTAGAAAACAACTACTGTTTACAATCTGGAGTTGTACTGATCCAATTTAAAAGCTTTGGATGCAGTTGTTACATTTGAAGCCAAAACTGATTAATCCAGCCAAAAAAAAAAAAAAAAAACCTCCCGTTGTGGTTGGATATGATCATATGTCACTCTTTTTTTCTTGTTATTTTTCCATATTTTTTTTCCCCAAAGTTCAGTGGGTGGTTTACAGGAATTGAACACAATTTCACCTCATTTCTCACTTCACATGACAGAGGAGGGTAGCTTTATTATTATAACTGCATAATTCAACATGTCCTTAAAGCTCTCTGAGCTTCATAGAGAAAAACATTTGGAGTTCCCAAAATGGTGAGTCAAATGTGTATTAGAGCTGAGTGTTAGACTGGAACAAAAGCGTTTATAGAGTACTTCTTGTTGGGGTGTGGGAAATGGTAGTAATGCTGCTCTGAATACAACATAATGGAGTCCTACTACAACACAAAGAACTGATAGCATGCAAAAATCCTCATTAGGCATCAAACAAGTTGCATGAAACATGAGTAAATCTGTGCTGAAGCCTCTCTCACAACATTTCAGGTTAAAAAGTGAGTGACTTCTGAATGTTTGGGTGGGAAAATTAAGGGTTGAATCCACTTCAAGTATGTCATACAGCCATACCTTAAAGGTACAGTATGTAAGAATTACTGACACCTAGTGGTAAAGATGGTTATTTGAAAGAAAAGATGTTTTCTTCCAAATTACTTTATATTCCAAGCACTGTTGTGAATGTATGGTGGTCGTTAGTGGCCAAAATTCTCCCAGACATAAAGATGTTTTAATCTGTGAGTGGATCCAGTGGTCTCAGGTGTAGCCATGACTGTACTTTGAGTAACTACTTTTAATGTTTTTTAAGGCATCACTTATCCAAAACAGTGCTCTAACTCCCATTAAACAAAGCTGGTACAGCAGTTTTAAAGTTCAGAGGGTTCTCGCTTCACTCACATTGTTTTGTCCATTCAGGGACACCGTAGTAAAAACTGGTGGAACAAATATGGCAGCCTCCATGTATGTGGACCACCCAACAAGTAGGAATAAGTGACTTATTCTAAGAAAATAAACACAAAACAGTTTTTTCTAGTGCAGCGATTACATGTAAATAGAAACACAGTTTTGAATTATATATCACATTTTTCTGCCATTGACCTTTGATTTTTTACACACTGTACCTTTAAAGGCAACAGCTGATATTCATTTGCACCAAAAACTAATGCAAGCTCTGTGAAGTAAAGCAGTGCAGTCTTCCACCTCTGTCTCTGGCCAACCAAAAGGTAAAGCACCAAAGTGGTCAAACACAGCCCCTTCATTTAAAACAAACAAACACCTCATTTGAAGTGTACTGATGCTTTTAATGTTCTTATGGCCACCTAATGTTTGGTCAGGGAGGATCTTTTCCTGGCATAGGCTGGAGCAGTGTCAAAGGTTTGGAGTGAAAAATAAGAGACACCACGCTGTGGCTGACGTTGCTGATGATGTGGCGTTAGAGTCGAGGCACATCTGTACCAAGGCTTCTGTTGCGCAATAGCATGAAGGCCAACTAAGAGATTATTTACTTTCCCATCTACAGCATCTTTAAACCTCTTCGTTGTATCTTTTAAATGGTGACTGGCATCCAGTCAGACCACTAAAACAGAGCTGTACGCAGTCTCTTCTCTGCCATTAAAATAAACAAAATCAATGTGTCTCAAGGCATCCTCAACTCCCTCCTTTTTTCTCCTACTCCCTGCCTTCCAAGAACTGGCTTTTCTCTGAACACAGTTCCTCTCCTTTTGCTCCTCCTGGCAGAATATCTACGTCAAAAGTGCTGGGTGAAGTGGTGCAGGTGTCTGTTTTGGAAACAGAGTTGCATAGAAACCCCCAGCAGACACACTGCAGACAAGGGAAATGAGAGATGGAGGCGTGCAGCGCAGCGTGCTTGGGTGGTTGAGTGATGCTTGGAAATGAGTTCCTTGGTGGTGCAATAGAGAAGGGAAGGATCAGGGGATAAAGCTGAAAAATTCGAAATGATTTGGACTAAAGAGCACGCTAAGAAGTGCAGGATGACCTTCTTCAATGCAAGTGGAACAGCTCAAGTTGCAGTTGCTGCAATCAAGAGCAATAAAACACAATCTTCTGTCATGTGAGCTAAAATGTCTGAACCGCCATCCTGTGTTAAAAGAAAACCTCTAAATTATGCAATATGGTGAACAAACAGTGCTTTTCAGTGTAATTATGCAGTCAGAGCAGCAATTTCTTGGTACATTGAAAGTGTGTGCTGAAAATGAGGCAGGTGGACTGTGTGGTGATGATGTGTGAGTTGCGTTGGATGTTCACAGACAGGCAGGCTGGGTAAACAATAACCCACGCAGCAGTCACCTGACAGCCAACTTGATGTGGCTTTCGCTCAGTCTGCTGAGTGAGTGGGATCATGGAAACTTCCATGGACGTTTTGCAGTTTGAGGCTTCGAGCTGCTGTAGCAACGGCTTTGGGGATACAAACGAGGTTCAGAAGAAGTACAGCAATCTAAAGCTGAGAAACGATCCACAAATCAGAAAAAGTTGATTTTTCTCATTAATATTAGGAATCTTCACAAATAAAAAAACTAAAAGTTCTCAGTCTGACAGGTCAAGACAAATGGAGAAGATGTTGCAGATTACATATTGACACTGTAGACACCAGGATGACATGCCAAGACAGACTACCTCTGTGAATGGGCAGCAGCTGTTGTGCTCTTTCACTACTGTCCACTCAGCACTGTTGCATCAGTTGGTTTGCACTGCTACATTTCTCCTCTTACGGTTACTTTGGACACGCTGGGTGAACCGAAGAGGGAAGATATCCAAAGTCTGTTGGCACCATCAGAGGTGTTCTGAGAAAATCCCCGACCATTTCCAGAAAGCAACCATCACCACCTTTCAGTGTCTGCGATGTGCTGTTTGCTGAGTCGACAGAGGTGGGATCTCATGATGTTGACACTACTGTTAAAATGACCCCCCACTGGCTCATCCTTCTCAGCTTTATGATGAAATCCTGTGCCACCCATTCATCCCCACATGTGCTCCTCAAATATTTAACCTTGGCCTATATAAACACTGCAACAGAGGGGAGATGATACCCAACGCCGTTTAGAGCGGACCTGCTGCATTATAAATCTCGGCTCAATTGGCCAGATGTGGCCAAGTTAAACACAGCATCAAGATTTTAATCATGCTAATGAGTTTCCGATGTATAAGAAGTTCATCACCTCCATGCTAATTAATCAGGGATCCCAGAGGGGATTCAAGATGAAGAAATTCTTCCTTTTTTTTTTTTTTCCCTTTTTTGTCCCAAAACCTAATCCATGTCTGTGTGGAAAGGCACAACTTAGCCAGGTGCAGCAAGGTTTAAATAATCAAATGCAATTGATAAGCATCAGAAATTTTTTATGTGTTTACGCAATGCCAAGGAGGAAAGACATCAGAAACTATCTTAAAAGATAGTTACTGCTGCCCATCATCTGAGGAAAATCATAAAAATATTTTCAAAGAAAGATTTCACATTTCATCAGTGAGAAAGACTATTCACAGGTGGAGAACTTGCAAAACGACCAATCCTACCACAAGCAGACATCCCACTGTCTTTCATTCCACTGCAATATTCAGAGAAAGTGAAAAAAAAAAATAAAAAGCTTCAGCTCAGACTGTACAGTCTTCAGTTAGCATGCTTAGTGTTAAAGTTCATGATGGCACGATTAGAAATACACTCACTAGTGAGGCTTGTTTGCAGTAGTTGCAGGACAAAACATCTTCTCTACCCAGTAGAAAGCAGCAGAGTTTGTGTTTGGAAAGTTGCATCTTAACAAATAAAACTTTTGGAACAATGTATGTAGGGCTTCTGCAAAGTTACAATGTCTGCTTTTTGAGGAGGGCAGCCCCTTTGGTGCACCGACTTGTGTCAAGTGCTGTTTACTGACCCCAGAAATCTTCTACTATTACATACATTAGGCCAATGTTTGGGTCAAAAGTTAAACAAATTCCCACAAACATTGATTTGCTCAAACATGGTACAGAAGAGTGGGCCAAAATTCCTCCCTAAGTTTCATAAAGAATTTGATTTTAAGAATTCCTTAAGCCAATGCAAGGCATAGCGATAATGTTGAGACCTGAGTGCGAGGGTTTGTGTTGTTTGTTTTGAGTGGGATTTTCCTTTTTATGTGTGTGTCTTGTTAGTTTTTTAAAAAAAAATCTTTTTAGGGTATATATTTGTATATTATTCCTTTTGGGAAATTATGACATGAATTGTTTCCTATTATATTTTTTTCTACATCATACAATATAGTAGATAGACTATTATTTCTTTTCATTTTCATTTTCTTTTTTTCCTTTCTTTTAGAGAAGTTGAGTAGTGGGATGTATTATGCTCTGTGTATGTATAGCCCTCTTGTGAAAAAAATATAACAATGATAATGATAAAAAAAATAATCCTCCCGAAAGAATGGGAGAGACTGGTAACATCATATAGAGAATAATTACTTGGTTTATAAGGTTTTAGTATGACAAAGGAGTCATGAGTATCAGAAGCAAAAGATCAGCACAGTTTCATGAGTTTTTTTTTTAAATATTTAGGTCAAATTTATTGTCCCACCTTGTCTTTTTTTACTTATCCCAGTTATTGGCTTGTACCTTGGAGCATTTTAAGATAATATTTCAAAGCTGTTAAACTGGGAAGGAAAGAGGGGAACACTTTATGACTCTGCAGCAGCTTCAGTCGTACAACAGTCTAACTGGACGCAGTCTCTGACACAGGCTTAATCCTAATACAGGAGCATCCAATAAGGATCTTTATGATTGGGAAAATCTGTCTCTGTGATGAAGTGAAACTATACGATGTTATGGTTTTAATTGTTTTAGAGGGAGCTGCCTTAAGTTCAGGAAGTACAGTAGTGGAGTTGTGCATGTAGCCCATTGTAAAAAGTTTGGATCCTGTAAGGCCAATCTGATACACAAACTGCTGAGTTTGCAAGATGGACACAATTATTAAAGGAAAAAATAGCTTGATTTGTTGATTTCTTTTTGCATTTATTTGTTTCTAATGCTGGCTGCATTTCAATCACAGGTCATTTAGTGAAAGCCAATCATACAGTCTGCACATACAAACACACTCTCTCCCTGTTGCCCACTTTATTCTTTCTGTTCCAATGATGTTATCATTTTATTTGAAAGTGATTGCTATTCTATTGCTCTGTTCTTTTGCTGAAATTGAAGTTTTACTTCTTACAACACAGAATTTGCAATAAATATTGCAGCCCAAATTAAAGTCAGGATCTGAACTGATCAAAATCAGCTGAGTCATGTGGTTTTGTGCTCTGCAAGCTGCTTGTCCTCTCTGACCAAGTAAAAGCATCGCTGAACACAATAATACAATCTGACTATTGTTGGTTGCAAAAATGTTTTTCCGAGGGGAATTTTCTGTGAAATTCTTGAAAAAAACATTTTATTGTTTGTTCATTGTTGTGTGTGTGTGTGTGTGTGTGCATGTGTGTTAAGATCTGATTCTCTGGGATTTTTATCGATATGGCGTCTGCAAACAGATGAAAATTTTGGGTTAACTTTGATCGTGTACCCTTTGAACTGCTTGTATAGTTTCTTAAATGTGCACTTATCTTCAGAGAGACATTCTGTTTACAGAGATGGGTCAAAGCTGGAGTACTCTCATTGGTGTGTCACAAATTCCACGTCTCTGTTACAAACCAACATGCTATTTCCAAGACAGAAAATAAGCTTTACTGGGAGCACATTGATGCTGAATGAATTTCAAAACCTCCCACAATTAATGCAAATTCTGCTGCAGTGGTTTTGCCAGCTGCATAAAAAGACATTTTGTGCTGAAAATGTTAAATTTGATGCTGAACTAAGACAGCAATCAGTGTTATTCAGGTCTTTCTCAGCGTTTGCACCAAATGCTTCATGCATGATTGTTTCTTGCTCTAAAGTGAAAAGTACAATAAATAGATATATTTCAACATGTTGCGCTTCCAAAGTGGTCAGGATATTGTATAAAATATAGATTAAAAAAAATTCCCGAATGCAACATTTTGCAAATAACATGAATATTTTACTTCACGTAGAACTGCACAAATACAGCGAATCAGATGGTAAATATTATGTGTGGAAAAACAAATGCAATTTCAGAGATTATTTTAAAAAGAATAATGTGTGAAAGTATTCAGACCCCCTTTAAACTTTTCACACTTTGTTTCATTGCAGCCATTTGCCAATATCAAAAAAGTTCATTTTATTTCTCATTAATGTACACTCAGCCCCCCATCTTGACAAAAAAATACAGAAATATAGAAATTTTTGCAAGTTTATTAAAAAAAGAAAAACTGAAATACTGTGTGCTGAGGGTCATTGTCTTGATGGAAGGTGAACCTTCGGCCCAGTCTGAGGTTCTGAGCACTCTGGAAGAGGTTTTCTTCCAGGATATCTCTGTACTTGGCCGCATGAATCTTTCCTTCAATTACAACCAGTCATCCTGTCCCTGCAGGTGAAAAACATCCCCATAGCATGATGCTGCCACCACCATGTTTCACTGTTGGGATCATATTTGGCAGGTGATGAGCAGTGCCTGGTTTTCTCCACACATACCATTTAGAATTAACTCCAAAAAGTTCAGTCATGATCTCATCAGACCAGAGAACTTTCATCTGTTTTTTGGCAAACTGTATGCGGGGTTTCATTTGTCTTGCACTGAGGAGAGGCTTCCGTCTGCCATAAAGCCCCGACTGGTGGTGGGCTGCAGTGATAGTTGACTTTGTGGAACTTCCTCCATCTCCCTACTGCATCTCTGGAGCTCAGCCACAGTGATCTTTGGGTTCTTCTTTACCTCTCTCACCAAGGCTTTTCTCCCACGATTGCTCAGTTTGGCTGGACAGCCAGGTCTAGGAAGAATTCTAGTCGTCCCAAACTTCTTCCATTTAAGGACTATGGAGGCCACCGTGCTCTTAGGAACCTTTAGTGCTGCAGAAATTCTTTTGTAACCTTGTCCAGATCTGTGCCTTGCCACAATTCTGTCTCTGAGCTCCTTGGACAGTTCCTTCCACCTCATGATTCTCCTTTGCTCTGACATGCACCGTGAGCTGTAAGGTCTTATATAGACAGGTGTGTGTCTTTCCTAATCAAATCCAATCTGTTTAATTAAACACAGTTGGACTCCAATAAAGGACTAGAACCATCTCAAGGAGGATCAGAAGGAATGGACACAGCATATGAGTTAAATATGAGTGTCACTGCAAAGGGTCTGAATACTTATGACCATGTAATATTTCAGTTTGAAAAAAAAAAAAAAAATTATAAATTTGCAAAATTTTCTACATTTCTTTTTTTTTTCTGTCAAGATGGAGTGCTGAGTGTACATTAATTAGAAATAAAATGAACTTTTTTATTTTAGCAAATGTCCTGCAAAGAAACAAAGTGTGAAAAGTTTAAAAGGGTCTGAATACTTTCCGTACCCACTGTGTATACAGTTATATATATATATATATATATATATATATATATATATATATATACAGTGGGTACAGAAAGTCCTGCGACAGACTGGCGACCTGTCCAGGCTGTACCCCGCCTCTCGCCTGATAATAGCTGGGATAGGCTCCAGCAACCCCTGCGACCCTGACCTGGATAAGCGGTACAGAAAATGACTGATGACTGATGATATATACTATACATATATATCATACACTCTGCACATACATATACATATGTATGTATGTGGAAAAAAAATTGTCGGTACTCCTCAATTAATGAAAGAACAACTCACAATGGTCACAGAAATAACTTGAATCTGACCAAAGTAACAAGTAAAAATGCTATGAAAATTAACCTTTATGTATGTGTGTGTGTGTGTGTGTGCCTCCTTTAAAATATCTGCCAAAAATGTTTTAAAAACTGTGACAGACACATTTTTACAACTTTTTTGCATCCTCTTTTCCTCTATGAAAATACTGTCAGAGTTTAAAAATTGAAGTATTTTTTCATTCTTCATAGTTCAATCTCAGCAGCTCAATAGCTCCTCATCTGTCAATTTTTTTTTGTTTGTTTCACAAGACACCAAATATTTTCAGTGGGTAATAGCTTTGGACTGTAATCAGGTCTATTCAACACCCAGATCCTTTTTCAGAAAAGCCATGTGATGCATGAGGAATGTGGTTTGGCCATGTCTAGCTGAAATAAACAAAATCTTCCCTGAAAAAGACCCCAGTATCATCTGAACAGCATAGAAATGGCTTTAATTTCTATACTGTATGTATCATTCAGTATTAGTGCGGCCTTGTGCCTTGCACACTCATGACCTGTTTATCCAATTTACAGCATCTTTTAGAAAAAGAAGTAAATTTATTAAGTGATTAATCTATTTCAACACAGGTGCAAGGAAAATGTGTAACAATTTTAAGTTTTTGGAACCTAGAAATACACTTCATGTCTACAGTACAATATGTGTGAAGGTATTATACGTTTTTTTTAGTTTTTTTTTTAATGCATCACATTTTATGCCCATTTTTGTGGTCCTTTTCCAATTTTTGGGACTCGGGCAAAAACAAGTTTTGGGTCTGTTAGAAACCAACAAAGGGCCTCATTAGGAGTAAACCAGGGTGATGGATGGAAATAAATACATTTTCAGCTAACAGACCTGTGTTCCACTCCAGCAAGAAGCTGTTCTTATTTTATATTCTGCTGTACAGTACTATTTCCCTCTTCTTCAACATTTCTTTGGTTTTAAAACAAAGCATCATCACATGCTTTTCTGGAAACCATGTTTTGGTTTCCATAAATGTAAAATGGCAACATATTTTTGTGACGACTGGCTGCTCTTAGAGGTATGTTATGGATCTGTGACTAATTTCCTTAAGTGGTTATGACACATCCCACTTAGTTTTTCTTATTATTCTTGCTGTAATCATTAGTCATCCTTTCTTGTACTTTTTTGGCTCTGTGAATATGCTGTCATCAATTCAGAATCTACAAACACATTTTTTTTTTTAAAAGAAAAACAAGCCATTTGATAAAGTGTCTGTTTACTATTTTCAAATACAGGATTTACATGATTTTCAGGTCATTATCTCAGACTGTGTCCTAACTTCTTTGCAAAAACAGCATGTTAAATCAAATTAAAGTCGCCATACATGCACACATTTAGCTTCAAATGATACTGAACTTGGACTTCTACAAATTTAAAAAGACACAAAAAGACGTGTGGATTATCACTGAGAAGTGAGCTGGATAACAGGTGAAACTATATATGGTATTCTAAGCAGGCACTGGAAAGCAGATTATGCATTGGCAGGATTTTTGGGGCCTCCTTGCCAAGCACAATACTCGACATAATGAGAAACACTTGTTTCAAAATGAACAATCCACCAAGCCACACAGAATTCAAAAGCACGCAAAAGCGCTCACATTTTACTGTATATCATTAACACTGATTATATTTGGTGGATTTGGCTTGTAGCCATTGAAATATTCCCATACAAGGTATAATAGGAAAATCTAAGGTCTGTCAGTTTTATAAATGCCTGAAAGGTGTAGCCCATGAGTGAAGAAAACTGCAGAGGAAACCAAACATTTAAAAGGAAATGAAGAGAGAGGATTTCAATACAAGCCATATTCATAACTGCTTCCCAGGAAACTGGACACTTTATTGCTGTCTTATGGTGACGGCTCTCTTCTGGATTCCTCTTCATCTAACATGAGAAAAAAACTGCAGAGAACAAATAAATTAACAGCATGTTTCTGTTTGAACAAATGTTATCCAAGAACAAAACAAACACCAATATAATCAGATCTTCATCTTTCTAGGTTCTGCTGATTGTTGATGACAAAATGTCTGAACCATGTTCAGTCAGTGTATTTGTGTGTAGCTAAAGGTTAGAGATGAAGAAAATTATACACAACAGTAAGAAAAAATCCATACACAGAGTTTCTGTTTGTTTATTGGAAACCCATTTTTTTTCTGTTGACTTACGCTCACACAAAAAAAGACGTTAAAATGCTGCCTCAACTGAAAATGAAATGGGCTTTAAAGTTTCTTGTTTGGCCGTGCATCCCAGCAGCATTTCACTGCTACAAAGGGAGGTATTAAATGGCAGAGGGTTTTATTGACACGGCTGTATCCATGGAGGATTAGTGGTCTGTTTTCTCTGAGTAGCCTGAACCCATTAACACCAGCCAAGTGGAGAAAGACTACTTTTTCCCATTACTTAGAGTTCTCAATCTTGAAATTACAGCTTGGGAATTGACTTGCTAACTATAACCCAATTTAAGTGTAAGTTGTGAAGTGGTATCTTAAGGCCACAAAAAAATAAAGGGGTTAGCTACAGTACAACTTGCATTACATTACAAGTTTGTAGTAGTAACTTTGATAAATTACTTTGCAAAGCACATCAGGTGTGTACTAAAGGAGGCTGACAGTAATTTATCTACAGCTGCTTACAGCTTTACAGATGAAATTAGAACTACTGAACAGGCTTCAAAGAAAACATGCATCTTTGAACTGTCAAGTTAACATCATCATGTTTCCATTTAGGCTGAAAAGGTGAGGTGAGGGCAAATATCACACTTCCCTCTCATTTGGCTCCAAAAGGCAGGGAGGGAAAAACTAGACATTTTTACTGTGGTGAGTCTGTGAACGATAAGGCACACATGTACTAGAACCAAACAATTGCTTTAGGATATTTAGGACTTTGTAGAGCACTGTTCATCCACTCACCTACTCAGTTTCTGCCCAAAGCAGCATGGGTGATGAAGGAAATCACAAGGGCCGGGGGCTTTTAGGTTTTTTTCTTTTTGGTTGGGTCTTTTTTATTTTGTTTGTTTGTTTGTTTTTTTCTTTATGCATCTCATTTAAAGAGAGAGAATAAGGGCTTGGACTGATTTAGCAAATTATAGGAAGAGGTGACATGAAAATAATTTCCTTTCCATGTTTCTAAGACCAAACAATACATCGTTGCAGACCCACTCCAATCCTTCCTTTAGTTACTTTAAAACCTTCTCAGTGGTCTTTAAATTGTGATTATGCAGTTTTAAGTCAAAATCACACAACTTGTACCATTTTCCAGGACTCTGCTTCTGCAGAGTACCAGTTGCTCATTAGCCAATTTCCTTTGAGTTGTGGGCGAGTCTCTCCCCCTGCAGCTCAGAGTGGCTTTACATGCTAGCAAAGCTCTTCCTGCTAGCTTGCAGCCTGCTAATTTGTGGACCCAAAGATAAATTGTTTGTTTGAAGTTTACATTTGCTTTTTGGTGCTCTTTCTCTGCTTTGAACATGACAGAAACTTCATGAATAAGGAAGATAAAGTGGGTTTGATCAGTTTCATGACACTGACAAACACCTACATGTGTTGTTTGTATATTGGTGTTGCTAGGAAACCATATTGTTCTGAATGGGTGGAGGGGGCTAAGCATGGTAAAAGCTTTGTGATTGGCCATTGGGTTAGTGACATAGCCTGCCTTTTTTAGGGTCTGCCATTTAGGGGTGGGCGATATTGCCCAAAAATTATATCACAATATATTTTCCAAAATACCTCGATGATGATATCACAGACGATATTGATGTTTCACTGAGAAGTCAGAGCTTCTGTAAAATCCTTTCACTCGTACCCACTTTTAATAAAGCCTCTACAGTTCCATACTGTGTCATGGTATATAAACATTATTACACATATGTGTTAATATTACTGCTGCATATGGCATTTTACAGATGAAATGTTTAAAGTTTAGCTGTTTTAACTACTTTAATCATCATTTCATTTCATTTTTTTACATACTGAGCAACACTAACTGGGTGTAGATGTAAAATGCAACTTGAATGACATTTACAAACATCAGCCCACGCAAGTAAACTAGTTCTATTTCTTCCTTTATCTTACTAACTATTCATATATGTGATGCTCCACTCACTTCTTGGACGCTGCCAACGTTAACATGAACTTGTGCTGCGGTGGTGCTGCTAGCTGCCTTGTAGCTAAACATTTAGCGGCATTTAGTAGCTTCATCCGTCAGTTCCCACCCAGCCTGTGTCCAGCGTGGCCTCCGGAGCAAATCACGGCCGTTTTAATCATTTGTTTTCTCGTGGATCCCCGCACTCACGGACGCTCCGCATCTCACACGTTATATTAAAGGCTGGTGAGAGTTGACGTGTCACGAAGGTCGGGACAACCCGCGACGCTGCTGGAACTGAGCGAGTCCCAGTTGGCCGCCGGCCACCCTGGAGTACGGGGCGTTCTGTGATTCTTCAGAACACACAGATGTCGGTCCTCCTGGACGCCACATGTAATAAGCTTTTCAGATGCTTGAGAAGTTTACCTGCCTGTGGGCTCTGCCTCTCTTCCCGTCGCTGCTGCGTTCACATGCAGCGCAGATTTCTGACAGCTTATCGTTCCGGTGAGGCAGCAATGCAGCTTCAGTTAACAAATTTTGATGTCCATAAAATGATTTATTTCCGGATTGTGTGGCACGAACAATATAGCCGTCACAACTGAGTCAATGATGGGGAAACAGATGCTGCAGGGTGGAGGTGTGATTGAATGACTTCATCAGGCCGAAAATGTGTGATCATGTGTTATCACGGTATTACATTTTCTACCGGTGTCAAAAAAAACTACCGGTAGTATCACAAACGATACGATATTGCCCACTCCTACTGCCATTGGTCCATGATGATTTAAATGCAGAAATACTCGGAAATGCAAGTTTGAATTTAGTTTTCTCAACATATTTCCTTTACTGTAAGAAATATGTTACAAGAACAAATAAACAACATGAAAAACATGATTTTCATCAGGTCTTTAAAGCAAAAAAACCCCAAAACAAAGCAAAACAAAGCAAAACACCAATGTGATAACTGTATAATGACGTGCTTTTGCCTCAGACTTCATGTGCATTAAGTCCAAAATGGATGGTAAAACATCCTTGGTGGTTCCATGTTCCAGCTAACAGAACATGGAAACAAAAATAAGACATTGTTCCTGAGAAGCATGCATAAGCCTGAGTGGGTGAGTTAGCCAAGCTCAAATCCAGAAGTTACACTTCAGGGAAACAATCAATTAAATTAGATTTATCCAGTCAAGGTTACAATGATGGGAAGAGCCAAAAAAAAGCTCAGTATTAGTTAGTTTACCATGGTCATAGCTGTGTGGCAAGCTAAATCATTCAGTCTGATTTTCTTATGTTGTATTGTGATCAACAACATACATTACATCAATATTGTTGTATCTTGACCGACAAGTGCACAGAAAGAGGTGATATGCTCAAACTGCATCTCTACCTTACACATGGAAAAAAGGAATATGACGACAAATGTTTACAGTGTGTTCCAACCCATACTTATTATCCAGTAGAATATGCTGAATTAAGTAGAAAATAATCCATTCTAAATATGTTTGACATCAAAAACACAATCCTGTGAAGTTTTTTTTTTTAGACCTTTCACTTTTTATAGCTCCCTTTACATCTCCAAAAAACAGGATAAAGATAAACTTTGTCTTCTTTCCACTCGTATCTATCGTCAATCCGGACCTTTTTAGAGAAGCCCGTGTAAAGGCACAAATAAAAACACATGGTTTGTGACTTTTAAAACAACCAATAATGGTATGAGATATGAACTGTGTTCACTTAAACTCTTTACGTTTAATTTGCCTGTATAAGTGCATAAAATCAACAAAGCACTTCAAAGGTGACATTGCAAGGTTAATTACAGAAACTGGAATTTAATTGAATTCATGTGGTGATCACTTCATTCAAAGTTAAAGGTTTAAGGATTACGTCATTGGCTTTATTTTTGGTAAGACTGGAGTGAGGACGCTTTATGGTGTTACTAATAACAAACATTTTCTCAAATATGAAACTTTAACAGACTTAATCTGGTGTAGGCTACTGCTCTCCCCTGAGTTAAAACCTTTAAAAATGCTAATAATTCTTCAGATGTGCTATACTGAATAGATAAACAGCTCAGCTGCAAACACACTGACACACTTCCTTCCTCCATTAAGTTGTTTGAAAGTCTGTCACTTCTATTTTGGACCAATTTACTGTTATGGATGGAGCTGTATGATAATGTATGATAATGCACACAAAAAAGTTGATTTTATACCATTTAATTATGGTTGTGAACCTCATGACTATTACTATTTGCATGCCAATGATGAAACTTTCATGGTTAAGATGCAAAAAATACTAGATTTAACATTTCCTTCCGCCTCTGTTGCATGGTTCATGCACAGGTTTTGTGCAGCAGAGTGCTGGAACCAATGTTGTTCACTAGCAAAAGAAGCCAAGCATGAGTTTGATACAATGTTTAGCTATTTTGTGGTAGAGAATCACATTTTTGTGCACTTTTGTAACTCAATTGTAATTTTCAAATGCATAAGTAAATAATTCGTTTAAATGGGTCTTTTTCTAATCATTTTTTAAAAATTACTTTCAAAAACATAAATGCTTTTCATGTACTTGTCCTAAACTGGTTTTAAATGGTCATATTCCTGTCCAGGATGGGTCTAAAGACAGACAGACAGAGGAGTAGCAGAGAAATGGTGATTGTCCACTATGACACCACTCTCACCCACACTTTACAGTTTCACTTTCAAGTTCAGTCATGCAGACAAACAGAGTTTGACCACTGCTTGTCCCAGCCCTGCCCTACTCTGTCCACACCAAATCCAATCCAGACCAGACTTATGGTAACATAAGCTGTGACCACCGTTCCTCCATCCAGACACCGCAGGTGCCGCGTTCAGCAACTCATCCAATGGACACCGGTGGGCAAAGCAAATGTAAAAGTCAAGGCAGAGGGCTTGGATAAAAGTCAAATAAAAAAAGAAAGAACAAATTACGAACATGAGCTTTGCATGCTTCACATAAAACAAAACACCTACACAGCTGGATTTTTTTTTTCTAACATGGGGATCTACATTTTCCTGAGAAAAGTAAAACTGAATATGGGTAAAATGACGTAAGGGAGGGATTGTGTATCAGGTAATTAAATTTGTGCTTGGCCTTATTTGGTTCACAATGTGGGTAACCAGTATTTTGATTTTGGGTTGGATGATGCATTCTGCTGAATAACCTTATTTCCATCTCACTCAGTGTTACTGTCCTGGAGAGTGGATTGCTGCTGTCTCAATTCATGTTATGACTGTAAAACTATAAGAAATTACACTTTAAATAGGTACTGCCGCAAAACACGCACATGCATACTGTACACAAAAAAACCTAAAACATCTGTGCAACATCAATTTATGATAACCAATTCTAAAGAGGGTGTAATTTTTATGCCTCCGAAATAAACAAAAACACAGAAATCAAATTTTGATTCTAGAAATAACTTTTTCTGCAGATAACCAGTTTTTTAGTTGCCTCTACAGTATTTGTTTTCACCTGTAATATTACTGTACTGTAAATGTCAGTCTTAGTCCTAAATCAAATGTCAAAGTCGAATTTCCAAAAACTGTGTGCTCACACTCAGTTATAAGGTCATGACATCTAGTGCTTTTTAGTTATTTACTTTTTTTTTTTTTTTAAGATTTTTTATTTTTTTTTAGAGGCCTTTAGTCAAAAAGTAGAGAGAGACAGAAACGTGGGCTACTAGGAAGATGACGTGCAGTTTCAGGCCATGAGTCAGAACTCAAACTTTAGCTTGTGAGGCTCTTGAACCTCAGAAGGGGTGTTTGCTCACACACTGGAGCTACTTCACATTCAAATGTAGATTTTTGTTAGACAGAGAATACTTTAAACCTGTACCTTAATTTTCTCAGTAATTAGAATAGAACTTTTTTTTTTTTATCGGTGGCTTTTGGTTTTAAAGATGAAACACGAATGCTAACTTTCTAAGTTATGCAAATGATCTCTTTGCAGGCAAGTCCAACAACCAAAGTTCTTCTTCCTTGCTTTTATATAGACATTACAAATTGAATTTATTTTAAACTTTGCCAAAGTAATAGCAGAAAAGATCTGAATGTAGTGAAACTAGAACGTTTTCCCCAAAACGTTTTAGTCTGATTTGTATTCCAGAAACTTGTGAGAGTAGCTGTGGGGGTGCCTGCAGGTTTACACCCCTTCATAATTTAATATTATTCTGCATTATTATTGTAGCAGCTGAATCTCCACGTCACTGAGGGGCTTTTTGCACTGACGCACTCCCCATGTCACTGACTCGTCTTCTGTCTATTCTGATAAATCAATAAGAAGTGTCCAAACTTCAATATCTTGCTGGAATGAATTTTAATCATGTAAAGTCATCATTTGCCTTGCATTATCCATCTTCATCATATATTCCAATGATCACTTAGCAGAATTCACACAGCACAAGCAATAATGATAGCGTAACCAATAAAAAAAACTTATTTGCTCCTTCCATGCAGCAACACCTGTCACCTGATAGTTTCTCTTAACATGGTGCCATTAATTCACTCTTGAGGGACACCTACTGGACTAATTAGGAATCTTGCAGTTGGCTTTTACAATTTTATTCTTATGCAAATAAAAGTGAAAATAGAAAAAGGTGGATAATGGTCCAAAATGTAATTGTAAATGATATAAGAATCTAAAAGTTTAGTATTTAAAGCTCATGGGGGAAATGTGAGGGTACTATTTATCAGTGGTTTATGTAAGTTATGTAAGACACAATGTAGAAATGTAAAAAAGAAGGATCTGTTAAAGTCTCATCCACTGAAGGCTTCAGAAAAATGCAAAAAAAGAAAAGAAGCTGATCTTCTGGAGGCTGGGAAAGGTAACAAAGCCATCTGTATAAAAAGTGTGACCCAATAAGTGCGGGCCCCATCATATGAAAGACTGTAAGGTCTTTATTTCTACATCATTACATTTCAATCATTTGTTCATTCAAATCTTTGTGGTCAAATAGATACCAAAATAGTTTTCGGTACCGTATGCCTCTCACACATTATCAAATTATGCCATGTATACAGGAAGTTTGGCTTTCTCTTCCTCTGAGGTTAATTAAATGTTATGAAAACAAATTAGATATCGATTGTACAAAAAAATTGAATTACAGAACATCTTTTGTTAAGATGAAAAATTTTAATAAATAAATAAAAAAAAATTTTAATAAAGAAGAAAAACACAGACACAGAAGGCATGGAGGTGGTAGCATCATGATTTGGGCCTGTCTTACACTACTCTTTCATTTGATGCCACCAAACCCACAAATTCAACAGGAAAATGTCAGGACATCTGTCTGTGAACAGAAAGAAAGTAGATCAAGCAGTAAGACACTGACGGAGTTACTCTGCAGTACCAAACAATGTCTAAAGAGGAGAAATGCAATGTTTTGGAGTGATCAAGTCCCTGATCCAAAATAAATGTTTTTGGAAGCAAACGGGTCATGTGAGGAAACCCACCAACATAACAGAGTTGAAGTTGTTCTATAGAGGAATGAGCTGAAATTCCTCTGAGCTGATGAACAGCACTGATCTGCAATTACTCCAAACATTTGGCTGCAGTTATTTTTGCTCTGAAGGGGTCACATGACAGAAATATAAGCCACATATTTATAAGAGTCATTGACAAATGTTTGAATATCTTTTTCTTCGGCACACAATGTTTTTTTTCCTTTGTCAATTTTCAGGGCTAAAGTGAAAATCTGTTATATTTTTAGTCACATTTATACAGAAATGGGGAAAATACTGTTGATTTAACAGCTTACTCCCTGTACAAGCTGTGGAGTTTCACTCATCCCGACATGCATGTGATAAATGCAAGAAAGACGACTGCATACTCTAAAGAGTGGACTGAAAAGATTACTTTAAAAGGGAGCGCTGCTGAGTTTTGCAGATATGCATAAAATCCGGTTGAGATAAGTGCACACCCTGCCAAGTTTGTAGATTTTTCACATAAGCTGCAGTTTTTTCCCCCTCTCCTGCTCCTGCTCCCGTAAACATGGTCTAACTTTTGATAAAACTATAAAACTTTCCACTTGTAATTACAACTGCTGCTATGGAAAGTGATTTTTCATACTATTTTCATATTTATTTTGTTATTAATGAAATAAAACCTGGGAAAGAAATACTGAATGAGAGATTGCATTGAGTATCTGAAGCAAGTGGAACGGAAGGTCGCTCATATGTGACGTCAAGACTTTGGCTTTGTATATTTGAACTCTGTGGGACCTGAAAAGACTCATGCACATGCCAGCCGAAGAGTACAAAGCCAGTTCATGGACGCACTCATATTGGCATGCGCACACAAACACCCATATTTGCAATGCATTTTTTCTTAACTCTCCCTGTGCTGAAGAAATTTCTGCCAGTAATCCCCACAGGTCTTTTTAACACTGCACATTGTATGCCCCTGTATTTGTGTGTGCGTATGTCAGTGTGTGAACTCTTTTGTGAGCAGCATGCATTTTACTACACCAGCCTTTGTGCCAGGCTACGTCATCTTGCTGATGGGTTTCAGCAATAACAAAAGTTACATCAGTTACGTAAATCGGAGATTTGGGCTGCAGGCATGGACACCTGAGTTTAATAAAAGTCCATTACCCTGCAACACTGATGTTATTGTTTTCAAAATGATTCTTTTGTAAACTAAAGGAGAAAAAAAAGCAAATCATCGACAAAAGTGTACACATATTTTTGGGGGTTGACTGGTAAAATTATGTGACATGCTCTGTTGGAAATAACAGTAAGCTGAGGTGAGTAGTTTTACACCCCATCACATTCAAACTAGTTTTTTTTTTTCTTTTTTGAGTTACTTCCCGAAGCTGACAGAGAAGGCCAAGAAAACTATGCTGCAAACTGGACAAAATGGATATAAATCTTGGGATGTAATATTCTTAGCTAAACATTGGTTACCCCCAGTTTTATGACTATTCACTGATACTGTTACTTACAAATATATTTTGCTCCAAAGCCCAGTGATATGTCCAACCTGCGTGGTGCATGGCCGGGGATGTGAAGGAAAGCAGAGAAGAAGGGAATGTTGTTTTGGGGGTCTTAATAGTATGTTCTTTGAGTGCCTTTTACGTCACTACCACCCACTGCTTTTCCTCCACATATGATTTAGTTCCAGGAATGTGTTTCCTTAGCCTGTTCTTGATGACATGGGTCACGTCATTGACACTGCACACGCTGAGGAGAGATGAACCAACAACTCAAGGCTTGGAGCACTTCAGGGATAGCTGTTGGTTTCAGTGTTGAAGTGTTACCTTCTGTTTTTAATTGATGTTGTACATCATGGCAGCTATACAAGCCCAATTTATTCAATCCCAAACAACCCTATTTTAATGTTGTGTTAAAATCTTATTTTGTTGTAGAGCTGTGGGCATCATATTGATTTATTCCACTGTATATCAAACTGTCTGTGCTGAGGAATCAAAACATAATCATGCACAGGGAGGAGGGCTGGTAGCTTTTGGGGAATATTGCAACTGTGTCAAATGAGAGATGTTGAGACCAAACATACTAGTATAGATATAAATGGCAGTGTCTTGCTGAATGAAACTGGGTTGTATATTAATGTTTCTACATGCCTCAACACAACACAGTGAGGAAACAACAGTCTGTTCAGCCAGAGGCTTCTTCAGGTCTACTGGAACACAGAAAGGTACAGGCGCTCATTCCTGCAAGCATCCATTGCCCTCCAAAACAAGACTTCCAGTGTCAATTAAATTTTTTTTCTAATCAAACAAAAACACATGATACAACATTAGAATTTTCCATGCAGAATAAAGACATTTAAAAAAAAAAAAAAATTATTCTATCATAGACGAAGCCACTCTGGAAAATGTAAACTTATGCCAACTATTATGCCAAGTTATTGGTGCTAAAGTAACTAACAAACTGCTCTTACGGGTATGAGAGACCTCTTTCCTCTTGGTGGAAAGTCTAATTATTAAAACTTATTTGTCAAGTTACTCCTTTATACGGTAAGGTATGCAATAAGGGCCTGGGCAGGATCCCACAGACTCCAGGGTGAGAGTTATGTGTACTTTTCAGTCAGCCAAAGGAATATCCCTGAGGCCAAGTAGCCAGGGCGCATGATCAGTCGGAGGCATAGTGACAGGACCCCACACTGTCACATTAAAATGGAAAAACAAACAAACAAAAAAGTTTTCACATCGGTACAATAATGTCAAAATGATAATCCAGTCATGTGATTGAGGCAACAGTTCTTTTTTTTTTTGACGTTTAAAACAAAGTAATGGACTAAGACATCATCATTGTCCATTTTTAAAACTTGTTTTAAAATCTATTTTTATTTGTTGGCTTTCAACACAGCATGAGACTCTTTCACTTTTTTATTATGTGGTTTATTTTAGTTGGTGTTTCATTTGTTTTAAATCATTTTTACTCATCTATTTTCAAATTGTTTTATTCTTTTGGCCTTTTTAAATCCAGGCTCAGAATGTATTTATTCAGACTGGCTTTTAACACACAGTAATGTGGTGATTTTTTTTTTTTTAATATTTTATTTGTATTTGCTTACTATGTTCTTCATGCTGTTTTTTATTTTCTCTCTTAAATGTTGATTTTTATGGAAAGCACCTTGGTCACCTTGTGTGCTGTAATGGCTATATAAATAAAATTGATTGATTGATTTTAAATTGTTTTAAAAACAACAATTGTTGTAGAATTTGCTTGGTGTGTTCAGCACTTTGTTCCAACTGTAGTTGTCATAAAGAGCTTTATAAATAAAGTTGAGTTGAGTTGAGCTGAAGACCAGACTTGATCCGTCAGCTCCTGGTAAAATATGACTTTCATGTTTGTAAGATGGATGTGTCTTTTATCCTCTCTCCATATGCCAAGTATGTCACAACAGTGAGTAAAACTCTGAATGAGGGTGTCTAAAAAATCTTAAAAACTACAAATTTTTAAAAGGCTGTTATCCTCAATTTAATTTTGCGAACACCACATTCATTTTCATCAGAAAGAAAATTTATTTTCCCACAGAAAAGCATTCATTCTGTGCCCGAAAAACCTTGCTTCATGGCACACACAAAGTAAAGAAATTTTTATTGTATAATCCTTTTCACACCCAGTGGTTCTTGGTTTAAAGGTTCTCTACTGTATGTCCAGCTGGAGAGGATTTGAGGCAAATCAGGAGCATGAAGCCTTCCAGTTAAAACAGAGTGAAACGGCCTGTGGATTCTCACTTAGATGCTACTTGGATGCAACTGAATGCTAAACTGAGATATTTATGTACAGTTGGCCTATGTTTACATACTGTGGTGTCTGCACATTTCAGATTTCGCACCACATTTGAAGGACCAACTACAATAAAAGTAAAAAAAAAAAAAAAAAGTATTTCTTTTAGGTAGCATATGAGTGTTTGCCATATGGAGGGACTGTAAAATTGTTCTTAATTTTTTCCCGAAAACTCAGTTTATATAGGGATGTAAATAAATGTAAATGTACTGTCAGTTTAGGCATTCAATTCTGTATTTTGAGTACTAGCATAAGATCAGCAAATTTGATCAAGAACAGTTGGATTTTGCCTTTTAAATTATTATGAATACTGACACTGTTTCAATCATTATCAATGAGGCACTGAGAGTACAAGCAAGCATATTGGTCAACTGTAAAGTTTGTTTTTCAAGTGTATTATCTCTGTCCCACTCTCATTAGCAAGTTCTGATGTCAAGAGGCCCACTCTGGCTTGTTGGCTCTCAGGTCTTACTGAAGCCGAATTCACCCGAACATGATGCTTTTATGTGCATCAATGGGCAGGTGTAATGCTTGAAATGGTAGCTATAACCATGAGATCAGGAGAACGAATGCAGTTTAATGAGCTAACGTCTGCTATCACTTGAAAATGTAAACTATCCTATTGCAAGCTACCCTCGCAAAACAAAGCAAAGGAAGGCTGCAGATCCAGAATTTAATTTGACAACAAAAGTAACTCTGTTCAAAGCAAGGGGCAAACTCCGCCTCAGAACAGTGAAGCTCGCTTCCTTGTTGCAAATAGTGTAATCCTCCCTTCATCCGCTAGGGGCTGGCTCCAAGAGCGAGCAAATCCCCATAGACTCCCATGTTAAAAACGCCAACTTCACAGCAGAAATAAACAGGTTTACAGCCTGGTTCAAAAAATCATTTTAGGTTTATTAGGTCAAGTTTACCTTCATGTCAACTGTGAGGGGGGTGAATTTTTTTATAACTCATTCGTTTAGATGTTATTTATTCTTCAAATTACACATAATTAAGGGCGTGTCCTTATGATTGACATGCGGCAGACCGGAAGCTCCGCCTGCCGACCGGAGGCTCCTAGCTAGCTCCTTCTTTGCTCTTAGTAAGGTCTCAGTTTGTTACAGAGTCGCACAATGGCGGTGTTTAGTCAGCGAATTGCAAGTCTAAGCATGTCTTACCTTAACCATGCCGCTTAGGGGGCTTATCTTTGTTAGCTCCTCTTAGTTTCGTGTTAGCTCAGTTAGCGTTTAGCCCACAGTACGTCAGCTGTCAATCATTTGCCCCGCGGCCGCGCTGTGCCCATTTTAGGATTTTCCTGGAGTGACGACGTACGTGACACGGCAAGATGGCGACGGTAAGACACGCCCAACTGGCTTCACATTTCTCTATTCAGAAGAGACCGGAAGCTACGTCCAGTAATTATATACAGTCTATGGTTCAAAGTCAATGAGAAGCAAGAGTGCTGATGCCTAATTCATGCTGAACCCAGTCGTACCTTCTGCCCAGTGCAGAGGGCTAGGTAGCAGCACCCCAGAAATGGCTGGAAGACATTTATGAGGGGAAACAAGAGGTTTTTGTCTGGATGAAAACTTCAAAATATACAATTTCAAGGTGCTAGGAAGAACTATAGAGTATTAGGATCTATGAAAAAGGGATTTTAAAAACTAAAAACTGTCAGTGATGAGGTGAGAAAACCTCAAAAGTTGATTTGATATTGAGTATAGACTGATCCGATGAGCGTTTTGTGTGTGGCGCCATCTTGCGGCACCGCCATTAAGGTGGGGACAAGTCCCAATTACCTCCTATCTACCAACATGGAAAGCAGCGTGAATATCTGGATTTACAATGTTGGACAGTCGTCTAAGGTCATGATAACCTATAGGTATGTTATCCAGAGATCTTTAAGCTATTCTGACATTTATTATTATTTTTTTTAACATCAGATCATTAATTTAAACTATTATTCATCTCCGGAAACTGGCTTTAATGACAAGCCACACTGGAGTAACACGCACATCTTGTGATTACTTATCAAAGTTTAAAAAACTAAACCCTTTCAAAGATGGTTACTTTTCTATTTTATCACATACAGTATTTGGCTTTTGGTATTGTTTAAGGACTGTACACACCACGTAGTCTTCACATGTCCTGCAGATGAAACCAAAGGCTGCAGGACACCGTCTTCCTGATCCGTTTGTGTTTCTGACTGAACTGTTTTTATTTTCTGGTCCCAACGTTGCCCTGATCAGAGCAAATAACATTATATTTCACAATATCTCCCAGATTAGTCATTAACTCTCAGCAACACCACAGCTGTCTCCTCTGATGTTCCAACAACCAGGAATGCAACGGTCCTTCCAGATTTCCTCCATGTTGTTAAGAAAAAAGTCAGATTCTCATCTGTTCTAATTACACATGTACAGAAACGCCCCCTGTTGCAATGGCAGATGGTCTAGTTGCGGCGTTTGGCCGGATCAGTCTATACCTTGTCAGATTGCTTATTACATGAAAGAAACTGACTTTTTCTAATCTACTACAATCCCTCAGAAGTTAAGAGTTGCTAATTACTTAGCAATAGCGGGAAACAGGCTAGTCTAATTCCCACTGTCCTCAACATACTGTATCTGTGCGTAGCCACCGAACTTAATATTGCCTAGAATTTTTTCATTTTAATGAATTTGAATATATCAATTCAGTGTGATATAACTTTACAGTAAAGCAACAATCAATGTGAATGGTATAATCATTGGTTTGTTAATACGACCTAGCATGGCAATGTTTACATTTGGCTCCACACATCAATGTGCCAAAGTAAGGTGTATTATAAAGTAGACTCACAGAGCCTTTCAGAATTTATATATATACATTTTCCAGGGTCGGTAATATTACATAATTTGTTAAGCATATGCGTCCTGGAACCAGTCAACACCTCAGGTTCTTCATCCAACACAACCGTTTCCCAGCGATTTCTTCCGCCAGATGCATGGACACACACAGAATGAGAACTGGCTGCTCCAGGCAGAATGATCACCACTGAAGTTGTTTTTTTAATGGTAACTAAGCTGTTTCTTCCCCCTCAAAGGTCACCATGGTTGGAACCGCATCTCTCTCATTACTGACCGCAGTCAGCTAAAGTGTATCCTGACATGTGAATGGAGCCCATTTGAAAGAGCACCTGTTTTTTGTATTGATGGCCATGTTTATATCATTAGTACATCCACACTTGTTGGATGGATTTTGAGGAAAGTTCACAGACTTCGTTATTGGCGCAGGGAATATGTAACTGGTAAGAGGCCTTTTGATAGTGTGGACTGAGTACACTTCCTTTGATACACATGTACTGCTTGATGACTGGATTGGCTTTTACAAAAGCTTTACAGCTTTGAGAGTACAAAATTGAAAATAGCTCTTTTACATGCAACACCTGGTGCTGTTGTGGATAATGGGTTTGATTCTCACTGTTAAACAGAAACTATTCAAGACAAGTTGGAGCAGAACACCAAATAGAGCAATCAGCCACTAGTTCGGGATTGGCTGATCTTGCAAAGAGACTGAAACATGAAATGTGGTGATGATGCTCTAACAGTCACGCCTTTCCTAGCGCAGACTTCCTCCATCTGGAAACATTCTGCTACTGTGTGTCTGGGGACTGAGCTGTGCAGGTCAGAGGGCAAAGAAAGGTTTGTCATTAAAATAGTGCTGAGAAATACCACCGGAGGACTCCTCCGCTCAAGCATGGTCCCTCAAGCAATGACAAAAGATATAGTAGGGAAGGTTGAATGTCACCTGATGTGTGTTGGAGTCGTTTGTGAACAATCTGAAAAAGTCAAAAAGCACACGTGAGAAATATTTTCACGCTAGTTTGTTACTTCTGGATGTTTGACCTTCTCTGTGCAGAAGGATGTACAGTATGTTCAGTTTGACACTGGCAGGATGTTTTCAGACTCTTTTGCTGATGGTGGAAATTTTCCTCTGCTAACCTAAAATGTTAAATTTAGGGTTGAGCCTCACCCATAGAGACTGACAGGATAATGAAACATGACCTTTTGTTTATTTATAGAACTGATTCAGAAACAGAAGGCACAGACAGCAGGTAAGAAACCTTTTTTTTCTTTTTTTTACCTGCTTGATGACTTAAAACCAGCTTAACTGACCAGTGTAACTGAATGAAAGCCTTGTCCAAACTTTCACAGGTGTAATGTCAGCTGCCACACTTCTAGAGCAACAGAGACAGAAAAGGAAATTGGGAAAAAGAAACAAAACAAGTAGGGATTGGAAACAAAACTTAGCGGGTTCACACAGGTTTTTCAAACGTGGGTCAACCTATTTATAATCTGCATTACACTCCTTTCCCATTGACAAATAAAGCTGATTACCTGCTGGCAAACTGCGTGGCCTCTGTCCCCAACGCTGCGTGTCTGGTGAGGCAATCAAACTGGGTTCGCGTTGATGATGTCATCCGTACGACAGAAATCAGGAAAGTAAACAATGGAGAGTGAGTCAGACCGCTTCAGTCAGTTTGCTTTCATGTTGCACCTTTGTCTGTCCTCAAAATGGACAAAAATGAGCGGGTGATTTTGGTGCGCCCAGGGAATGCAGGTGATGTGAATATGTGGCCCAAACAGAGTTGTTTTTTGTACGTTTCATGAGACGCGACTGCCGCGATGTCGCAACGTAGGTACATACCACCAAACATCATCATGCAAATTTGCAGGTCATCCCGGGTCTGGTGTTCCCACTGCATGCTGATCGAGCGGAGCCGTTTGAAGGCGATTTTAACTTGCGTCGCTAGCCAAGTCAATTGACATGGGTCGACGCTAGAGATGCACTGATCAGGATTTTGGTAAACTGAGTCTTGCTGATAGGTTAACGCCCTGCATCAACGCCACAAAAGTTCAGATTTTCCAAGTCTGGAAAATGTGGTGCGTCAAACGCCAAAACGTTTTTGCCAACGTCATCTGATCGGCTTGCTTTGATCTATTTTGAGAACTCCAATCAAAACCGATAGGGGCACTATCAACCGATTGCGATCGGTGGCCGATTATGCATCGATCGGTGCATCTCTAGTCGACAACAGTGCGTGGCAAACCTTGTGGCAACAGATTACTGGGACATGCAAAAGTTTGCCTTCCATTCATCATCCAGAACAACATCATTAACAAAGTTGTCCCTCACCCAAAACCTTCGCCTGGTTGCCCTGTAGGTTCATTTTCGTGGTTCAGCCAAATTAAGGTGCTGTACTATGTCGTCGATATTGCTCTGTTCTTCCTTTAGATGTTCAAGAGAACGAAGATTCTGTTGTAAGCCTGACAGCAGGTTGAGTAGCGTAAGCAGCAACCATTCAACCCTGTACGGCACCATTGTTGTCATGCTGAGTGTAGCGCATGTATGTTTAGAGGCGAAGCTATGACGCATGTGTGTAGGAAAAAAAAATGCGGTCAGAGCTTAAAGATGGAACCGCAAAAACGGCATTTCAAAATCTTCCCACTCTGAAGGCTTGATAAAAAAAAAAGATCATTTACAGAATCCCGAAATGCCGGCTTCGTATGGATGAGAGGCTGGTTTGGTAAAAAAAATTGTGAATTTAGGCCAGAGTTTGACTTCGTGTGGACGGGGCCACATGAAGAGTTCTTGGTTCTCTTTGAAAGATAGAATATTGCATTACAAACAGTACAGTGTAAATAAGTTGCATGTGCATGCTGTAGGGTGGAGCAGAGGTGGAAATAATAGATTCCCTGATGAACTGCACAGATATTTGTGGATGATCTGGACTGATGGAAGGGAAAGCACATTTTCACATCTGTCAATGAAATTACCATACTTCCCCCTTTTTCTCTTTGTCATCTTTGGACAAATAGCAGCTTGTATGACAGACAAGGTTTGATTTAGTGGAGTGAAAAATGAGAATGGCTTTGAATTAACTGCCTTTTCAGATGTCATTGGATCTTGCCACTGTGATATTGCTTCCACTGAACTGACAGCTGTAAGTTTGTCAGTACTTTCACACTGCTGTTTTGTGGACTACACGTGATTTGGCTCATTTTCTGCAGCAATCCCAGACATCAGAATATCTGCAGTTTAGGTTTGCTTCCTCTTGATTCATCTTGCAGCCTCAGTTTCAGTCTTACATCTTTTAGATGGCACTCAACTGTCAGAGAGTAATAAAAACAAAGGATAAAACAAGATTTTTTGTTTCTTGCAACCATGCACAGCTTGTGGGAAGACAGCTACTCTCGATGAGTCCTTATAGCACTTTGATATTACGTAGAAAACAGTGACAGGAAATGTGCATTGTCTACGGAGTGCTAAGATACATTGCACATGCTCACTGCCGAACAAACCAGAGCAGAAATCCAGCAGCTGTTAGGATTTGTTTTGGCCCAAGGCTGACCAATCGAGGCCCTACCAAGACCCAGACAAATTTCCTGGTTGATAACAAGCAATTTCTGTCACAGCGAGCAGTGCAGCTTTAGAAAGATAGACTGTGAGCACTCTCAGAGTGGTGTTAGACAGAAAGTTCTACCCTTAAACACCCACAATGACTGTAAGACTAACCTCATCACACACACAATTTGTAATCTTTGAAAAGTAATTGAACATAATGATGAAATGACAATCAAAACAGTGACTGAGTAAAAGGTTCAAACTGTTGCCAGGCACGTCAAATAGCTCAACAAGCTAGTCAGGTCAGGTGGAGGGCTCCACTTGAAGTGGTCGTCAGTTTTACAACAGTGACGTGAAAAATAACAATGACCTCTGGATGGTCCTCATAGCACCCTGGCTTATATTCCCTCTCTTCTGATAATGATTTACTTTGGATGTGCTGCGCTACTGAAGGCAAACATGATATGTACCTCAGTCTAATAAATAGGACAATAACTAGAAAAGCATGAAAGGAAGTGGAATAATAATATGTTGTTTTCTAGAATCTGAGTGATTGCTTCCATGCAAACACTGCTCCAACACTGTCAGCTGGATGGTCTATCATCTAATAATTTACACATGTGCATGCTTAAGATAAATTGGAATTAGCCCAATGTTTTTAGTAAATTAAGCTCAAGGGTGTGAAACTATTTGGCAGAAGGGACCACTTTGAGAATCAACGTCAGTAGATGGGAGCGAATGGGAACACGACCAAGTTGCACGGAAAAGTCAAAACACGTTCTGATGCAACACAGTTTAAAACCACCACAACAATTCACAACAGCCAGACACACGCCTGCATATTTACACCGCAAGGGTCATTAGTTTATGGAAACAAAGAGAAAGTTTACTATGTGGAAAGATTCAGAAAGGATTGAATTACAAAACATTCCTTGTTTAATTTCAGGTTTTGAATGAAATTCTGACAGAGCTCATTAATATAAAAAATTTCAACCCAAGCTCATGAAGATATTGATTGTATTCAACTGTAGTTCATGTTCATGTCAACAGCAGAAATGGGAACGTTGGTTTCATCTCAAAGAAGGAAGGTAACTTACAAAACTCATGTCCCTCGTCTGGGTAGCTTTCAGTGTTTTAAGTTTTTCATTGGAGTGTTTACCTGTTTATCTTTATCCAGAATTGATCAACAGCAAATGAATAAAACATAGTGCAGTGGAATAATATATTACTTCATATAAATGACCGTAGCTGTAGCTTATTCAAGTTGGAATTTACTCCCTTTCCAATATCGTTTTCTTTCCCTGACAGGACGCTGTAAGTGATTTTCCACACTGTCGCAGTGTTAACCTGTTTGTGGGCAGTGGATGATGAAGAGTTGATGTCTGAGGCTTGGGTACTATCGCAGACATCATAACTGAGGAGGATCAGGTGTTTTTTGTTTGTTTTTTTTAACTATAATTGCTTCATCAGGAGACCCAGTGTAATGCGGCTCAGTTACTGTATGCACAGAATAAGGCTGCTAGCATCGCAGAGATCCACCTGCGGACCACTTAAAAAAAGCAGCGCTCATAACTTTACTTCTGGATGTCTGGAAATTTAGGATCCAAAGAAGGTTTAAAGTGCTGATGACACGACTTCAAGTAACTTTGTCATACCAAGACAAAATAAGTAGTTCTGTGCAGTTAGAAGTTTATCAGACGTGTATTGACGTAAATATCCGATGTGTAGGAGGCTTGGCTAAATACTAATAGCTTTTCAGTTGCGAAACCTAGCTGCCATGATGTGTCGTCAGCGACATACATGGTTGCAGTCCGCCCATTGAGTTACATGTATAATCTAAGCCATGGAAAACTTGAAAGATGGCTCCAGAACAGCTAGATTGGAACTGGTTTGTGTGGTGAGATCATAAGCCAGTTCAGAAAAGTGTGAAAATGCTGAGGAATTGGGGGAAATCACATTTTACAAGCTAGAACCGCAGTAGAACAGTAGCCAGCAGCCTACAGTCTGTCTCCAGTCTCAGGTCCACTGGGTTCAGCTAAAATCCTGCAAGACCACACCGAGGGAACTCAGAACTGTAAGAAGCAACCCAGAACAACACAAGAAAACCCATAACTCATAAGGAGCTGCACCTGTTTGACATAGAGCCAGGCGTGACAGAGACAAGGCACTCGTTCCCTGTGTTAGCTTGCAGCTAACTGCTAGCCTCAGTAAATAATTGTCCTTTAAAAAATGAGAAGATAACAACATACATGGTTTCAGTCGAGTTTTAAATAGTTCCCGTTTATAAGGATGACGATGGAGGGAAGGATGCATCTTTGGAAGCAGCTGGAGGAGATCTGATGACCGGAGACGTCCTCATATAACCGAGCTGCAGCTGTCTGTCAGTACAGTAGCTGTATGACCGATGTGATGAAACAACAATGGTTGAAAAAGAATATTCCAGAGGACATGATTGCAGTTTCAGTGTCTGAACACGTTGGTGCCTGAAGCTCCAGTAAACAGACAGAGACAGGAGAGACGAGCAGACGGGCTCCTACTGCTGCCTACTGTTTCCCGGTGAGGCCGACTCCGATCTGCTTCCTTATCCATTTCAAAATAAAATTCAAAATCTGTCGGAAACCTAAATAAACTAACGCTGTACTTTTGAGCTTTTAACCATTAACTGTCAATACAATTTAAAGGCTGAGTCATTACTGTTTGTCTGTAAAACTGGAAAAGGAACTTAAAAACCGCAATTAAGCCATTGACTTCAACTTTAAATAAGCTGCAAAGACTCTTTTGCAGACGTCACATCCGGTTTCGGCTCACAGCGCCACAGTCTGGTCAGATGTGCTGAAAAGCAGCAATGTTTTCTAATAACTCATCTATGCAGCTGCGCTTGTTTCTGTTACATAGATCATCATGAAGAACATTTTGGTTGATAAAACATGGCAAAAAATGTCAAAAACGTGTTATCAGCACTTTAAATGACTGTTGCCTTGTTTTTGCCTGGATAAGTAGTGAGTTGTGCCATTTTGAATAATTAGCCTAGCTCATAATATTGTTAACGCTGACAACAAGTGTGCTTGGATCTTGTAAATTTATTTATTTTGCCTCTGTTAACCCATATTCCTAATAGAATTGTAGGCTGTATACATTGATATTGCTATCTACTGTACTGTTGTAAAAAGCAACACACTTTGGTCAAAATAACTATTTCAACTTAGACATGGACTGTAATCTGATGAAATACCAGCTGAGCTGTAACTTTATTTAAACTTAACTGAGCATATAGATTTATTGACTGACTGAGGGAGACGTGATTGGGCTTGGCTGTTTTTCATGATATTGAGCATTAATATAAGACCCTTGAAATCTCTAACAGCATAACATACCACACATACCACAGAGTAAATGATTCCATCACTCCCAGTCATGGCATCAGTGTGTGGGGACAAAAGTTTCTCAGTTGGTTTTATAAAAACCAACTGATGATGCCACCTGTCACAGCGAGATTGAGTCTTACTAAGCAGCGCTTAAACTTTGAACAGATATTTTCAGCCATGTCTCGATCGTCAACATCAGCGGGTAAGCTGATGGGAAATACGTATGAAGTGCACCTGGCAGAACTTGGGAAAGCCTAGTGCACAAATGACGAAAACAAGGGGCTAAAAGAGGGGACTCCCAGCAATCCCCAGAGACTTAACTTCATCTTAACTCAAAATCCATCACTTGTGTGGAACACAGAGCACAAGAAAGCTTGAGCTTTACTGATAAGCTGGATCCAACACCAACATTGATGTCATTATGAATGAGAACTTGGCAAGAGCTAGCTAATGATGGATTGATGATTATTCATTCGACGTCACTCACCCAAACTCACATAGAGATAAAAGAGATTAATACGCAAGAAGCCAGTCTGATACTGAGGATCTTACTTTTCTTTTATGATATCATATTACCCACAAATCAAGACTAAGCGTCTGAGAAACTTTCTGAAATTTCAATGTTGTAGTTCTATCGGTACACAACCTGCTGAACTCTCCTTGACTTTGTGGCTTCATTTCCAGAAATGTTTTACCCTCAAGGCCAAAAAAGAGTAAATGATGGTAAGCCCTATGAAAACAAGGACCAAGACTCAGAATAAAACTTGTTTTCTGTCTTTTTAAGAATTTATTCAACAGTTTAATGTCTAATTTTAAGAATACAGTTCCAGAGTCAAGTAGGAAGACCACTTATTTCAGGCTTAATGCATAAAATATTCCAGTAAGCCCATCAAACAACTCACAAACTGGTAATGACTTATTGAGTATGCTAAAGTCTGTATTTAACTGACATCATTTTTAATCTTTTAAAATATACAACCCATAGAAACATGCTGTTAATCCTTGGTATCGTATGATGAAATTTTATATAATAGTAGTGTCTACTTAGATCTTGAAAGGAGCAACTCAGAGTATAACAATGGTATCACTTGTGTTATTGTACTTTGTTGCAAGAGTTTGTTGGCAGGTAGCTCCTTGAATGGGCTCTAATAGGATCAAGGAAGAAAATCTGACATACAAAAAATAATCCAACATAACAATTTGCATATTCTTTAACAATGAATGGTACACTTCACCAGATGTCACCGCTGCACTCTGGACACAAATGCTGCAAGCTGCAGGCCTTGCCTGTGCTTCCCAACTGTACTAAAGCTCTTACCAGGTGCCAAAAAAGCAAGGATCAAGCCTTAAATCGCCCAGATAGGTTTAGAGACTAGGAGAGTTTTTTTCTCCACTTTTTGACAATAACCATGCCTATTAGCACTATTATTACAAAGAAGTGTAATCATAAATCTTGATCAACATGTTGATATTTTTTTTTTCCATAGTTTTAGAACAGGGATCAGCAAGTATACAGTGGGTATGAAGCCATATTGTATATCAACAAAGTTATGATCTGCCCTTAGTTTTCTCTCCACAAATCCTAAAAAAAACCCAGCTTATTATGGTCTCAAGGCTTGGACATGTCTGCTTTAGAATTATTGAGTAGATGTTTCTGGACTCCCAGAGGCCCTGACCTGCCCATAAGAGTCCCAGTCACAGGGCTGGTCTGCCAGGGTACAGCTCATTGCTCATCTGGTCTCTGGACTGCCTCAAGGTCTTCATTGCCACTACCTGATTCAGTCAGTCAGACAACCATCAAACATTGAAATATCCCAAGTGGATGCATAAAGTCTTTATCATAATAATCTGCATTCAGGTTACAGACCATAGATACTGACGCAATCACTTACTGTAATAGCTGGCAGCTTCATGCAGTGGCCATTCCCTCCCCAGCCAATTCTCTGCAAAGTCTATGGCTGAACTTGGCTGGAAGCTGGGTGACCTTTGATGGGTAGTTTCAAATGGCAACAATTTCACTGTACTGGCTCCACTCTGAAAAATGACAATTAATGACTGAACTGAGTTGATTGAATCAATATGGGATGGTGTAATGAAGCTATAGTAGCAAACACTTAGCATGACTCAATCCTGTCCTTCAGATTGTAAAGTAGTCTTTTGTATTTGTAAAAATTTTGTAGCGATAAGAAACCAAATACTTTGCATTAAAGGGGTAGTTGGGAATTTTTGACATAGGGCCTCATTTTCAAGTAAGTCAGGTTGCTACTTATCATTGGAAACAGTTTAAACATATTTCATCATGTTATTCTAGTTGGAGGAGGTCACCAATGCTACAGCTAGCGAAAGTCAATGGAACCAGTTAGCCTGCCATTAAAAACAATCTTATCTACTTCGCAGAACACCCGAGGCAAGTCACTTATAATGCAAGATTCTGTGTAAAAGCCCATATTAACAGAATCATACCCTGGTTAACTTGAAAATGATGCCCTACGTCCAAAATTCCCTACTATCCCTTTAAGGCACTACTGACCTTGTATTGGCCTGCCCAGAATGGTCACACAGCAATATCAAATGTTTGAACCAAAGATAGTAAAAAGAATGGACGTAGTATCCAGTCACGCCTGAAGAGCTGAAAGTGACAGTTGGGCGTGTCCCACCATCCCCATCTTGTCATGTTGCGTGTTTCATCACTCCCAGAAAATACTAAAATGGGCAAAGTGCAGCCTCTAGGCAAATGATTGACAGCCAACGTACTCTGAGCTAAATGCTAATCAAGCTAACTCGGTAAACAGTTTTTAGCTGATGAAAATATCTTAAAAGATTTCCAGTCGGGTTTTCGAACTGGCCATAGTATTATTACTGCAGCCACAGTTGTGCTTAATGATTTTGTTGGTGCTTTGGACAGAAAGCAGCACTGTGCTGCCTTATTTGTTGATCTGTCCAAGGCATTTGATTCTGTTGACCATGCATTGTTATTAAACAAATTAAGATCTATTGGTTTTAGTCTCAAGGCTGTAGAATGGTTCCAAAATTATTTTAAGGATCGCTCCCAATGTGTCCTTGCAGAGGGGCATAAATCTGAATTTCTTCAAATATCCAAAGGAGTCCCTCAGGGATCCATTTTAGGGCCTATTTTATTTTCAATTTTTATAAATGATCTGGGTAAGGACATGCAAGCAAATATACATTTATATGCTGATGACACAGTTATTTATATTCATGCTCCCTCTGCAGCAGGGGTGGTGCAAGACCTTCAAGCTGCATTTCAGTCTTTACAAATGTCACTGTCGAATTTAAAATTGGTCTTAAACACTCAGAAAACAAAGTTCATAGTCCTCTCAAAATCTAAGTTGTACTCCCCTGATGATCTTATCATTTTTACATCAGAGGGAAAAACCATTGAAAGGGTTCCAGCTTACAAGTACTTGGGTATATGGATAGATGACAAGCTTTCATTTAATGTACATATTACAACTTTAGTCAGGAAGCTTAAAGTGAAGATTGGTTTTTATTTTAGAAACAAATCTTGCTTTCCTTTCTATGCCAAGAAAAAACTTGTGGAAGCTACTTTTCTGTCTGTGATTGATTATAGTGACATACTGTACATGCATGCAGCTTCTTCCATTTTGCAAAAACTGGACTCTGTGTATCATGCATCTTTACGGTTTATTACAAATGCAAAATCCCGTACTCACCACTGCATTCTCTATGATCTGGTGGGTTGGATGTCACTAACTATACGTAGACAACAGCATTGGTATCTGTTTAGTGTTTAAGTGTTACTGGGCAAACTTACACCCGATTTATGTAACCTTGTCTGTGTCAGTTCTGGTAGCTACCAGCTACGCTCATCTAAATGGTTACTTCTCAACGTCCCCCGGGTTCTGACTGGACCTAGGGAAAACTGCATTTTCTTACTATGCCCCATGGGCTTGGAATAATTTGCAGAAATACCTCAGATTAGAAACACTGATATCGATGAATGAATTTAAGGGCATCATAAAGAATGTGGTGAAGGAGACGTGTGCTTGTCTTTCCTGAATGGTTTTATGTCTTATTGGTTGTTTTTGTTTTTATTATGGGATGCATTTTGTTTTAAGAGTTGTCTTATTAGTGTGTAAACTTTTTTGGTTTTGTTTCTGTTTTCTTTAGTTGTTTGTATTGCTGAACTGTGTATTTTTTATTCTGATTGGCTGCTACCTTGGCCAGGTCTCTCTTGTAAAAGAGATTTATAATCTCAATGGGACCTCCTGGTTAAATAAAGGTGAAATAAAAAAATAAAATAAAATAACTCGAAACTAAAAGGAGTTAAGAAAGATTAGCCTCCCAAGCGGCGGGCTAATGGTAAGGCATGTTTGGACTTGCTGTTAGCTGCTAAAAAAAAACACCATTTTGCTGCTCTGCAGCAGACTGAGACCTTTCTGAGAGCAAACAAGGAGCTAAGAGATAGCCACTGGCCGTCGATTGGTCTGCTGCTTGTTGATCAAAAAGACATGCACCTAATAGTGTGTAATTTCAAGATTAAATTACATCTAAACGGATGAGTTATTAAACAAATTCACCCCGCTTACAATTGACATGAAGGTAAACTTGACCTATTAAACCTAAAAAGATTTTTTGAACCAGGCTGTAAAAACGTTTATCTCTGCTGTAAAATCTGCCTTTTTAACATGGGAGTCGATGAGGATTTGCTGTTTTGCAGACAGCCCCTAGCGGATGAAGAAAGAACCACAATTTTTAAGCACTTTTTCGGGTTTCCGCATTGGCCTCACTGTTGGCCACCAGAGGTTGCCACACATACTCAATGGAAATGAAGGCACTCGTGTGTCAAGCTTTCGTATAATGTGCTGATTAAATAGTTAAGACCCCTGAAAATTAACCAATTTATATGCAACCAACGCAGGAGACGGATGAAAGTGTCTGTCCATTTGCATGTCCATCCATCTGGGTATTCTGTGTTGAGCATAAATGAACCTTTGGAGTCAGGTATGGTGGTGAACTCACAAATTTGGCAAGAATTCAACTGCTTTGCAAGATACTCTCAAGGCTATCAGAAGCAGGACTTGTCACCATGGTAACCAACACAGAGGAGGAGAAGCATGTTGCTTATGTCAGGGGGTTTAGTCACCTTTTTTTTTTAAGTAAAAAAAATATACAGTGTATTCTAATATTATATTCAATGCATATCAGTGCAGTGGAAAAGGAAAATTTATCTACAGCAACTCTAATGAACAAAATATTGATTTTTAAGTCAGTCAATCAAAGAAGCAGAGGTCCAGAAAATAGAAGACCTAAAATACTGCTTAAAAAAAGATGCCACATGCTTACAATATGTGGCAAAATCTTGAATTTCCTGGTAGCAAATGTAAACTTTCTCCAGAAAACTGTGTATTAGTTGTTTTGGTTTTGGCTGCTCACTTCTGAGTCCCAGGTGATAGTTTTTGTTACCTCCTGTCATGAAAATACATCATAAAAAGTCTTAGGGTCTAACTTTAGGCCCTGCTGGAGTTTTCATGTTTGCCTGTCTCTCTCAGCTGACATCTGAACCTCTTGAGAAATGTCTGTGTGTGACCACAGCTCTGTCCAGTCTAACAAGGCCTAGGCATCAAAGATGGTTGTAAATGTCTTATAGATGGGCGAGAATATCTGGGGGCAAAGGAATGTAACATGTCAAAAATAGATACACAGTCAGTGTGACTTATTCTCGAAGAATACCCCCCCCTTTAGATTTAAGATACCTTAGATTTTTCCCACAAATAAACAGTGTATGAGATTTCTTCTACCAACATGATGTTTATTGATTGCATTAAGCTTCAGGTTTAGTTTATCTATTGTCTTTTATGTTTATGCATTTAAACTAAAGAAAACAGTTTTTAATGCTAGATCTGAAGCTTAAATGCCTTCAGTGTCATTTTGTGTTTACTTTTTAACTTGGTTTTATGGTCTTTACAGTCTGTTTCCTTCCGGTGACCAAAGTTGGGGGAGAAAGTCACCTCATTTGTTGAGCAGTCAAACAACAGCCAGACTTGTATCTAGACAACAACAGGCAGAAACATCTTGTCTACAATACATTCCCTGCAGTCGTGTTTGTGGAAGGTGCTGTTCTGTAAATACTTGACTGTAGCTTCAGGTTAAGTTTCTGTAATAGTTACGGTTCCAGTTGAGGTTTGTCTCTTGCCTATCAGATTTAATGAAAAGTCATCTTATTTTCTATCTAATCATTAGCTATCAGTGCTGTTATAGTAGCACCTTGCTTTATATACAGTCTAAACAGAGCAGGAATTTCATTTTGAATCAGGATTGAACCTCAGCAAAGCTTTGATCAGAGCATATTTATTGACTTAATTACTGTGCTTGTTAGTCTTTGGTCATGGCAGGAGTAATAATCTACTCCTGAACTTCTGATGGGGACACAGGGTTGAAGTTTTCTCACCCGCAGATTTTTTCACTGTCAACAAGCCCCTGTTGTAAAGGTAACAGACTGTGTGAAACATACAGTATTTGCTATGTAACTGTATATTCCTCTGATAAAATGTTTAACAGCTGTGTGTGGAAGAAAGCAGCCTGGACAGCTTGATGTTAGAGCCTGGGCTTCTTACCAATGTAAACCACTCCTGAAATGTCACCAGTTTTTTTTGCTCCTCTGCCAACAAAAACCGTTCATGACATCACAGTTTCACAACCCTAAAGCTGCCCCAATACGGTTGCCTTTCAAAATGTCATACTGTAGCAAGCTACCTAACCTATACTAAAATTAATTTTCATTGTTTGATTTGATAGTATGATGAGAATATTTATTTCCTTCCTCCTTACAAACAGTTATTTAACATGAAGTACAAAGTCTGAGGACATACTGTAGGTTCTCTCACCAGGCAGAAGTTACCACAGAGACCTGGGTTCATGTGTACTGAGTCTGAATATCTACCCTTCCCCTCCCACCAAAAAAAACACCAAAACAAAAGAAAAGAAAAAACAAAGACTTCCAATTGCCCTTATTTCTCAGCCTCTTTCTTTGTTTTGCATGGCCATGCAATGGACTTGTGGGCCCAGATTCCTTCTGAGATGGATGGGCAGGGCGATGTCGCCACAGAGCCCTTCAAACAGAGATTTTTCAGAGGCAAACTTTGATTAATTTAAATCATCATCACAGCTATTTGCATCAAAAAAGTTAAATAAACTGATTGTAATTCAATATAAACACACACAGAAGTCACTGACAATTAAATGCTAAATAGCTGAAACAAGCTGCAACCAGATTTGTTCAGTCTGCCATAAACTGATGAATCACCAAGCCAACGCCTGGACGTCAATTGATTAATTAAAATTAACTTGTGGCCATGTGTTTCCAATGCCTCAGCAGCTTTTAGTTTTAGTTTCAAGTTGTGGTCCCTCATGTGGCAGAATAAAGGAAGGCCTGGGCAGGGTTTGAACCCCAGTCTCCCAGGAAAGAGCCATACATGCTGACTATCTGACCAAAGGACATCTGTGTGGCCAAGCTGGGGTGCATGATCAATTGGAGATACAGTGACAGGACCGCCAACTTTCACATCAAGCTTCCGAATTCAGTGTTTATTACTTGAGTGCCGTGTTATGATAAATTATGTTGTGATAACTGATAAATCTGTTGACATATTTCACAGCAAGTTGCAGGATGTCGCAATGGACCGGCTCACCACAGTGAGTACGTGCATCCACCCAGGGCTATAGTGTAAGCACACTTTTCATGGGATTTGTTGTTTTGGGGGAACAATATCTACGGAGAGCAACTGTTGAATGGTGTACAGGGTGTCATCTCTAAGTTTTCTTGACGGGTCGCCTGTACACTCATGAAAAATAATCACCTTGAACTAGTTCAAAAACATTTATGCAACTTTTTGCATCATTCTATTGCATAGTTTGAGCAAGAATATTGAACAAACTGCTGTGTTTGAGCGCAAGAAATAAAATTTCTGAGTAAACTCAAGTTGTTTTCATCATTCCTCTCGCGTCTTCTCTTTTTTTTAGTTTTTTTTTTTTTACTTTATTAAACGTAAATGGAAAACAGAGCACAGGTCCATTAAAAAGCATAGACAACAGTTTTAGCATACATGAGGTTTACAGTCAACTAAGCTAGAAAAAAGGAACAGTAACAAAAATAATCAAGAAAAAATGGAGACAAAGGAAAACAATTGAATTAATATCAAATAAATATTAAAGTATTGTTGGCTAAGGACTCTGTTTTCCTCCATAAATGACAGATTAGCTCATCCCTTAGGTATACAGTACAGTACATACTATTTATATTATGAGCGAACAGTTTTCATGTTACATTTCAGTGACATTCTGCTAAATATGATGAAACAGCCGCATCTTTCCATTTACAAGTCCATCTTCAGTTGTAGCCTTGTAGTGATATTTTCCAAACAATTCACCTCCTTCAGTCTTTGCATTCATTGCTCCAAAGTTGGTAAATATGGTTCGAGCCAGTTTACTGTAATTACATTATGGGCTATCAGTAACAATGCTCTCAACATATACATTATTGTTTTTTCCCATCAGGACAGAGGGGATTTTTCAATTTTCCTTCCACTTAATTTGAGGTGAATTTATTTTTTTTGTCCATTATTATTTTGAAAATATGTAATGAAGTAGTTATCAGGCACATAAATACATGTTGAGGGGAAGCAGGATTTGTTGATTTGGTCTACGTGTAACACTAAGGAAATGTTGCATAGATATCAAAATTGAAAAGGATGAAGGTGACCATGCATATGGCTCAAAAACTTACCTAACAGCCAAGTTGTTTACAACCATTTGTGGAACTTGCTTAGCTACTTATCATGAACACATCAAATACAGAAAAAAACCCTTTCAATTACAGTACAAAACCTGTAAATCAAAGCACAACACAACTTGAAATACTAGAATATAACCATCTTTTACAAGATCTCAGCATCATGTTTCTTCCTCATGTATTTGGTCCTCAAACAAAATTTTCAAAAATATGTATAACAATAGCTGAACAGATTGATTTAAGATGACACATTTATATTAAAAAGAACATCATGAAAATTTTTATCCTTTTAATAACTTAATCCCAAAAGGCTTCATACTGTATATGTAGCTATCAGAATACCTAATATACATACATATAAAGTATGTAGATTATAGTATAAGAAAGATTACCATTTGAAATTGAATTATGAAAAATAAATGACATTTTTCACCATGTTTTAATTGTTTGAAATGAACTACTATGAACCATTTAAGTGAAGAGAATATAAAATTAATTACAACTTTAAAAAAAAAAAAAGTTCCTAATACTGTCACATGCCAGGGAGGGCTACAGTATGAGACAGAGCAGTTGAATAAACAGGATATAATTTATTATGTTTTATTGGCAATAGGAAATCCAGGTCAGACAGGCAGAGGAAAATGTCCAGGCAGTCCAGGTGCTTCTCTAGAACAAGAAGACACTGGAGACTGTGGGAGAGAGGACAGATTTGTGGCAAGGCTCAGTCAAACAGACAAAAGAAAAGCAAAACTGGCCCGAGTGCATTGTTACAGCTGGCTACACAACAACCTAGCACTGTGTCGGAGGAAGCCCCTCACTGTAAGTAGCGGCTGCTGGGGATCAAAGTGATGATCAGGTGTGCAGGTGGTCATGTCTCCTCAGCAGGTGTGACATATGCCTTATAAAGTAAACTGGGAGAACCTGAGAAACTCCAGTATAAAACCAAGTTACATAACTTGACAACTTGGAAACTTGTTCAGTCCCTCTGAAATAATGTCTGTTATGGCTTTTAGACACGCAATTTAACCATGAGGTCATGGTCCTTGGAGGACATTTTTCGTTCACACCAACAAAAACACACAATAATGCATAATGAACTAGATACTGTAAATCAAAGTAATTTGGAAAAAAAACTTAAAAAAACAAACAAACAAAAGCAAAGCAAAACAAACAACCCTAAAAAAGCAACACGCTACCTCCCCTTAAATCAAATTGTTGTTTCTAAAACTGTAGACAAAAAAACAAAAACCAGTCATGTCAATCCAAAATTTTTCAGTGATTGATATCAGCAAGGCAAGATCGCACATTTCATACCATTTAAAGTGCAGAAGAGGCATTATATGGCACTTAAAAGAATATAAATATATTAAGACTTTGCAAAAGTTAAAACGTTAAATAACTAAACTTAAGTTAAAATCATCAAAAGCATGCAATAATCTAGGTCAGTAAAAAGATAACATCCAGATTTCATGCATAGGTACGTGATAAAGAAATGGTTTTAACTTGGACTTAAAACATTTGGTGAAAACTGAATCTGCACTGGCAATTGAGAATCTTAACACAATTTACAAATGACAAGTTAAACAAATCTGAACAAATATTTTAAGTCGATACAATGAAATCAGTTTAATCCAATGTGCACATAAACAAGGCAGATAAATCAGGCTAGTTTGACTAAAATGTAAGTCAAAATACTGTAGTTCAGTTTAATGTAGAGGGAAAAGATGCAGATGAGAAAAATGACTTATCTAGAGAAATAAACTATGCTGCAAAGCAGCAAAAACAGACATCATAGATCCATACAAAAAAGTTTCACGGACATTTCTGGTTTTCTTCCGCAGTCGATCAGTTTCTGCTAACCGCTTCCGGTTGAGTAAGATCTGCGTTGATTTACATTGAATAGTTGTGTCTTTAGAATGGTAACATTCTCATTTATTTCTGATATAAAAAGGTGTTTTATTAATTCCTCACCCTGCTATGACATTGAACTTGGAGGAAATGGCCTAATGTTGCAAATAGCAAAATACTTTCGTACTTTGTTGAGTCCATGGCGGTGAACAGGGACGCCATAGACTTACATAGTGACAGTTATAGCACAAACACGGCAGTTTAGTGAAGCCTACATGAAGGTGGATGTTCAACCAAGCCAGTGTCTGAATGATTCTTGTCAGAAATCTTGGGTGTTGGTTACAGAGGATGGAGGGTGGAGACTGCGGGCTGCACCTGTACAGCTGGACCTGGTCTGTCATGCAGCCGCACAGCTGCCATCCTATGATAAATTCACTCACTTTACAACAGGAGTGGCCAGTTCAAGTCCTCAAGGGCCGCAATCCAACAGGTTTTAAATCTGTCCCTGGTCCAACACACCTGACTCAAATTACCTGCACTTTGTGCAGAAATTCATAGGCTGCTGGATTCAGTTAATTTGAGTCAAATGTGCTGAAGCAGGGATGCATAGAGAACCTGCAGGACAGCTGTCCTCGAGGACTGACTTAAAGGAATATTGTGTAAGTTCTCCTGTGTTTTATTCACAAAAACTGATTATTTGGTTCAAAAGTGTTTTTTCATTAATCAGTAATCACTCCCATCAACAAACTGAAGTGCTCCTCTAAGTTCTAAATTTGCCGTTCGTATCATTCATTTACACATCGAGCGGGGCGGCTCGGTGAAGGCTGCCATGTCGTATCGCCATGTTTTTGCGTTCGGGAGAAGCGTGACGGTAGGAAAACACAGAAACTCACCGGACACACCGGAGTTTTCAGCTCAGTTCGAGGTAATGCCTTTGCAAAGTCACCGCGCTGCAGAGGGGAGAAACTAGCGTCTCACTGATGCCGGGTTCACGTGCAGTCGGGCAGACGGCCGTTGGTAACAAACCAGATGTCATTTTAATCAATGAAGCCGAGCGAAAGACGGTAAAACATGGGTCAGGGAAAACAATACGACATCGCCATGACAACCGAACAGATGTGGACTGATGTCACTGTAACTGACGGACCACGTCTTCACATAGAGGCCGGTGATAACTTTACATGCAGCGGCTGTCGTCGGTCTGCCCGGTTTCACGCGAATGCAGCATGAAAAGTACGAGGGAGCTGCTCCCGATTACACAGTGTCCCTTTAAGACACCCCTGCTTTACAACGAACATATTTATTTGACTTGGTGACACTGTAAACTCTACAAAGTAAATGTACTTTGTAGAGTTAGAAAGAAAAACAGTTTTGCATTCATTATATCTGAGTTCTTTTTTCTGTCCTGAAATTTGATTCACTGCAAAGTCCCACCGCCTTTGTGTGTGTGTGTTTTTAAAATGGCACTAATGAACAGTTTTTAGACTGGGGCAACGACTAACGAAGGGTATTTCGGTATCTGTCTTGCATGCTGTCTCTTCTCTGAGCTCCACTATTAGCCACTCCATTGTTGACTTGTTTTATCTTTTGCTTTGTCACTTTCCCTCTCTTTTGCTTTCTCTAGTAATATTCTCTTGGGTTTCTTTGCTGAACCAGCTATGATGTGTGTCCAAAACAGACAGTGTTGATATCTACAGTGGTTGCTGCCGTCTGATGTGGTGCTGTGAGACAAAGCACAGCTGTCCTATGATGCTCTAGGCTGGAGGACAAGTTGTAAAGTGTGCTTTGTCAGTCCTAGGATGCTGCAGGGTAACACAGCCCCGGGAATGTGTGTGATAAATGTGATCAAAATGAGTCAGAAGCATAGACTTTTAAAGATACAGTATGTAAAAAAAAACAAAAACTAAAGTCAATGGCAGAAATATTTAATGTATAATTCAAAACTGTGTTTCTGTTTATGTGTAAACGTTGCACTAAAATAGCTGTTCTGTGTTTATTTTCTTAGAGTGAGTCATTTGTATCTACTTGCTAGGTGGCGCATATATGAAGGCTGCCATATTTGTTCCACCATTTTTACTACGGTGTCACTAAATGGACAAAACATTGTGTGTAAAGTAAGAACCCTCTGAACATTAAAACTGCTGTACAAGCTCTGTTTAATCACAGTTAGAGACTGTTTGGGATAAGGGTAATGCCTTAAAAGACATTAAAAGTACAGTCATGGCCAAGACCACTGGATCCACTCAGTTGAAAACATATTTCTGCCTGGGAGAATTTTGGCCACTAACGGCCACCGTACATTCACAACAGTGCTTGGAATATGTAGCCATTTGAAAGAAAACATCTTTTCTTTCAAAAACATCTTTTCTTTCAAATACCCATCTTTACCACTAGATGTCAGTAATTCTTACATACTGTACCTTTAAAGGAGCTGTATCATGCTTTCCAAATGTTCAAAAAAGTCAAATATAGGCATTAATAAGCTAGATATGTTCCCATCGTTACTATAGAAACTAATTTGGTGTTAAATATTAGTTTTTCGATGCATCTAATTTCCAACACGGAAGTAAGATGGCTGACTGTACTGAACCGCGGAGCTCTCGACCAATTGCAGCATGTTTTACGCCCATTTCATGACGTCGCCCCGGAAGAGACACTTATTCTGAAGGGTCACAGAATTGTCTGTAGCACCGGCACCGGCAGCTCTCATGTGGATGTTAGTGGTAAACATTGATGGATAATTACTCCGATCGACGGGATAAAACAGACCAGCCTGTTATGGAGCTGTATGCGCTCGACCCAGAGTCTGATATGGAGTTTGAAGTATACGCAGTACCACAGAAGTACCACAGAAGTACCACAGAGACCCCTGACAAGCAAGTAATTCAGCGAACAAATCATAGGCTAACAGTTAGCGCTGAGCTAAGCAGCACTCACATGGATCTTGTAAACATTGATGGATAATCGGACTCCGATCAACGGGATCAAACGAAGCAGCCTGTTATGGAGCTGTATGCGCTCGACCCAGAGTCTGATATGGAGTTTGAAGTATACGCAGTACCACAGAAGTACCACAGAGACCCCTGACAAGTAAGTAAATTAGCGAACAAATCGTAGCCTAACAGTTAGCATTGAGCTGAGAGATGTGTTGACTCACCAGTGTTGTTGTCTGTCCATGCGCGTTTTTATAGTAGGAACTGCGTCAGGTTTCAGAAGTAATCCCAGAGAAAAAAACACTTTACTGCCCGAGATTCATGAAGTTGTCAGGAGTGAAGTTCACACACAAAGTTGAGTTTTTTTTTCCCCTGCTCCTGAAGTTATAATCCAACCACTTCTGGCAAGTCGATTCATCCAGTACAACAAATACACTCCCACGCTGAACGTAACCACGTTGAACGTAACTGCATTTTCCCCAACTTGCTGTCCTCTAGAGCTTAAAAAAAAGAAAAAAAAAAAAAAAAGGAAGAAAATTCTCCTGAACTCTGGAGCAAACGTCTGTTAGCTGATGGCTGCTTGTCTCTGAGGAAATCTTCCTGCAGGTGTTAGTTTCTTCCTCAGAGAGTGTGTATAGGATTCTCTGAGTTTCTGTTCAACAGAGGGCGTCTTGCTACGATACTGAGCATGCGCATTTGGACTTTCGTGATTGGTGCCACGTTCATACGTAACGCGGTGGGTAGTCAGCCGTTTGCAGGGAGGTAGCGCTTGGTTTAAATATTCATGGAGATTACTCAAATATGCATGAATGAAGAAAAATAACGATTTAAATCATTTCTTGATGAGGAAATAACACACTGACATGCTGAAAAGCTCTTAAAAGTCCATTTTTCATGATAGGGCTCCTTTAAAGGAGTGATGACATAACAGTTAAAAACTAGTTTATGTTGTTGGCATTACTTTATATGTAAATACTCCAAAGAAAAAAACGGCATTTTTTACAGCGGAGTATTGTTTTGAAACGCCAGACCTCACTTCCTCAGCAAAACAGTTGGGTCCGGTGATGATATGGAGCTTTACCCGGAGACCACGTTGACTTCATTTTGATTGGCTACACCTTATTTCGCTATGACCTTATTTGGAGAATCTAGGTCAAGCTGCGTTCGGAGTTTGCTAAAGGCTAACTGCTAGCAACATGGGCAGTTCAGACAGTGTGAGCTACGTTTATCAGACAAGACAGCATTTAGAAAATAAATAAACTTACAGGTAATGACAAGGTTGTGGTCGCCTCCCTCAGTGTTGCTGCAGAAGTTTGCTTTTAAATCCATTTGTTTGAAAATCCAGACCTGACTGCAGAGAAGTTACTTCTAGCTCCATACATGCAGCTGAATCAGACAGGGAGGGGAGGGGGGAGCGGACTGTGCATAAACCGTTAGGAGAGAGAGAGAGGGGGGGGGGGGGGGGGCGCTGTTTACTTGATAGTGTGCTCTTATTGGAGCAATTAAATTACGTAGAATGATAGAACTACGTAGAATGATAGCCTGCTGTCTGATTCAACTGTTTCTGAGCAGAGAGACAAAGCTGACAGACCATAAACAGGAACTTTGATTCTCACTCTGGACATTCACATGGCCTCATCAGTGCACAATAGATCATATTATACACCGAAAACCCCAGAAAAGTGAAATTTGATGTCATGGCACCTTTAAGGTTGAAAATATAGTATTGCTTGAATAAGTCAATTCATTTCAATGATATTAAGTCATAATTATTTTCAATGGAAATATATTTAATGAGTGCTAAATATTCACTTTATTGTGAACAAGATTTACCAACTTTAACCTCTTTCTCCCTTTTATTGATTTATTCTTTCACTTTTGAGTTCACACATGTTTATCATATTGGCACATTAAGTAGAAAAGGGCTCAGACATCATTCCAGAACTAATCCCATAATATGTGGAGGAAAGACAGCCTCGGTTATAGAGCAATCTTTACAATATGTTGCAAGGACATCCCCTAATTACCCTAAAATAAATGCAGCATGACATCATTCGAACATTCTCTGCAGGCTCTTTACCATCTGCTTAGCTAAGCTTTCTGTCTCCCTCTTCTAGCCTCATATTTATTTAAAAGACATGTTCACGATATCAGTCATCTCTCTCAGCAAGAAAGCAAGTAAGCATGCTTAGTAAGCTCTATCTATAAATCAAGTCTGTAGATGTGTAATGTAAATGCTCATCCTAATGCAAACCACCAAACAAAAGTAGATACGTCACAGCTGACTGTCAAATTTTTCAAACCCCTAAAGATCTCTTTTTAAACCGCTCGTGCTGCCAATCTGTTGTGGATTGTGCCAGTACAGTAACAGGAGCCTAGGGTGGAGTGCATACTAAGCTGGAGTTTGCAGCATGTGCTTTGATTGCTTGAATCATGGACAGAGGAAGGAGCCAACTTAGGAGAATTTACTACTTATTTAACTTTCCTGGTCAGTATACAGTGCTGTGCTCCAGACCTGGACCAAAACCTGCACAGGTCGATTTGTTTAAGCTTTCCTTAAAACAGAGATAAGTGGGTATTTTGGTCATGCATGATGCTCTGTAGGATAGAGAATGAGTAAACCCCTTTTTGCTATAAATCTGTCCTCCGTTTTAGTTTTGAAAATTTCTGACATTTGGAAACCTGATGAAACGCACTGAGCCTGTCTGGTCTGTGTCTTCTTTCTTGCTTTCCCCTTTTGCTCACTACTGCACCTCATTCCCTTTGCTGTACTGGCATCAGCACTGTTTCAGGAGGCCTCTGGAGAGGGGCGAAAGCATGGGGGAAACTTGGAACAATATATTGTAGGTAAATAAATGCTCTGTCTGAAAAAGAATGCCTTTTCAAAACACACTCAAGCCCTCTCGGAGAAGCATGTGCCCCAAATAATGCTCTAATTACTCCTCTGATAATATGATAATAATGCTTCAACCTCTTTCGAAGTCACTGGGTTCACTGAGCAAACAAGGACCGGCACTCTGAGGCTGAGGGAATATCATCTGGAGCTTTGAGGAGACTACACGGGAAGATGCTGTGAGATAGAAACGAAAGAGAAAGATTTACTGTAAGAGGGACAGTTGTTAAGTCCTGCCTTCAACTTTTCCAAAATGAAGCTGAACTTTTGTCACCATTGTTTAGTCTTTGAAGGGAAGCTCGCAGCTGATTAAACAGAAAAACTGTGAGAAACGCTGTGAAACAGGTGTGTGTTAAGACAATCTGATGATATGGATTTTAAAATGGCCATAAAACCTGCGGATAGGATCTCTGCGCTCTGTCGATTTGCTGGTTATTGATACCAGATGACTGAATGAGACAAAATACTGAGCAGATGTGATGGTGCATAGCCTCAACAGGAAAACGGGGAAGAAAAAGGCGTTGATTTAGTTAAATAAGATTAGGGATTGTTGTGAATAATTCAGAGAAATTGGCCTTAGAATATTTGTATGAAAAAGCAAAGCATGGCCACTAATAACTTAGCTTGAAACTATAGTTCACAGCCCATTTAAAGATAATCAAATGTGTATTTGGGATCAAAGTATCGATAAATAGTATTTATACAAAAATAAATCAAATAAACCCTCCCAACGACCCTTCCCTTATTTCTTTTTCTTTTTTAACTTCTTCTGCCTGGTATTAAAGTAATAGCTGAGGTTTGGGGTAGTAATATACTTCTAATATGACATAATTTGACCATTTTCCATCATCATGAAACCTTCAGTCGAGAGAGTAAAGTAAGAGCTGAGATGTATGGATAGAGTGAAATGAAGGAGAAAGGCTTTGCACTGCAGCACCCTTGAGTGATATATCCCCTCCAAGGCAACTCCAGCACCTGAAAAGTCCATAACTTCCAAGAAGATTTTTGGGAAAGCACCAGTTGTCTGCAACAGGAAAGGAGGAGAAAAGAGAAGGAAGAAAAGGGGGAGAGAAAGGGCTCCTGCGTCACGCTGCTTTAATTTGTTCACCAGCTGCCAATGAAAATGATGACCCACAGAAGGATTTTTTTTTTCTTTTCTCTCTTGGCTCTGCATCCCTGACTTGGCAAACCGCACAGCTGGAGCTGCACTTTGAACAAGTGTAATCTTTAAGTGACAAAAAAGACTGATGCACTGATTTCACTTTTAAAAGCTGCTGGCTTTCTTCCCCGATCCAAGTCCTGATCAGTGTCCAGCAGAGCATGTGGGATATTTGAACTTCTCACTTATATGTAGCTGATGTGCCATCTCGATTGAACTGTTAAACAACTCAATCAAGTAAAATTACTGGCTCAAATATGAGCTTAAATCACATTCATATCACATTAAGCACAAATAAACAGAGTAAACACTTGTATTATGATCCATTATCCAGTTTTATCAATCAAATCCTAAACTTAATATGAAATCAGGGAAGATCTCTAGGGAATTGTTTGTTGTTGGAATGAGACAGAACTCATCCAAACGATGTTGTGTCTCAGGTGACGAGGAGGAGCTGTAAGTCTACCTCTGAGGCAAGCGCACTTCCTGCATTGTCCACTGCAATATATAAACCCGCAAAATCGGACTTCTCCAGCAAAAAACTCTCCACTCGCAGCCCTCCCTCTCTCCGGTCCATTACACAGGCTTTCGAGGTGATACTGCCTTGGCAACGCAGGCAGGAGTGTTCAAGGCAGAAAGCGCAAGAAAAAAAGGTAGGATTCTGGGTTGTGTGAGGGAATGTCGGTCTTTTTACAAATTCATATTTAAAAAACCTGAAAAAATGGAGAATTTATGGCTTTTTTTCTGAGGAAAAAAAAGAATCTCTCATTTACAGAAAGTCTTGTGTCCTTGGTTTATTTTCAGAACCATCCAGGATTCAGGCTGCAATTTTCCTAAAAGCCGAACATGAAACCTCAGTTATTCGTCATAGACTTTGTACTCATGTGCATATCTTGCGGAGCAAGTGCACTGGCAACGACTGTTCCCGCTGCCTCCGCGTCCTCGCCGGCTGCCAACATCACCAATCCTGGCGCAGCGCGCAGCCATGGAACAGACGCCACGACTCATTCTAAAACCAGGAGTAAGCGTTACATTAGTCAGAACGACATGCTTGCCATTCTTGATTACCATAACAAAGTTAGAGGGAAAGTGTTTCCTCCAGCCTCCAATATGGAATACATGGTAAGTAGCTTGCATTCAAACTTGATATTTGCACGATGGTGCGTAAATGACCTGCCAACCATGCAGTTTGTTCTGCCACTGTCTAAAAACCGAGAGCCAAAAATATAGCAAAGGAAAATATGAAATAATACAGAATTTGAATAGATGTATAGCTTTTGAAGAGCGGAGTAATGTTTTTTATAGATTCCATTTCAGCTGTTCTGCACATTGTGCTACTGTACATTACCAAATCAGGCACTTTCAAAGGAAAGAGGGGTCATGTATGATACCAATAGCCCATTGGAAGTGGAGCATGAAGAAAACAACAGTGGCTAGTTGTTTATCTGATAAATGTGATGGCAAAAATGTAAATACACGCAGGTTGTATTTTGTTGAATTGGAAGTTTGCTGCAAAGACAACAGCTGAGGCTGACACAAAGGGTTTCCATTGAAAATCTGCATGAACTCAATGATCATATAAATAAAATGCATTATGGTGCCTTGATGACAGTGTTCAAGTCATATTCCAGTCCAAGAAAAACACTTTAACATTCACATAACTGTTGACACAGTCAAATATTATCTATTTAGTCTATATGTTATTAAAAAAAAATGTAATTCACTAAAAGAGTGACACTGTGAGATAGTAGGAAGTTCCTCCTCTTATGTAACCACGCTGATGGATGACTTTTACCATGTGAGCAGCGCCAGTGACAGAACTGTAAACTCACAATTCACTGCTAATTGAAAATAGTTTTTTTTTGTCACTTTTACATGTTATGTAATGGATTTCCTCGCCTCTACCATGTTGCTGTGTGTGCGTGAAGGTGTGGGACGACACATTAGCCAAGACAGCCGAAGACTGGGCTCATGCCTGCCTGTGGGAGCACGGCCCGCCTCACCTCCTCAGGTTCCTGGGTCAAAACCTCTCCGTCAGGACAGGACGGTGAGTGACCTTTGACTCCTCTTCCCGCTCCCCAACATCTGCTGCTCCTCTCAAGGATGACCGTCTCTCAGCAGTAGTGGTTGTTTCCTCGTAGCCCCCTTCTTCTTTCCCCTAAAAGTTTCTGCACTGTGACCCGGGGTGTGCTTGAGGAATGCTCCTGTGACCCTTTATATAAACAAAAGTTGTGCTGTCAGCCATGACCCTTGAGGACAAAAGCCTATCCCCTTTAGTGGGTCTTGACTTTCCATTTGGAAACACAAGGCACCTTCATGTGTTCCTAAACTTTCGATTTTATGAGGAACAACATGAGACTCAAGGGAAGGGAGTTTATTCCAACTGCTCCTGTGCACTCAAAGAAAGAGCTCTGTAGTGGGTATTTTTTATTTTTATTTTTTCAAAAAGAAACTACTGTAACTGTGTGTTATATTTTATCTTTTTTTGTGTGCAAGACCAGCACAGTTAGAGAACTTAAGCTCACGTTTGGTATTGATACATGCAATTATTAAAGAGATGTCTTGAAAAAAAGAAAGAAAAACCAGGAAGTCAAGAAAGCGCTCAGATAAACCTGGAGAAAATTATGAGGTTTAAGGCTAAACATAGCAGAAGCTTTATTTAATCACAGACTGTAACATCTGCCCTAAATAAACCTGCTAATAACTGCAAACATCTCACTCTTGGGCAAAGAAAAGCATCAAATTGACATTCATCTCTGCTTTAAAATGTCTCTGCAGTGATAGTAGACTTGTATCAGCTCTGGCTCTGATCCACACTCATCAGAAGAGTGACCGTGGCTTACTTTTTTTGTACAGACACCAATTTATTAACTGAAACTGACAGCAACATTAGTGAAAGCTGTTTGGAAAACATTGACTGCACTTATTTAGCACTTTTCTTGTCACATGTTGAACACTCAAAGAGCTTCAACACTACATGTCATATTCACCTGATCACACACACTCCTACAGCACTGTTCTAATTTCTTTTACTTTATCACTAAATGCTTTTTACCATCACACACATATTTTGTGTCCATCAGGATGCAAATGGGGTTTGGTATCTTACCCAAGGACACTTTGGCATATAGTCTAGGGAGGCCAGGAATTAAAACCCGATTGGTCAATGATTGTTCCTCCATCTAAGCTACTGTTATATCTTACAATGTTAATTAATGCAATTTAATGTTGAATCTAATGAGACTGTAGCTATATATTTGTTGCAGGGGGTAAATAGTTCCTATCAGTACTAAGGAGGAATTAAACTGGCTTGTTTTTGCAGGTGTGCCTCCACTTAAAGAAAAAAAATATATTGTGACTAAAAAAAATAAATAAAAAAAAGAGTCAAAATTAGTCTGCAGTGTCTGCAAACTTTTAATAAATAATCATCTTCTCTTTGTTTTTCTGTATTTTGTTCATAGCTATCGATCTATTCTTCAGCTGGTGAAACCTTGGTACGATGAGGTCAAAGATTACTCTTTCCCCTACCCCCGCGACTGCAACCCTCGATGCCCCCTCAGATGCTACGGACCCATGTGTACCCACTACACACAGGTAGATAAACACTTCTGAAGGCCTTCGTTGAAAGAAGGTTGAACTTCTGCTGCGTGCGACATTAACCATCTCTGCTTCACAGATGGTTTGGGCAACATCTAACAAAGTCGGCTGCGCTGTTCACACTTGCTACAACATGAATGTATGGGGTTCGGTATGGAAGAGGGCCACATATTTAGTCTGCAACTACTCACCTAAGTAAGTACAACTGTTCACCTGAGAGTTTGTGTTTCATGACCTGATTAAGTGTTCATTTCACACCGTAGGGAGTTACTTTCATTCTAGTGACGCTGCAGTGACGGCAGGCTTAATCCCGACACAGCACGCTCTGTTATGTGCTGAGTTATGAAATGCCACCCATGTTGATGGAGGTTTCAGATAACCCCAATACAAGCCTGTGAACCGGTACCATATTTCCAAAGAAAAGAAAAAGTCTTTAAATAAAACTCAAAGCTTTCCCAGACTTGTGATTCACTTGTGACCTTGGCTCCTTAATCCCACTGGTTTGAATCGTACTTGATGTAAGAGTAACCAGCTCGAGACACTCATGACCTCTTTGAGTTCGCTAAGAGAACTTTGTTGCCTCTGTTGTTTGAGAGACAAGGTTGTGGGTTGTGACATAATCCTGCTTTCCACTCTGCAAAGGTCACTGATGTCATTGCTTACAAAGGAAAGTGTGTGAATGAGGCCAGTTGGCAAGAAAATATGACAAAATGTCATTTAATCCGGTGGCTTTTTAAAACTTAGGATGCATTAAACACACAATGACACTTTATTTATACTTTACGCTTTCCAAAAACAGCCTCGCCTCTTACTGAAGGTCACTAAAAGCTCCACAAGTCAACCTTGAAATTAGTCTTAAAAATGAAAATAATTCCTTATTCTGCCTGCACATTGACTCGTTCACAAAATATTTAATGCTCAGTTGATTCACGTGTACGTTTGAAGTTCATTCACAATGAATCCTGCTGTCTTCCAGGGGTAACTGGATTGGAGAGGCTCCCTACAAAGTGGGCGTACCCTGCTCCGCCTGCCCTCCCAGCTACGGGGGCTCATGCAGCAACAACATGTGCTTCCCAGCTCTCAAGACAAACTACCTGCACTGGTTCAAATAAACACAGGTTTCCTCTCGACATAAGCTGACAACCTACAGTACCACAGAGACATTATTTTAAATCGAGTAAGGATTTGCACAACAGTCATGGACCACACTATTTTGTATATATGGGCTTATTTAAGGAACTGAACCTACATTTGAGGGCACCGGGCGATTTGATAACCTGTAAATAATCTGTAAATGGACTTGTTGCATTTTTACACGAGTGCTATGACTATTTGATATGATGAAATCTATGAAAATATATTTATATGAAATATGGGTCTTTCAACAATGCGTACTGTGTGTGGTGCTGCAAATGCATTTGGTTTTATTTTATTTTATTTTATTTTATCAGTTTACAGTCGACAATGTGGTAATTAAGGACATTAACAAGTGTCACAGCTCTTCATACCTGCTCACTTTGGTGCTATGGGCATCACACCTTCATGCTGTGTGCTCTGCCTTCACAAGAATGTTGAGATCAAACGGGATCAAAAGGATCAAAGCTTTTGACCTCAGAGGGGAAACCCACACTGGCAGTGTCAACTTTACTGTGGCTTCAATGCAAATGGTGACCTTTTTAAACTTCATACTTAAAGCAGAACTTGGTTTATTGACTAAAAGCTACAGTCACCATCTCCACTTAAGATTGAGAAATCTTGCTAGCTTTCATGACAGCTTTGGATGGAGAACTGAAGCACAGCAGAGAGGGATGAGTATGAGACCTTTAAAGTTGCATTCATTCAAAATTTCAAGCTGTAGTTCAACTTTTTGTGAAGTTTACTAAGTTCTGCTTTAAGTATCCTGCAGCTTATACTTCATATAGACTGGGACGTGTCCAATGGAAGGCCAGTTATCAGCACAGATAACACCTCTGTTGTCAAACGCTTTCAAACAACAACATGGTGCAATTTCAATTTCAGGCTGCACTAATTAACTTGACATACTAAGACTGAGATTATACTTGCTTTTTAACCTCAGATCTGTTGTGTGTGTAGCTGTGCACATGCTTATGCTTGTGAGAACTGCAGATTGTAAACAAAAATGTTAAATGTGGCAGCAATAGGAGAGGTTTATTCATTCTTAGATGACGGCAGTTTTATCGTAGATGCTTGAAAAGCCTCTAATACAAGCGTGCCGTGTCTTGTCTTCAAAACTTTACGTTGTTTTTACTGCTGTTAATCTTCAGACCTTACACCAATTACGTCCATATAGTGTTTACTTGCATTTTGCAGCTCATGAATGCATCGTGTTAATTTCTGAGGATGTGCATAGATGATGCTGTAAACAACTGCAAGATTCACAAGGCAGCCATGATAAACATGTGTTATGCGTAATTAAAAGCGAGTATCTTTTCAGCCTAACAGTTTTTATTAATTTCATTCATTTATGCAGAAAGAGCATATGCTATAAATTTGACCCACATATCTGCTCTGTAATCATACTTACGTACATATATAGGTATGTATGTATAGTGGTATGTTATATACCATTACGTATTTTGGTTGTTTTGTATATTTTCTTGTGAATGCTGATTTGGTTTTGGAAATCATGCACTGAAGTGCACCTTAATTGTTTGTAAATTTCTAAAATAACAGGAAATTATTATTACTTTTGTATGTGTAGATAATCGTACCATGACTATCTTAAAACAAGTATATTGTAAGTTATTCGTTTTTATATTGAAAAGATTAAATTGATATGATTTTTTTTACTGTTTTGTAAAAGAATTTCAGTATATAAGAACATATTCAACACATTCCAGTGGACAAAAAGTCACAATCATAGGAAAATAACGTTTTCAGCACTGACAGTATTTAAATCAACATAGAGATATTTATGCAGTGAGTTGCATTTTTCTTTTTGTTTGTACTTGTAATAAAATGCTCTATTTTGATTGTTCTTTTTTACGTATTGTCTTTTCTCTGGCCAAAAACAGTGTTATTGTCCATCGCCTGCTCTGATGCTGTCTGATATTGATCAGCTTCCAAAAGAATCAGTTTGGTTCTTTGATTCTCAATTAAAATCCCACATCCTGCCCGTCGAAAGCCGAGAGGGAGAAGAAAAAACATTTGAGGGCTATAAGTGAATCCCAACAAGAAACGGTTGACTTTGGCCTCAACTGTCAGTGTCTACATAAATGATCAGACAACTGATAGGGTTTTAGGGACCCTCTTTGTTTGAGTCTGCCCATTGAAACCCTACTCAAAGGGAGAAGCAAGGAGCAGAGAGAATGTTTGAGGTAAAGAGGAGGGGAAATGTGTCCCAGCTCCAGCATTGAGAAACAATTAAAAATTGAGGTCTACAGGGTGACATTTTCTGCTTTATGTATAACAAATGTTGCAAAAAGTTGGTAAGAGACAGAGAGGTAGGACTTGAGATGTAAAGCCATAAATGCACTGATGTGTTGAGCAGATGCTAAGGTTCCTGTTCATTTCTCAAGCTGGAATAGCATGATACAGGTCCTGACTAGTGAGCGTGAAAGCTACCAGATCAGCAGGCTATCAAGGAAACGCTTAAGCATACAAGGAAGACTATAACAAGTTTTGTTCTACAAACATCTGCACTTGGCTCGTAGAGATACAGTAGCGTACCTGCTAAACTTTACTATATAAAACACAATGGCTTCCATGCACTTCTTTCAGATTGTTAAGAAGCTCCACCTGAGCAGCCATCTACCTTCCCAACCAGGATAGAGCTGTTGAGGAAAACATTACTATGCATGGGAGAAATAATATAGATGCTGGACTCAGCAACAGTTGGTGGATGTTTGAAGGTGCATCATTGTGCTGCAGTGAACAGTGAAGCAACGCACAGCATCAGCAAACTTACTGCTATGTTCAGTTTCTCTGTGTTTCTTATCAACATTTCCATGCCATTCATAGGAGGTTTTCCTTTACTGTCTTTTGTTGTCATCACTTTGGGGAAAATTACCTTTTTGTTGACTTTGCAACTACGTACGTACACTGGTTCAAATAAACAACACAGTCTCAAAGTCGTTACAAACTGTCACAGTCTTCAAATTGCTTTACTTTTTCCTGCTGTCTTAGTTTTTGATGACATATTGATTGCAAAATGATCATAGATGCTAACTCTCATTTCTTGAGTATGAGCCTTGTGGGTTTTTTAAGGCAGTTCCTGCATACACTCACTCCCACTTGAGCAAGACATTTTCAGAACAAGTGCAGGAAGTCGTGCTGGTCTCTAGTGATGAACACCAAGCCTGTAGAGGCCAAACCATTGTCCACCTCTGAGGGCAGGACAAAGAGCAGAGGTGGACAATTTCGGTGCCATAAAGAAAAAATCCTGCCATGTTTTTGGATTTGCCTGTGCATTTAGACCAGGTGTTCCCTCTAACTGATCCAGCAGAGGAGCTGTGCTAGTTAAATTCAACTGGTTCAGTGATTGGTTGGAACAACTGCTGGCCCGTGGTTGTACTTTCTGGACCAGGGATGTCCCCCTCTGACAAAGAAATAATACATAAAAATAAACTCACCAGTTGACTTGCATGGCAGCTTACACTCAGCATCTTCTGGATAAATATCAGTTGTCATAATTAAAGGGACTTGAGGCAAGATTAAGAAACGAAACTCATGACTGGCGCTTCAAGTAACTGCAACCACGAGCCAAGCCGTCACGGGAGCGTGCACAAACTGAAGCTATAATGTTGTTTACTACGCTTTTTCTTCGTAGTTACACTTTTTAGGGTCTTTCAGTTGATCTGGATCGTTTGCTGACGGCAGAAGAATCCATAATTATCGCTTACAGTGTTGGAATTTACCGCAACAGTCTTCTTCCTGTATCAAAACTGCGGATGTAGCCTCATTTGACGTCACATCCGCAGGGCAGCGCTGGAAATTCGGACACCAAATTGCAGCGCATTTTGCAGCACACAGCCTGTTCAAGGCAACGGAGAGAAACGTGGGTGGAAACGTTATTTTTGGTATTTAGCGCTTCATCCCCCATTAGTATTAAAAAAATGGACATGCATGTTTGTTTGTTTTTTAATTCCTGCCTCTAGTCCCTTTAAGCAACAGAATTCAGCTGTTACTGGTCAAATTTGCTTAACTGATGTCCATCATCACCATGTAGACTGAGGACTTATGCTCTTTGGTAAATAGGCTACTGAACTTCATATCTGTTAGGAAAGAAAAAAGATAGCTTACATAATCCAATGCCAATTTTATGCTACTACACTCATAAACAGTAGGACTGTTATCTTTATAACAGTGGCAAAACACACCAAATAGCTCCTAGCTTGTGCTAGCATGTTTTGTAGCCTGCTAACTTGCCTTATCATGGGTTTCTCACAGTACATGCAAGTTAGCTGTAGAATCTCATCCTGAAAAGGGTCAGGACAGGTAACCCAATTATTATTTGTTTAAATATGAGCTATCTGATCACATTTCTGAGACTATACTGGTTTAACATCAACTGTAGCGTCCATGGCTGACTTCATGATCTCTTGTAATGCATAAAAACACCCTGGGGACATGATAAAAATGTTCTTAACTTCTTTTTTTTTGCTTGGAGAACTTTGAAATAGACCTGGTCACAATCTCTCACATTGAAACTTTCCATTTTTCACCTTACAAGGTCTTGCCTTATTCCTAAAAGACCCAAACGTTGCCCAATCAGAAAAAGCAACCTCTGACTCTTTTGTTAGTTGTGCCGAGTCACAAAAAATAGACATTTGCATCCGTTTTTGCTATAAAATCATTCTTTTCCTAACACCTTTTCATGCTTTACCCTGAGACCAGCCTGAAAAAGCGAATGGTATTAACAAAGATGAAGCGATGAAGCCCATTTTTCAGCCTCCAGATGTTGCAGCAATAAATCCAAGTCAACTAAAGCCATCGACCAGTGCCAGCATCTACCGGATGACACATCTGTGAGCTCATGTGAAGGTGCACCTCTTTCCCTAATAAGACGTGAGTTACTGACTTGTCAGATCAACTGTTACTGCTGAAACAGTTTAGTCCTCTTTAAGTAAGAAGGTGGTGAAACGTTTATTCGCAAGAAGAGCGAGACTTCATAGGGACCACGGCAGGTTGATAGATGGCAGTGGGCAGGTTTGAGGGAGCTTGTTTCCAAACGCTCAAGCAGTTTTCCAAACCCAATATTGGTGAGAAGTATGAGAAAGCGTTTTTAACAGCTTAAGCGAGCATAATAATGAGAAGGAAGGATAAATCTTTTGTGGGGATGGAACTTGGTGAGGATGGGGGGGTTGTGATGTTTGCTGCACAGCTGCAGAAAGTCTCCTTTATCGTCTCTGTACTCTACAACCTCTCTGCCCTCCCTGACTTGAAAACTTGGCTTCACCAAGCCTCGAGGGGGATATTGGGAGAGACTTCTCTCTAATTCTTTTTTTACTTGTTCTTCAGTCCCCCCTTGGAAGCACAACAACTATGTTTATTTAGCTCCCTTTGCAGCTCAGCCGTCGGAAATGCACCCTGTGCCCTACCCAAGCCTCGCTTTTCAAACCTCCCCAAAATCCTTCTCTGGCAAAGCGAGGCAGAAGCCTGAAGACATCAAAGGAGTGCTACAACCTTTAAAACACACAAAAAGCTTTCGATGCTGGATCATTATGCATTACCACACTACAGCTGTAGCAATTCTGCATCAGATAAAATTCAGTATCTATTCAGTAAGAGAGTTTTGATGTAAATCTCAATAGTAAATGTATTCGCATTACTGACATGTGAGTCAGGTGAGAATCTATTGACATATTTCCCAGAGTCTGATGTCAGCTTCTGGAAGTATGTTTCGGGATCGCTTTGAGCATTGGCATCTACATGCAAAAAAACCTTCTGCTGCTATAAATCTCTCAGCAAAGAGTTAACTGCAGCTTTTGCAGCCTTTCTCTTAAGTTGGATACCTTTACTTCAAACAAGGAGTAGAAAATAAAGTTTTTCAGGTACACTGGTCATTTGCGGTGTCTCGGACTCTCCGGTGTCTATTTTTGTGTGCAGTGCTGTTTATTTAGGATGGTGTTGCTATAATATGTGGGGAAATGGGTCATTTCTCAGAGGTTTTTATGGATGGATGTACGTGTCCTCCCTTCGCTTGAACCACGCAAGCAAGCGCTGATGTTTCTTACAATCAGCCGCAATGAAATAAGAAGCCATTAGGTCTTGGCTTGTATGGCCCAAGTCATGGTCACTTTTCTCGTCTAGTGACTTTTCCTTCTAACATCGTCTGGTCAAATGTAAATAAAGCATTTCTGGCATACTTTAGCATAGATATTGCGTAGTAGAAGTAGTAAGCTGGTGTTATATCATAAAACTGTATAGTCTATAATAACCTCATATATGACATAAAAGTAATGCTTGTTGTCTACCTGACATGCCAGACCCACAGTGGCTGCAAGAGTAAATCTACAGCATGTTAAATGCTGAAGCAAACTAGACGTGACCCCTCTGCTTAAGTCTAAGAGCACAAACTGAGGCAAAGGTGGCCCATGTTCAGTGTTTTCCTTCCATATCCTACTGTAGTCTTTGTCTTGGATGAGCCCGCGTTAGCCTCCTTGCAGGGACGCCAGACAAGCGACATCCTGCAGCTGCAAGACACGGGCCAAGATCAATGTCCTCTCTGAAGCACAGAGCTGGGAAAGTCCTGCTTAATCAGATGGCCTCCTTTTTTTTTCCCTCAAGCTTCTTTCATGCCCATAGACAAGGAGCTCAGAGAAGTTTTGATGCCATCCACTGACCTTTGGACATCTACTTTGCAAAGAAGGAATTCTGAAAAATGTGCTCTTTGCTTTAAAAAAAAAAAAAAAAAAAAAAAAAAAAAAAAAAAAAAAAAAAAAAAAAAAAAAAAAAAGAAGGGAAAAAAAAAAAAAAAAAAAAAAAAAAAAAAAAAAAAAAAAAAAAAAAAAAAAAAAAAAAAAAAAAAAAAAAAAAAAAAAAAAAAAAAAAAAAAAAAAAAAAAAAAAAAAAGAAGCAATCTTTATTTTTCTTTTTTTCTCCCCATCTGTCAGAGAATCTGTCAGGGTTTCAACATCCAGTGAGGAAAACCAAGCAAATGCATGACTATTGCATTCTGTCCAGAAGATGATAATCAGTGACATTACGCCAGAATGCATTTGGCATTATTGTGAGGTTACTTGGTTTCTGCTGGTTTCCACCACAAGCAGCGATCCAATCAACACACAGCTCGCAGAGGCAACAGCACCGTGAAGCAGCGTAGAGGCACTTCATGCTAGAATACTAAATTGGTGGCTTCACGTTTTTTGACATAAAACAATGGGATGTTTGGATACCCACAATTCCCCAGTTCCCAGTCCCTCTGCATTATCACTTTACCAAAATCCTATCCTTTTTGTTTGCTCAGGATTTCAACCTAATAGTCTGAGAGATGGATGAGTCCTCCAATTTGCCCAGAGCTCCTTCTGTGGTGGAAAAACAAGAGAGCTGAAGCTTTTTAGTTTGTCATAAGGAATTATTCTTCTTTCTTTTTTTTTCTTCCTTTTTTTCCCCTCTTAAACCTGCACTTAATTAAGAAATAGTGTCTGACATGCTGGCTGTATGGTATGTGAAAGGACACTGACACCTGGTGGCTATGTGAGAAGTCCAGCTTTTTTCCAGTGAAATCTTTGAAATCTCTACCAAAGACACAGTCACGACTATTCAGGAGGCAAAATGTGACTGTAATCCAGTTAATTAAAGTGTCATATGATGACACACGGGGTGTAAGGTAACAGTCTGCAATAGCAACGGCAAAGATGTGTGACTGCAGCTGTTTTATTTCACTGTCTTTCACTTTTTTGCCAGACAGGAAACACAAACACCATCATGAAACTTGGTGAAGCTCTGGCAAAGAATGAAATCTGACAATTTTGGTGACGAGTCAAATCCGTTTCTTTAAACAGCAGAACAGGACACAGGCCCCGGCCAGGGATGCACTCCCTTCAAGCCCTTCCAGTTTGATGAACTGGATTGTTACAAATAGAGATAACGATGAAAACAGAGTACAGTTAACATCAACTTATTCATGTAAAAACTGTATCACCATATTAACATGCAAAACTCATCTAAGTTTTAGATACTATGTGAATGTATGGGGGAAAATATGGAAGAAATCATGGTGGTTTCCTTCATACTGTGACAGAGTATTGAAGAAAGCACACATACGCTCAGAAAAGCCAGCAGACTGTTGCAGGATGAGGATAAAGGATTTAAAGACTGACACATTACTGGCACAAGCAAAAATGCCAACGTTTAAGTTTTGAGACTCTTATCTTTCAGTCTTTAAGACTAAGCCCTCTAATGCCCAGTGGAGGATATTTTGAGCCACAAGATTTTTCAGAGAAATGTGTAGAACTGAAGAAGCTTTAGGCTTCATATACAGTAACTCTAAGTTATATGAAGCCTGTTTTATGTAATGAAATCAGTTTTCAAAGTTCAATAAAATCAAAAAGAATTTTTCAAACATTTACTGAAATGATAATAAAGTTATATCATTCAAGCAGGAGTGCCCAAGTCTGGTCCTCAGGACTGTCCTGCAATTTTTAGAACATACCCTTCCCAACACACCTGAATCAAATAGCTAATCCCTTCATGCATGTCATTTAGCTCTGCAGGGGTCTGCTAACGAGCCATTCATTTGATTCAGGTGTGTTGAAGGAGGGATGCAATCAAAATGTGCAGGATAGTAGCGCTCGAGGACTGGACTTGGCCACCCCTGATGTAAAGAAATTCCTAAATAGAAATGTTTTTTTCTATTTAGGAATGTTAAAGTTCCATCTGTCACAGATGATCTGTGACAAGACACGAAAACAAACTGTTCTTAAAGGTAGTGTATGTAAGAATTGCTGGCATATAGTGGTAAGGATGGTAATTTGACAGAAAAGATGATTTCTTTTAAATAACTTCATATTCAAAGCACTGTTGTGAATGTATGGTGGCCATTAGTGGCCAAATTTCTCCCAGACATAATGATGTGTGTCATGTGTGAGTGGATCCAGTGGTCTCAGGTGTAGCTATGACTGTACTATGAGTAACTACTTTTTTTAATGTCTTTTAAGGCATCATTTATCCCAAACAGAGCTTTAACTCCCATTAAACAAAGCTGGTACAGCAATTTTAAAGTTCAGAGGTTCTCACTTCACACACATTGTTTTGTCCATTCAGGGACACCATAGTAAAAATGTTGGAACAAATATGGCAGCCACTATATGTGCAACACCCAGCAAGTAGTTATAAATGACTCATTCTAAGAAAATAAACATATTACAGCTATTCTGGTGCAGCGATTACACATCTATAGAAACACAGTTTGAAATCATTTATCACATTTTTCTGCCATTGACCTTTGATTTTTTACATACTGTACCTTTAAATATCAGCATCACGTCATAGACAACAACAAAGACTTCTTACTTCACCATTCTTCAGTAATTGGTGGCTTTATATCAATTTGAACAAATCTTGCTAATTTAACTTGTTGAAATGAGGCTTAACTTCACTGTAAAATTCACCTTTGATTTATCTTTTTTTTTTAAATCAACCTTTTCCTGCTCAGCATCAAGGCTGTGTTAAACAAATTTGGTTTGTCAAATGGGAGTTTTATGGATAAAGTACGGAAAATAAAGCTTTTTGGACACTTCAGCATTATTCTGTTTTATTAATATTATTCATTTATTGCCAAATTACAATTAACGCTGCAATAAAAGGTTGGAGAGACTGAACAGAAAAAAAGGTAAAAGTGAAGAGATGAAAAAAAGAGGAGACAAAAATTCAAAAGAAAGAAACAAGCAACAGCTGTACAATCAAAAACCAAATTGAAACCAGCGCGCTGCTGTTAAAAAGTAATAATAATTTTAAAAAAAGCTTAACAGAAAACAGCTACAGTCTCCGAAGAAAACAAAGCGGAGATTCATCAGGAGCACCTAAAGGAAGACAAACTGAGAAAAACCTGAACAACCACAACTCCTGCGACAAACACAGTGCAAGGTCCAAGGAATGAGTTGTGTTTAATGATGAGTGTAATCGTGCACATGCAAGCGTGTCCCCTACAGAAACAGATAAATACAGCCGGAAAACTGGCAGCCACCATGGAGCTTATGTAGAAACCCTGTAGAAGATCTGTATTTGTGATGCTTCAGCTGAATTTTGTCAGAATATTACCCTTTTACTAAAACGATATATTGAAAAGGACAAAAACATTTTATTCCTAATTGAGTAAATTAGAGTTCAGCTAGTTAGAATGCAAACAAATGCTTCTCATGCAAGAAATATAAAAACAAGAGACATTCATAATAAAGAACTCAATAACAATTTTTTTTTAAGTTAACCAATATACATTTCAACTCTTTTATATCCTAACTTTTAACCTCAAATGAAAAACCAATTACATCCCCTGCAAATCAAAGCAGCTACAGTTTATATCACTTTTCTCACAAATGCACTGGCATCTCTTCCCCACTGGAGGACAGACGTGGACAATCTAAGCTCTGACCAACCAGAGGTGGATATATGAGGCAGCGCGCAGCTGATAATGTCACCCAGGCAATGATGTAAAACATCTGCCAAATGACCTTGATGATCTTTACTCCCATCCTCACCCCAACGCCGTTCCAACAATCTGACCTCAATCCAGCCCGACCAGAACCATTAGGGAGCAATGCGCCAGATAACACACGCCAACAAAAAGTGTTCTTTGAGTGTTTGTGTGGTTCGCTGCTGTGTCCAGAGGCTACTGTTGTGAGTGGATGTGGACCCTGGCACGGTTTTAGCATTCTGCTGGGTTCATGGGGTTTCTCACAAGACCACATGCTGAATGGAGGAGGCACAGGCTGGAGTGTCTGGGCGCGAGGCTTAACAGCGACTGCGTTGGTGAGATAGCAAATGCTTCTATGTGAGGCATTCACAGCAGATGCAACAAAGGTGGCGCGGGAGAGGGAGTTCTCATGCAAAACTTCTAAGAAGAAGAAATTCAGGCATAAAATCATTTATATTGCTCTACCTTCTGCACAAATAGCTTGTATTTACTGGCAGCCATTGTAATAAACATTAATCAGAGAATGCCTTGTTTGTTACAGATGACCTGACCTAAATCACCACACTGTAAATCATGCAAATCCCTAAGCAGTTGGTAAATATTTCTTTTATCCACATAATTTTCATACTTGGGGTCAGAAGCATCCTCTTACAATCAGGCCTTTTGTGTTTCAGCTATAAACCTAATGTAATACAAATCCTTCCATACCCATCAAACTTGTTGTATTTAAAATAATTGCGTGTTTCATTTGATAAATATAGTGTATAGCATGCGGGTAAATGTGCCAAACCACACACAAACCCCTTTGCTAACACACATGCACGCCCTCTCTTACACTGTCACACATGCACTTTATCTAAATGCAGTTATGGCATAAACTCTATGAGTCAGTTCAGTGTTGCTGTCCTCATGGGAGTTGTGAGCAAAGGGAGAGCGTTGCTATTTCAGCTGTGGTGAAAGCAGGAGTGGGGAGGGCTGACCGCAGAGTGAGGGCCGCTGCTGTGTCCGTGGCCGAGGCCCCTGCTACTGACCCAGAGAGCAGACAGTAAACCCCGGGTTTATGGACATTCTGAATGTGGTGGGTCCCCAGTGTGAGAGCTCTTGTATTGCATTTGCAGAAGTAGGTTTTATGTCCATGCTCTTTATGTACACTGATCAGGTTCATCAACGAGTGGCTGTGGTGTCAAGTAACTAAGTATATTTACCCAAGCTCCATACTTGTTTATGTACTTCTGTTTGCATTGCAGAGATAAATATGCTATCTATGCTCCACCTGACAAGATATAATGCTTTCTTTAAGACTGAAAAAGCATCATTTTGGTTTGTAATAAGAAGAAGGGTTGCCACTGTTGAATTAGTATAAAAGAAAGATGATATTCCTTTAAAAAACTTCACTTTTTTCAGGTAAAATAGGCTAAATTAAGCACAATGCAGGCCAATTTTCAGTCATCTTTTGACTTTTTACAACTCGATGAGTGATTATAAACCCTATAAAAATAACTGATAATCAAACATATTCATGTGTCATCAAGATATGGTACCAAAACTTTTTTTTATATTTGGCCTTAGAGACTTCTTGGTTTAGTTAATTGTGCATATGGGGAAAAGAATTTTCAGGATTGTGTTTCCCGTCATCCAAACACACAAGGCCTGGCACTTTGCAGCTGTTTCCACATACACATAGCAACTGGTGAAAATGACCAGAAGACAAAAGGTAAAAAAAACCCAACAACAACCTGCCTGTTTCTATAATGGAATTTACTCTGTTACAGTGGAGAGGGGAAACAGTGACGACAGGTTCAGCTCTTGGAATTAACAGAGTTGGTTTGTGTTACAATGCCCCCCTCATTACTCACACACACACCCCTAAAGGAGTCACCTGTGAACATTTATAGTGGGGAAAGAGGGGCCACTTTTGCTGCCAGGCCCCACAAAGAAGGCAGATGTCGTTTTGAAGCTGATGGAGTTTTTTTTAATCAAGTTTTAGGGAACATTCAGACAAGCTAAGAGGTTAAAGTTTTGTACAAATTTAGTAAAAATGGCAGCTTTAATCCTTAATCAGAGTAGATAAGTAGTAATCTACTACTCAAATCACAATGAAGTCATTTTTGATCATAAAAAAACAATGAAACTACCTAAAAAGGCATCGTGGAAACATCTGCTTTTTGCTTGAGACTGTCTGTGCATTTTGGCGTGAAGGAGTTTAACTTCTGAAGTACACCATTGGAGAAAAAATAAAAACATAAATTTGTGCTTATATGAAACTGTATAGGCTACACGCACCACCACGGACGCGCACTCGGGTCTTGGCTCAAGCACCGGAGGGCTTTTTCCAACCTTTTGGAGAGGCGTGGTAAGGGGCGGCTCTCTCTAAGAGCAGCCAAGTTGAGGATAAAATGTGGATAAGTGATGCTTTAGCGGCTTTTGTGCAAAAATCCCGAAAGAAGAAAGACCGATTTCCCCTCTTTTAAAAAGCGGTGGAAACGAAGTGAAGCAACCGCATCACGTCTTTGTTTGTGTGGAGAAAAGCGAGCACCGACAGTAATCTCTGCTGCACCTGAGCTGTCCAACTCCAAAGGCGGATTTTCCCCCTCCTCTCTCTTCTTCTTCTTGCTGAAGTTTTCTCACAGCCAGATCTCTGTCAGGATCTCAAGAAGCGGGCTCCTCTCCGATTCATTAAAGGTAAATAGTTCCCACCGTCTGCATTACATAACACCACTCCGTTTTTGTTCCAATATCCATTACCCTCCACATTTTCCCATTAGGTGTTGGCTCGTTATCAGCACATCCCTGCAAATTTCTGCAGGCTCAAAGATGTGCAGTATGTTTACATACAGCTTTAGGAATGCGGAATGTGCACCTTGCATCATTAATTAGATTTATCACATCTGCTTCTGAGTGATTTGAAATGCAGTGTTACTTTTAAAGCGTCCCTTAAGCTTGTTTTTATTTTAGGATTTTAGTGGAAAGTTGTTTGACTCTTCTAATCCAGTCATTCCCAGGCTGCCAGTTTACCCTCAGTGAACTCCATTAGCTTATCCTTGGCCCTGCACCAGACCAAGTGTGTGCAAAGCCAATGCACTGTCCTTACCAAGTTCAATATTGATATAAGTTATTCAGTAAATACCTAAATCCTTCCAGTGATTCTTTTTTTCTTTTCTCCTCGGCCAGCTTAGACTGTGCGCAAAGAAAAGAAAACGTTCCCTCTTCATCTATCCCGCTGAAGTTTTTAAAGATGAGAGGAGCATCCCAGGACTGGCTGAGGGGCGTGTCTTTGCTCCTGATGCTCCAAACCACCTCATCCATGGCGATGCTTCACAACTACACAGGCGTGGAGCAGATTTTGGACAAGTATCTGGATGAGGATGGGGACTGGTGGGAGGCCAAACAAAGGGGGAAGAGAGCCATCACTGATAGTGATGCTCAGCTCATCTTGGACCTTCACAACAAGCTCCGAGGCCAGGTTTACCCTCCTGCTTCCAACATGGAGTACATGGTAGGTGGAGTTTACGGCCCTCAGAGTGAACTCCATTAGAATCTTGCACATTTTGTCAGCCATATAGCTTAGTGAGGTGACCCAGTCACCAGACCACCTGGCACTTTTCCCACTTGGCTCGCACATGCAGCAATGCCAGCCTCTAAGCACACCCACACATGAACCCACGCACACACTCATAACTTTCTACCCTTGTGACTTTGGTTGTTTTGCCAGAAGAGAAGAATTCCACCAACTTGCCAATGATTACATTTCTCCAGTGTTCTTTTTTTCTCATGTTAAGAGATTTGTTTGACTTTATCCTTTGGCCATCACGTGTATGTGCAACGCCAGATCACTTTTCACAGTGCAATTAGAATCAGAGTACAGCACCAGGGCTTGTTTTACCAGCTGGCTACCCCCCCCCCCCCCCCCCCCATGCTGCTAAATGCACACAGTCATACCACACCTTCTGAAAGGTAGTACTCCAGTGATCTGGAACTCTTCCAAATACACTACATGTGTCGGCACAGCTTGACCGCTGCAGCGCACGGCCACCAACAGAACTTCACAGGTTAAAAATCAATACTATGTGCAGATGTTAAAGTGGTTTTTATCGCCGTTTCATCCTCACTTAAAGAGAAACAGAACAAAAGGCAGCATTATTCTCGGGGAAAGGCAAACAAACAGTTCCTGCTGGGGGCAGCCGCTGGACTGTGTAATTGTATAATTGAGAGGTTGAGCTTAAGGACCCCTTGTGTGTGTGTGTGTGTGTGTGTGTGAATGTATGTATGCATTGTGTGCAGGCCCTCTAGTTGAGGCACACTCATGTGGAGAAATGCTGAGCTTGCAGTGCGCAGCTCTTTTCTACTGTCTCCAGTTACAGTCGGCTGTTTTTTTAAGCTGGAGGGGCACCCAGGGGTGAAATACGGAGAGGCATGCAACAAGAGGACGTGAGGTGAGAGAAAGGGAGTGGAAGTTAACTGGGAAGGCAAGACAAATAGAAGTTGAGGTGTAAAAGGATAGAGGAGCTTTGCAAATAGAAAGAAGAGGCGTAGCCAAGCAGGTGTCAGAGGAGGAGAAGCGAAGATGCTGATTGGGAGCGAAGCAGGAGGAAATGAGAAAAGGCACATGCTTGGGAAGGTGCACGTCTTGATTTGCAATTCTGTAGATGTCTAAATTTGAGGAGCGGGTCTGTTTCCTTATTTTTGTAAGGGGATCGGTATTTTCTCTGCGCTTGCTCCTGTTTGTGTTGAAGTGCTGTCACCTTTCAGAAGTCTCACAGCTTCGGTCGACTGGAAGACTTCGAAGACATGCTCGCCTGCGCTCCAGACGCACGCCAACGCATGCAGAAGCATCCGGCCATCAGCTCTCTTATTGTCTGCCGTTGTATGAAACCACAACCTCAGTGACCCTCAGTGGCAATCATCACAGAGACTAGGAGATAACATCTATTCAAATCCCTCTCTTTTCCCCCTTCATCTGCTTCCCTTTCTTGCCCCTTCTTTCTCTCTCTCTCTGCCTCCCTTTCCCTTATCCCTGTGGCTCCGTTCCCATTCTGTCATTATCCAACACAGAGGCCCAAAAAATTCCCTGGGATAAGCATTCGCACTCTGTAGTGATCCACAAAGCTTCAATGCAGCTTCAGTGGCGGGACAGCAGTTGTGCCTCTCTCTCACATGTTGACACACAGGTATAAACAGAGCAGTGTCAGTCTTTGAAGCTCCATAAGACAAATAGATGGCATCTAGGGGAAAAAGGTCCCTCTTGTCTTGATGTTTGACTTGGCTTTGCTGGCTTACACTCAGGTCTGAGGTGGCGGTGATGTCAGTGATTTATGATAAAGCTCTACTGATATTTTCCAGTCAGGACGAATCAACACTGACCTGCAAACTTTGAACATTTCTTTTTTATTTTATTTATTGTTGGACAATGTGGCTGTGAGCAAAAACCAGCGAGGCCCAACAGTTAAAAGTCTCGGCTAATAAACATAAGGACGGTATTTGCCCCTGAATTTCAGGTCTTATAAGTCAGATGAAAGATGGATTAGAGCTGGTAATGTCCAGAAATTGGCAACAGGAGGGTGTCCAGGGGGGCTCCAGCATATCCAATGGCTTCTAACCACAGCTGGATGCGATTATTTTAAAGTCTTCCAAGTAACTCCGTAAGTAGTTTTCTGTTAAAGGTACAGTATGTAAAAAAATCAAAGGTCAATGGCAGAAAAAATGTTAGCTATAATTCAAAACTATATTTCTATTGATGTGTAATTGCTGCACCAGAATAGCTGTTCTATGTTTATTTTCTTAGAATGAGTCATTTATATCTACTTGCTGGGTGGTGCACATATGGAGGCTGCCATATTTGTTCCAACATTTTTACTATGGTGCCCCTGAATGGACAAAACGATGTATGTGAAATAAGAGTCCTCTGAACTTTAAACTGCTGTACCAGCTTTGCTTAATGGGAGTTAAAGCTCTGTTTGGGATAAGTACTGCCTTAAAAGACAGTAGTTACTCGTAGTACAGTCACAGCTACACCTGAGACCACTGGATCCACTCACAGATGAAAACATCTTTCTGTCTGGGAGAACTTTGGCCACTAACGGCTACCGTACATTTACAACAGTGCTTGGAATATGAAGTCATTTGAAAGAAAACATCTTTTCAATTTTTCAATTTAATAAGCTTTATTGGCATTAATGTAGATTTACAATATTGCCAAAGCTGTTACAATTTTATAAATACAAACAGAAAAGTCAAGTACAATGAAAAAAATTACAAATTTGTTGATACAGTAGAATAATGAAAATAATAAAATATAGACCTACACGGTCTGTTACAATTTTTTAACATGCTAACAAAATGCTAACTTTTCTTTCAAATACCCATCTTTACCTCTAGATGTCAGTAAGTCTTACATACTGTACCTTTAAAGCCTCAAAATATGCAAAATAAAAAAAACCTACTCTTTAAGTCATCGACGATTACCCCACAGGGGCTGAAACTGCCCCCCTCTTTGTTGGTTATTCACAATTTTCTTTGCATTTTTGTTTTATTGTAAAGATGTTTTGGTCCCCCGTTTTGTTTAGAAAGAGAGCTATATCCTCACTGGCACATCAAATCTGTGTCTTACAGCTATGCTGTCTCTCCAAAGGAAATTTCCTCTGGGTTTAGAGCTTCATCCAAGTGCTCTTATATCCTCTGGACAATGTCATGAACTGTGGCCAACAATTTATTGCCCTTACTCAGAACAGTCTGGGGCAGAGGCTTTCCTTCCATTCCTGACCCATCAGCTTTTTCTAAAACTCTGTGGGGCCATTCCGAAGACATCCTTCATAATGTCGCTGCACTTGTGTGATACATGAGTTTTCATTGCTGCAATTCCAGACGGGCTAATATAGCTATGGCTCTGACCAAATGATGGGTTTGAACCCAACATTTCTGGCTCATTTATGATATCTGACAACGTCCTTCGTTCGGTGACGCACTGGCTTCATGATGTTATTTCTTGACCCTACTGCAGCTGCTTTTGCTGTGGTGTGCCATATTTATTTCCATACTATAATTGAGGATTTATGGCGTCTTTTAAGTATCGTTTAGTAGTTAGCTGCAGGTGCTTTTTTATATTAACCGATGTGGGTTTAGGATTCTGGGCCAAAAAGGCAAATTAACATCCAAATAATGTTTATTGTCCCTTCCCTTTCCTTTGTTTTTCCATTATTTCCTTTCTTTTAGGCTATATTGGATTAAGTGACCCGTTCACATCCCCATTTACTCTCTCACAGAGGATCACCTCTTGTGCTTTTTTCTTGGCTTTACTTTCTCAGTTCCCATATCTTCCCCCTGCATCTCAGTACTTCTCAGCATGCACCATTGATTAGGAGCAGGAAGCCCATTCTTGCAAAGGAAGTAGCCCTCCGTACCCCTGGAATGAAACCAGATGACCAAGCAAGAAAAAAAAAAAAAAATCCAGGCTGCAAATGAAGTGTTAAGCGAAATAAACAATGCCGTGTGCACAGTGCTGAAAGAGTTTAGCAAGGGGAAGGTGTTTTTCTTTACGGGCCCTGCAGAAGTGGGGTCAGAGTGGGTGGTGGGCGCGGTGGCTCGCGGTTACAAGGCCTCCCCTGCTGGGGGAACTGTGCAAACAACAGCAGCTTGACAAGCCGCCTGGGCTCTGTGCAGACTCAACGGCTGAAAAATGTCTGAGTCTGCCTTCACAGCAGCTTTTCAGGACGGCGAAGCTCCTCAGCTTGCGTTTGTTATTTACAACTCCCTTCCAGCCCGTCACAAATCACGTCTTTTTGATATAAACCACAATCTATGATCCTCCAAGAAGCCCCAGCCAGATTTATTCACTTTTAAATGGAAACTCACGTTAGTAGAGCTCTTACTTAACAGTTTGCAGATGAATAACTTTTTTATTTAGAAGCTATGAAAATGTTTTTTCCATTTAACTGCAAGTGAATGTCTTCTTTTTTCCAAATATCAGACATGTCAAATTTTTATGCAGATTTCATTGTGGGGGTTTTATTTTCACTTTCTTGGGAATCAGAAAAAAGTAGATCAATACCTGTTGATAATTTGACATCTGAATATAGCTGACTGGCAAGTTGCTCGTTATCCTGCTGTGCTCATTGGGCTGATTTTATTTTCCACTGGGGAAAAATTCCTTTCATATCTCAGACTCGTAAATCTGTCCAAACCTGTTTGTCATGGATGGATTCAAAGAGTTATAGGAGTGAAAACAAACAGAAAACAACACGGTGAGAAAGTTGAAATGTCAGCTGTGTGGAGTTTGCATGTTCTCTCACTCCGGCTTCCTCCCACCTGCTCAAGGTGTCCCGCAAGTCTCATCTGATGGCAGCTGGGATAGTCTCACGCCCTCTGTCAACCTTGAATCAAATTAAGCAGACATGGAGGGGGGGGGGGGGGGACCCAGTAAACAAATTCTCATTACTGCTTTAACCTTGGCTCTGTCAGTCAACACACACCACATCTGCAGAGGTCTCCCACAGCAATATGCTGAGATGCATTTTCCCGTATTTGTTCCATATGCTGGTTATGTAACCCTCCGCAGGGCTTGGTGTTAAAATCTGACATTCCGCACCATGTCCGACAACGTCGAGCCGCTCTTGTTCTAAACAAATATGTCCACTCGACAGAAAAAACGGAGCTTCCAGAAGCAGCTGAAGAAGTTCATTTGCAGCTCTGCCAGACAACCTGCTTGTTAGTGAGGTGTGTGTTTTAGGGGCGACACAGAGGTGCTGCAGTTGTTTGTGGTGTGAGTAAAAGTGGGTGCCTGGTGATGGAGGAGGAGGACGTGGTGGAAGTTATTTCAGTTTCAGTAATTGGATGGGATTTCATTCAGAGCTGAGCTGAAATTCGGGGCCCCGGTGTGTGAAAATGCAAACGCTTCTGACACCATTCGCTTGTATGTTAACTACCACACACACGTCCTTAATTGATTTTCCTGAAGAAAACTTGTTAGTCATCCTGCAGTGAAGGAGAAGGTGTGCAATTAAAGGAGCATGCAGTGTCCTTCAGAGGGATCCCAGCTGTGTTATTTCACCGTTTTAATAGCAGAATGTAGGTCAGCTGTAAGGAAGGACACTTTGCATTCCCAGAAAACCCCGGCATGGAAACTTGATCCTTTAGTATCCAACGTGACTGAGAGAGCAATTTGAACAGTGGTAAAGTGGAAGAAAAGCATGCACCTAGTCATCTCAGACATATGGAAGTTATTACTTCAGGGGGAAAAAGCACTTGCTTTTTTTAAAATGATCCCCTGTCTCAGGGGAAAGCCCATCCAGGACAAGTCGAAAAACTCCACTGCGACATCAAAACACATCAGCGTAGTTTAACCAGCCAAACATCTCACATCACCAAATGTAAATGTATCCACTCATTAGAAGCTCTCTGAACCCTGAATGGTTATACCTGACATCCTATTAGCAGCTCTCCAAATGACCGTTTTGTATCGGATGTAATCCAGAAAGCTAATGTTGCTGAAACCTTCTCATATTCTGGACAGGTGTGGGACACGGAGTTGGAGCGTACAGCAGAGGAGTGGGCAGAAACCTGCCTGTGGGAGCACGGTCCAGCCAGCTTGCTGCCACAGATCGGGCAGAACCTGGGTGCACACTGGGGGAGGTAAATAACCTAAAAAAAAAAAGAAAAAAAAGACTGAATCCCAATAAAAAGACAACACACAGGAAATTTTACTTCCGCATAACTCTTGTAGTATAATTTTCTCACAATGACATGTTCATTTAGAGAACCTACTGATAAAAATTTAATATGACTGCTTCACAGCCAGCTGTGAGCACATATATTACACATCCATCAGTGGCGTTTATGTGCTGAGGGAGCTCCTGAAAGCCTATAAACCTATGCGAATGTATGTAAGGCTTTTAATTCTTGTGTTTGCCCATTTATTCAGAGCCCCCCTCCCTTCCTCCTCCCATCGAGCTGTTGTAAACAACAGCGCTTCCCATAAAGCGCTCTTATTCCACATCTATGTCACCCCACAGTCAAGATGTCTGCTTGATTGTAATCAGATTAACCAGGAATATCTGGTGTCCTTGGTAACAGAGCACTGGGTCCACTCTTTGTCTGAGCTAAGAAAGGATGACAAGCCATAAGGGAGGACCTAAATACGCTAGCTGATGTTCTATTTTACCGGTGTCCAGACTCTTTTTGCTGGAGAGGACAGCAAAAGTTATTTTTTACAATGTAAACAGTGATGGAGGTTCAAGTTTAACTACTTGTTCCCTCCAGTCTGCTCATTTCTCATTTTCTTGAGAAATTCTGCGATTTTTATTCCACAGGTGTAACAGTGAGCTACATTTAACCTTTTAAAACCTGAGGTGCTATAATGAGGGGGACCGGTGTGCCAGAATGGCCATGGAGACCTTGTCTGACCAGCATGGACTAAAACCTCTCTAATGTTGTTCTGCCTCACTGCTGTCAGAGATGACCTTTGCAAAGATAATGTTTGCATATTGTTCTATGATTTGATTGAGGTTTACAGATACAGCTGCATCACATTCATCCTGAAGGTAGTTTTTTTAGGCAAGCCTGAAACATACACTATGTACCATCTTCATTTATTCTTTACCAGCGCAAGAAACACATATACCGGTACTCATACAACTTAATAAATTTCACAGATGTTTCCTTTAAAATGATTCAGAAAGTGTTTAAATCAACATGCATGGTTGCAGAGATATACTCATTTCATTATGAGTGTGCAGTTTATGAACAGAGGCCTAAAAAATAATAGGCACATGGCTTGAATAGTTAACTTGTTGCAGAATAATGTAAAAAAAAAAAAAAAAGCTTAGTGACGGACTTCAAATCTTTTTAGCTTCTAATATCATCTTATATTGCACATCATTACCATGATGGAGTTGTTTTTATACATAAACCCCATAAGATGTCTGTGTGATATATATCATAACTGGATGCACGATATAAACGGCTCCCTATCGGTATCGGCCTATATCAGCCTTAAAACTGAGTATCAGCCACCTCACCGATATTTAACCGATATCTGACCGATCAGGCCGCTGTTTCTAAAGTCTAAAAAAAAAAAAAAAAAAAATTCTTCCTCTCTTCTTCTTCAAAAACTTCTTTTTTACAGACTTTAAAACTTCTAAAGACTAGGGGTGGGAAAAAATATCGATACACTGAAATATCACAATTTTTCATATGCTGATACCATATTGAAGGTATTGATCTATTACTAATGGAATCTTGTGATATTTCATAGTTTTGTTACAAAACCTCGCGAGAAATCACAAAAATTATGCGATATTTTCATACGCTGATATATTAACATTTAAAAATGGAGTATCGATCTGTTTTTCCAACGAAATCTTGCGATATTTTATCGTTTTGTTACAAAATCTTGCTAGAACTCACAAAATATCGTGAGATTTTGTGACACAATGATGAAATCTCGTGAGATTTTGTTAGTAAAATAGATGGATACATTTTTAAATATCAATATGATTTTGGCATATGAAAATACCGTGATATTTAAGTGTATTGATATTTTTTCCCACCCCTATTTTTCAAAGTGTCGGAGATGGATAACAAAACTGCTATTTGCAATGATTGCTTATTTTTTTTTCAGCTTTAATATTGGTAACAATATCGGCTATAGGCCACACAAGTTTTAAAATATTGGCCAAAATTCCAATATCGTGCATCCCTAATTATAACAGATGTTTACCTAAAAGTACCCGAATATAACTTCTGTTTTAAATTTTCGATATTGTTAGCCTACCATTAATATCGTCTGATATCGGCATTAAAATTTTGTATCGGAAATTATCAGTATTGTTGTTACTTTTTTAATGACACAACTTTGACACAGGATGCACATATTATCAAACTTCTTAGTGACTTCGCCTCACACTCAAAATGTCTAAATATAAGAGATACAACCTTACAGTTGCCTGCATATATCGGTATTAAATTATATTGGTATCGGAAATTACTGTAAAAGTTGATAAATATTGGTTTATCGGATATTATATGAAAAAAAAAAAAAAAACAATACTGAACATCCCTATTAAAGGAATTGCTTTAAGTTTGAGACAGTAAACTTCCTGTTTAATAAAGCTTAGAAGAAGACATGCATTCCCTGCTGGAAGCCTGTTTGAATCATGACAGTGTTGTTTATTCCAATTGTCTCTGTGAGTGATCCAAGATAACCACTTATCACTGATGACTAATCCAAACAACACTAAAATACATAAATTCATTTCACTTTGAATGAAAACACTCAAATTCCCTCAGAGCGAACTTATCTGAGCTTTTCAAACACATCAGAAAGACTTAAGTTGGATAATATTCTAATATTTCCTGACCTCCAATCACCGAGCCTCCACTGAAACCGTCTGCAACTCCAGTGAGAAAAAACAAACACAACACTCCCACCAACAGAGACACAAGACAAAAGAAATGTTTGAAACATTTTATGTATGCGAAATGATCCCCTTAGGTATCGTCCACCTACGTTCCATGTGCAGGCCTGGTATGATGAAGTGAAGGACTACAGCTTCCCTACCCTCAGGAGTGTAATCCCTACTGTCCCTTCAGATGCTCCGGCCCAGTTTGTACACATTACACACAGGTAGCTACTGGAAGACATCATACCTTTTTTATTTCTTTTTTTAAAGACTTCAACATACATTTATCTTTTATTTTTTCTGTAGCTGGTCTGGGCCACAAGCAGCCGAATTGGCTGTGCCATCAACTTATGCTACAACATGAATGTGTGGGGACAGATTTGGGCCAAAGCTGTTTATCTTGTCTGTAACTATTCACCAAAGTAAGTACGGCGCGTGCCAGCTGCATGATTGATATGCCGGCTGCTTTGTGTTTGATAAATGTTTGATTTCTTTCCTGAACAGGGGAAACTGGTGGGGCCACGCTCCTTACAAACATGGGACCCCATGTTCCGCCTGTCCTCCGAGTTATGGAGGAGGATGCAAGGACAACCTTTGCTACAAAGGTAAGCGTGAGTCCTGCGGACTGAGTCGGAGAGCCCGGAGCAGCAACCGTTCACTCCCTGTCTTTGTTTCTTTAGTTGAAGATGACAGATCCAACCGTCTGCAAGAGGAAACAGAAGAAAACAACTTCATTGAGCCAGAGGCCCCCCGCGCTACAAAACCCCGGTACCGGGCCCCCAAGCCAGCCCTTCCCAGCCTCCCTGTCCCGGCACCGGCCCCCACTAAGCCCCCCACAGAGGATCTGCAGAAGAATGAAGTGGTCAACACTCAGCAGATGTGTAAGCTGCCATTTAACTGTTTATTCTGGATCTAGTTTCATCTCAAATTGGGGGGGTGGAGGATATGGTTTTAGGGGTGGGACTGGCAGAAAGTGGAAGTCCGGGACAATATGTGCTGTAAAGAAAAACCTCACTTTTTAAAATTGGGTCAGAACCAAAAAAACTCTAAGGAGCTGCTCGTTCAGTGTTGAGCCAGCAGGAACGGATCACATAAAGAAAATAGAGCTTGACCGGAACTATTTTTCTTGCAGTTTATCTTAAATTGCCTTGATGTTCTGTTGCCCTTATCTGCCATCTCCCCCGATCAGCCCTGACAGTTTCTTAGCTGCACTTAATATTGCAAGTCACCACTTGGAGGAGGGAGGGGAGCTCTATTTTAGCATGATCCCCTGAGTGTGTGTTTGTTTTTGGCTGGCTGAGAAGGGTTGAGGGGTGAGAGAGGCTTGCTGTGGTTTTTAAATGGCTTCCTCTCTGCAGCACAAGGGGCCTGTGCCTGTAAGATGAGACGCTTCCTCTGGTATTGCTGACCACCCTGAACCTTGATCAAGAAATTCTCAGCTTTGCTTTTGAAAGCGTTGCAGCAGCGTCTCCTGTGGGTTTCGCTCCACTCGGGCTTTCTGAAGCGAGTCATTTGCATCCGAGCTGCTAACTCATACATGTAGTTTCCTGTATGAGCGTTCAGGCATCTATGTTTATGTGTTTCAGCTCAGCTAGTGACCTGTGACACGAAGCTTCGAGATCAGTGTAAAGGAACGCCATGTAATAGGTACAGAAACAATCTGACATTATTAAGACAAAATGAACATACAGTTCTTTATCACAGTATCTGTTTTTGCCTGAATTTGCAGGTATGAGTGTCCAGCTGGATGCTTGGATGCAACAGGAAAAGTAGTTGGGACAGTATACTATGAAATGGTAAGTACACAAGCTGACTGATTAATCTGATTTCAGAGCTCGCAGAATGTATGTCTGATGACACGAACCATCTGCAAATAACAAGAATGTAAACAATCAGTTGCATACAAAGACTGCTTCCTTGCTTGATTTTAGCTTTTTTAATGCTGATATTGTTGCCCAACTTGTGCTCAGTGTAATCTAAATTACTGTTTTATCCGGACTATTATGCGACTTTTATACCAAAATATATACATTTTAACATATTTTTAAGTTTAAATTCATATTTACCAACATGAGCCAAGGAGTAAATTTTACCGTCTAATCTCAAAAGAGGGTGCTATAGGCTTGTGATAACTATATTCTGCTCCAAGGGCAAAAATCCCCAAATAGCCTTTTCTCAATGAGAGGAGTTCATTTCAGACATCTGGCTCTACTGCCTGTGTGGTGGAACAAATCCTCAGAAAACACGTTTGTCCTTCTTTGTTATGATGTTTATGATCGTTTACAGGCATTAACTTTGAAACTGGACTGACTGGGTAATTTTTAGCAGTAACAAGTTGGATATGAAAAATCCGAAAATCGCCCTATTTTAAATAAATAAATGTGACTTATAGTCTGGTGTGACTTATATATGTTTTTTTTACTCTTTGTGATGCATTTTTTGACTGATGCGACTTATAGTCCGGAAAATACGGTATGCATCGTACTCCTATAACAGTCAGTGTTATGTAATATAACAGCTACTGTGCAACTACTGAGTCAGCAAAATGTTAACCGTGGTGTCAATGATTTTAATTTTTTACAGCAATCAAGTGTGTGCAGAGCCGGTCTACATGCTGGTGTCATAGACAATGATGGAGGGTGGTTAGATGTCACAAGACACGGCAGAAAGGAGTTTTTCATTAAATCCAGCAAGAATGGAGTTCAGTCGCTGGGGTAAGGGATTCATTCTAGAAGCAGGACTTTGTTGGGTGTAAAGATGGAGTATTTGATAGCATGAGCACTTTTCTAAAGAAAGAGGAAATAATGGGCTGTGTGTGTTTCTCCTAACAGAAAATATCAAAGTGCTAATTCCTTCGCAGTTTCCAGAGTGGCAGGTTAGTGTGACTATGACACGTGGGCACATATGTTGCGCATAGAAACATGTTTCTAATAAAAGTTGTTTTGTTTTAAATTCACAGTTAAAGCAATCACATGTGAAACTACAGTCGCACAGTTGTGTCCATATGAAAGGCCTGCAAGACATTGTCCAAGGTAGGAACATTAAAGTGTGTCCAAACCTTTGACTGGTACTGTATATGTCTACATAACATGGACTTTCATCAGCTATGTCCATAAGTATTAATGTGTGAGTGCATGCATGCATGTATGAATGCATGTAGACTTATGGCAAAGTTAAGAGTTTTTATGCACAAGTATGATATATTTCTATGCAGATGAAAAGGTATTTGTCTGCATAGATGTTCATATACACAAATATTTAACTGTAATTACCTAATGGACCCCGTTAGCAGCCTCTGTTGGATGCAGCTAACGGGGATCCAAATAAAAATGAATGAAATGAAGAATGTATTTAATGTCTGCACCATAAAGGTTTATATTTAAACTATTCTCATGTCATATTGATGTCTTTTTAGGCTATACTGCCCCAGGAATTGTTTAGAGGAGAATCCTCACATATCCCGAGTGATCGGTACCAAAATATACTCTGATGTGAGTCCCTGTTTTCAAAAAATGTGTTGATAAAGCCGTCATCAGATCTTTGAAACAGAGAAATGAACTTTTCCTCCTGTGTGCTCCTGTAGAAGTCCAGTATATGCCGGGCAGCGGTTCACGCCGGGGTCATCAGAAACGATGCAGGTGGTTACATCGATGTGATGCCGGTGGACAAACGGAAAAACTACGTTGCTTCTTACAAAAATGGCATTTTCTCAGAAAGGTATGAGGTGGTTAAGACGTGGGTTAAGTTTTAGTCCATGTGCAGTTTTCAGGAAATGTTTTGAACTTTTGGTTGTAATTATGCAGAGAAATTAACCTTAAGTCAGTGTCAGTTGAGAGTAGTGTAGTCACCCTTTCCGCTTCATGATTCGTGATCTTTTCAAGATGCAAACAGGTCGCTCTCATGCTGTGAGCTTTGAAAGGTAATTATCAAAACTTTAGACTAAGATCAATTTCTTGTTTATTGGTTTTGAGAAAATGGTTGGATATTTATAGTTCTGGGAGTTTTTCCATCCTTTTGGCAGCATGTCAAAACCGACAGCCACTGGACAAAGACCTAGAGCCCACATAAAGAGAATCTCAAGCACAGAAGACAACGAGAAAGCAAAAGAAGAAGAAGCAGAATCCTGCTGGCATTTATCAGGAAAGGGGATCGATACTGGGCGAAATTCGAGCCAGTCAAAATTGTAAGGTGGATGAACTAATAAGGTCAAGGACAGCAAATGCGAGAATAGAACAGATTCCCATGTACAACATTTGTTTGCAGAAACGTTATCTCAAATGCTTAAAGGTTAAAATCTGTGATTACCACAAGCAAGACTTCCTCGGAGTAGCTCATGATATTCAGCAGTGTAAAATTAACCTTTACCTACAGGCTGTGTATCGCATTTTAATTAGGATTCTCCTCCCCTGCCTTTATTAACGTGATGCAGAGAACTGCCTGGGAGCGAGCAAATACAAATACAACTAGTAAATGACAATATCTGATTAAGATTGGGATCTTTGAGGCAGGCTTGTCAGGTTATGTCTGTTCACAGCTTTTTGCTGTCAGAGATGTCTTGTTTATTAAGACTGCTGAGGTTACCAAAGCAAGCCTATTTAGCAAAAGCACAATTTCTGCATCCTGGATTTGTTGCTCCGATGTTTAAGAGCAATTTGTACCAGCAATTACAATTCTAAATTATGCTACTATTAGAGAGCGCTTCCTTAAAGATTTTTTTTTCTTTTATAAATGCTTTGAGAATATCTCTAGTTGTTCAGTGGCTCTTTGTAGATGAAATTGAGTTGATTAAGAGTTGTCAGTGGGAATTATTCCTGACTTTCTACATCTGGATATACAAAAAGAGAAGGTGCTGCCACAGGTAGCACCAGCTTTTTCAACAGCTTGAATTAAACACACTTTTAAATATTTATTGCACATTTTTTGCAGGAAGGGACATGATTATCATATTTTCTTAGACATTTATTAGTGACGCACATTATTATCGCCCCGATATTGGTATTGGCCGATACTGGCTTTAAAACTGAATGTCGATATTGACCCGATAATGGCTGATATTTTTCTAACTTTATTTATTCATTTGAGAGGGATGGAGCATATAAAAAACAAAGAAAAACTTCTAGATTTGCCAGATTTTGTCAAAGGCTGGTTTTCATCTGTAGCCAGATCTCAAAAAGCTCCCTGAAACAAGGAAATACAGAAATATCAAATTGTAAATCAAACAGCTATCAGTACAATGAATCAATATGTAATAGGTGCTGTTTGGTGGTGAACCTGCGGAATGATGTTTTTGTTTGTGTGTTTGTTTTTCTTTTTTTTTTTAATCTGTGGGGCGTGGGAACAACATAAGGCCACGCCCACCAAGCAACATTATGACGTCTCCAGCAACTACTGGCTCTGCAGCAGATGCAGCAGAAGTATTTTTTCTAATTTTGCACAAGAAATGAATATAATATCATTTTCTGTTTTAACATCGATATTGTTTTCAGTCAAGAGAAACAGAAAATTATCGGTATCGGTTGAAATTTTCATATCGCGCATCACTGGTATTTATGCTTCTAGCCATCTTCAGCATGTGAAATGTGGCGTAGTAGAGTTGACATCAGGTGATTGCATCAGTGTTGAAAAATTGACTATTTATTTAACCTCAAAGGCCACTTTGTGCATCTGTGTAGTAAAATGTCATTCAGTGTCTGTATTTGGCTGAATCTGAACAGACAGTATATCCCTCTGCATGTCAGAATTTATACCCCTGTGTTTGTGTTTGGTCACATCATCAATAAACATCAGTGACCCAGTAACATCACAACTAGCTACACGTGTTTCACAGATGATGATGTGTTTATGATGATCAGCTTCCCCCCCGTTTTTTTTTTTTTTTCTTGTCATAGTGGTTGAATCTAAGCTTGTTTTCTGTCCATATCCATCATATAACTTATATACCCTGATAATTAATCACCTAATTGTACATCTTCTAACTTTACAGACAGATCAGATACTATACAGAGTGTAAATCAGCCCCTCTTTAATACTGATATCCACATAGAGGAAACAATACCAGTCCAAAGATACAGAATTTCAACACTGAAATAATGTGTTTGGAAGGAGCTATTTTGTCAGGAGCCATGTTCTAACACTAGAAAGAAGCAAGACACATCGTTGGTTTGTACTGTGACTGCAGGAATGTTAAGAAGCTTAAACCATTTCACCCAATCCACGCTCTGTAAAATATCTTTTTGCCCAGCTCTTCCTAATCAAGAGTAGTTAGCAGATGGGATCTTTGCTTTTCTTTGATATCAAACTGGGAACTACTTTTCATGGTTGATGCTAATCAACTGACAGCATGTGCTGAACACACGCTGTACCACTTTCCAACACCATTTGGGTCACAGGTCCAAACCAGCCTCTATTCAAAGTTAAGGATGACCCACATACTGTGTAGAACGCTCCAGTTTTAACACATATAGCATTCCAGTAGACTACATTATAATGTTTTCTACTGTTAACATGCAGTTTCATTTATTTAGAGGCTCAGTGTCTCCTTATGTTCACCCTCTCTTCTCTTATCCGCCTGTGCTTCATTCATCTGTCACTCAGTTGAGAGGCTTGACATCTGCCCATCATCTATCTGTCTCCTTTAACTTAACAGCATGTCTGCGTTTCTTCTCTATGGGAGCTTATCCCATCTCCCAGTGTCAGACAAATGCAATGCCTCTGTTTGCATGTATCTCTGCAAGCCACCGGGATGTGATCTGTATCTGCCATGACCAAAAGACCGCCTCTCTTGTCTTTCTCTCATCTGCAGTCTTCAAAACCCACCTGGAGGGAAAGCGTTCCGAGTCTTCGCTGTGATCTGAGCAGCCCAGAGGGCGGTTTCACCAAACAACGGGGGGGGAAAAAAAGCGCACTTGAGGCTGTTGAATAGGCGGTAATCAAGCCATGTTGTCAAACTCAATGACTGAAATGTTTTCTCGCTCTGCTACACTTCAGGAGTCAGAGGTCGTTGCCATGGCAGCGTATACCCGGCAACAAAGAAAGCTACCCATTGATAAACCTGCCTGCCCTCTCTTTTTGTGGAAATTTTTCTCAGCTTTAGGGGGAAATTTACAAACTGTAAATATTGCTGATTGTTTTGTTGTACATATTTGTTTATAATGTTACTGGTTTCGTGTTTGTGCCAATGTCTTGCCGTTTTTTAAACAAATATCTTTGTATGAATATTGATTATAGAACGCCTACATCATAATGGCGCGTAAAAGTGAATGAATATATATATATATATATATATATATATATATATATATATATATATATATATATATATATATATATATATATGAATATCATTATACTGTATCAAGTCTGGCACATTTTTATTGGTGCTTTTTGGAAAGGGCGCTTGTCATATTTTGTACTTTTTAATGACTGGGAAGATTTTTTATGCATTTATTTTTATATGATTATGCTCTATATCAAAATGAATTGTAATGAATGCTGCTATATGTTTTATGTATTGTAAGTTTCACTCTGGTTGGTTTTTGTTTGTTTTCCGTCCAGATAATGCGATTGAGCTAAAACTCCCTGCAGGCCAGGAAGTACTCAAACATCAGAAAACGTTTGCGTCTTTATAGGATGCTATTACCCCCAAAGATATCCAACCTTCTCCTTTTGACATTAATAAGCGGACTCCATGACATGCAACATTTTTTTTTAAAAGTTGGAATCATTATAATTGGAAGTTAACTGTAATGTGTCGTTTTATTTCTGCATCACACATTTTACTTCTAAGGTTTGTAAGGAGGTACATTTTTATAAATAAAACAATAAAATGAAATGCAGTTTCCATTAAATGTTTCCTTTCAAAGTTAAACAAAGCCATTTTTCAAATTTGCAGATGTTTCATTATGTTTAACAGACTTTCAGACCTAAAAAGTGTTTTAAATCCATGAATTTGATTAATTCTCAAACATTTCCTTCTGACCAATGAAAATCTATATTCTGGTTCTTTTACTGTCTCTTATTTGAGAGCAAAGTCATCACTCCATTTTTGTTTCTGGGCTGGAGTGGATCAAAGTGTGTTTGAACATGTCGGTTTAAACAGTAAGACTGCCGTTCTATGATTTCTCTGACGAGTGCAACTAAAAATTTACCCTAATGGACAGATTGTCTATTACAGCTTATGGCAGCAGTCTAAAAGAATATAAGTTCAGTCTTTTTCCTTTTTTAAATTATTTGTCTGTGTGGTTAAAAAGATGCAAATGAATGGGAACACTGATAACATGCATGTCTGTATTGGCAAAATATGCATATACACCTTGCTTGACAGCACTCATAACAGTTGACAAACAACTAAAATTCTCATTTGCTTCTCACTTGTACTGAACAGTCCCAAAAAGTGCATTTGTTATACATAAGTGACTTCCAGTATCTATGCAATATAAAATAAGTTATTACAACACTTACATTGGCTGTCATACATCGCTCGGAACGTTGTTTGTTTACTGTTAGTGTGTAAATATATCATGCTTGGATTAAACATGATCACTTGATTTATGATTGGCTGAGCTTTGGAGGAGAATTGGTTGCGGAGAGATTGATAGGCTGTCCATGTCTACCCAGATCCTGCGAGAGACAAGAGAGGCATACATCAAACAAGTGTCAAAATTCACAGCAGGCTGCGGTGATAGCTGGTATTCAGAGGCTCTGAGAAATGAAAGGAAAGAAGATGAGCAGGATACAGAAAGGAGAAAAAACCCGGGAAAGAAAAAAGGGCAGAGAGATAAGTTGAAGGTTAGAGAGAAAAAAAAGAATGCAAAGTTTTGAAATCTTGATGCATTAAGGATGCATCCTGACACTGTGTGCCTTCTGCACAGTTTCTCATCTTTTCCCAATCTCTGCAAGTAAATGCAATTTAAGATTCATATCATTTTCATATCATGTATCTTTAAATAATTTAAAAAGTACAAGACATTAGTTGATAATGATGAATTATTATGTGCTTTTACAAAGCAACCTACCGAAACTGTCCATTGGACCGGCCAGTCGGACAAGGATGCATTAGGACCAAAACTGACAGAGCGAAAGCCACGGACCCATTAGGACCAAGGAGACTGAGTGCCGTGAAGACAGATGGGATGAAAGACAAGCTTGCAGCGAGCAAGGTCTGCGTGGTGCCACCACTGTTTTCAGACTGTCGTTTAAAATAAGGAAGGCCATTAATAACCTCCTCACTGTGCTCTGCTCTGCTGCAGACTGGTGCTTCTTGCAGAGCTAAATGTGGCGTTGCATGCTATTGGCAGACCATATATATACCTGATGGAGAGGGGGGGCAAAAAAGCAGAGCTTGGATCTCCTTATGAATTTGTATGTACATGTGCAATATATTTAGCTTTAATTTGTCTTTAACTTTCTCACCTGTTTGTTTATGTTCTGGGTCTGTGTCTGGCTCACCGTAGCTGGACTGGAATCAGATAACAGCGATGCAGTCAGAGAAGCCGTCAGCCTACTTGGGTGAAAAGTGGTTGCCAGTGGTAATGACTGTGTTCCTTCTTGTCAAATCTTTACTTTGGCAGATGAACAAAACATAACATTTGACAGGGAGTGTTTTTTTTTTTCTTTTTTAAACCTTCATGATCCAAAAATATTACAAATACACAGCCACACTGTGAATGAGTTTTTGCAAAGATGGAGTGAGTTTGGGGGGGGAAAAAAGGCTTTTCCTGAGTGGCAAGGTGACTCATATAATTATCAAGTTATTTCAGGCCTCTACGCTTTTAAAACGGAGCTCTGACGAGTCTTAGACATTTGATTTGTAACAACCATTCATTACAACTTGCTCTCCTACAACCAACCCACCCAACTTGACCGAAATTGGGACTCATGTTTTCACATTGCTGCCATGGTCGGCTCTAACTGTGACAGGGTTAGGAGATGCTCAAATTAATGCTTTAAATGTGACAATCGGGGGCTAAAAACTGGATAATTGGGTTTGGTTTGAAGTGTGGTCACTGTCAAACTGCTGCTATTGGCATTCTGCTGTATAATTATTACACGGCCACTTACTGAATCCTGTAACAGCTGCTTTTTAAGGATGTAGCTACTACAGCTACAGAATGTCAACAAATTAGACTTTCCTCATGTGTTGGTTAATTAATGGCTGCTTTAAGAAGTGTGAGTAGCTGCGGCAGCAATGTTATTATCCAGTGACGAATAACTGAAGTTAATCATTACAGATTAAACGAATGTGCATCTGAATATTTACAAGTGGCTGCTGCTCTGTCTCTCTCGCTTTTCCTCTGGCTTGTACACTGGCGCCTCTGTGTGCTCGCAGTGATTAACATGCATCCATCTTACTTCTGTCACGACAAGGCTGCAGCTATATTTTTTAAATGCCTCATTGCCGGGGGGGGGAAAAAACTGCACATCAGATGATTTATCGTCAACAGTTCGCACACGTACGACACCAATACTGACATTTGTTCCTGTATAAAAAGGTGTCAGTCAAGGCTGTTTTATGCCCTGAATGCAGATGTGGGCCACATGTGGAAGCCTTCCTAAAACAAGCAGTGAGGAAAGTTGTGCTTACAGTACCTCTCCAGGAGGGGCTGGCTGCCTCCCAGACTGCACTGCTGTTAGATCTGCTCCCACAAATAAATAAAGACAAGTCTGCATCAAATCTGGGCACTTTGAAAAAACTTATTAACGCGCCTCCCTTTGAGAGGGTAGATTGAGATAGAGATTTTTATTTTAATAAGAGCTTTTCCTGTTCATCCTCCAGAAGTCAGTCAATTGAGATTGCATAAATAATAACAACATTACCGTTCAAGAATGTGGCATAAATCTTAACACATGCGGCCAGAGATAACAGAGGAAATGGATTTAGTTTCAAAGAACCTTGCTTATCGATGGCACAATCTGACAATCTGTGAGTAAAACAAACGCTTGTATGCAAAGAGGAAGAAAGTGAACGGTGAGAAGGAGCAGGAAGAGGGCATGAGATGCCTGCCAATGCTACAGACTGAAGAACTACAAGCAGCGCAGTCGAGGGTCACGGCCAAACAATAAGGCCATGCATGGCAGATGGGCACACACACTCTTTTGCAGTCAGTCATAATACAAGAAAAAGGAAGTGGGACATTCTTGGGCCAATGCCTGGAGGGCTCAGGAGTAGTGAGAGAAGAGTTCAGCATGAAACGTGTAAAAAAAAAATGGAGAAAACTCATGAAAAATACAGCTCATTGTAAACTACATCAAAAGGAATCCCAAAATAAGTTTGTTTTCAAAGTTCTTGTGCCAGTCGGCAAAACTTTTTTCCTTTTGTACTCGTCCCATGGCACTGCAGACAGACTTATGAGCAGTGGGCAAACCGAGTGCTGTGGCACTCTGTATTTGTACTGGGATGGCGGTCAAGGTGCACAGAGTGCAAAACATAAACAGCCGCAGCCAATCAGGCTCTGATGATGGGCCACAAAATCACGGATGGGGCAGTCCCCGGGCTCTGACGCGATGGCTGACCTTTCATGTATTTATAGAGGTTTGATTTACGCTGGTTTTCCATGCTCACACACGAGCCGTTGTAAAGCGGGCCTAGGAGGTAAAAGACTAGCTTTGTCTCGACCTGGACGGTGAGTCCTGGAGTTGAGCGCTTCTGCCAGCACTGAAGAAGGGTTCACAGGCCACTGCGGATGAAAAAAGCACAAGGATCACCTGTTTTATATTAAATACAGAAGTCAATAACCTGCAGTCAAGGTGCAGCTTGAGCCAAATGTGACCGTCTGATAAGCAATGATGCTCTGCTCACAGTAACAGCGTTGCGCAATAACACAAACAAGCCATCTTTCTACCTGTGCTAAAGCTTTTAAGTGGCTTTAATGTTTCTGACAAATCCTTCGCCCTGCCACTGACTGATTTTTGCTTTTATGCTGTAATATAAACCACCTGCAACACAGACAGTTTTGCTTATTCATCACCTCATGAAAATCTAGCAGAAGCAGAGAGATCTAGTCATCCAGAAGAAACATGAAGACATTTAAACAGCCTTTTCAAAGTCCTCTCAGCCACTGCAGACAATATTGCCCTCTACAGGGCATACACATTAGTCACGCTTGTCTGTCTCTACTTTCTTTGTTTATTAGTAGCTGGGATGAGTTTAAAGGGCTCAGCAGTGAGTCAGCTGATGGTTTAATAATTACACAGTGTTTACAGAGACACCTTAGGACTCTTATTCACACTTTGCTGACACAAGAATCTGTCCCCTTCCCCTCATTTCCTCAGTGTCAGGGGCTGTGTAGTTGTTGAACTTTTAATTAGTGCGCTGAAATACAAATAATGACCTTTAGAGAAATATGCTTCAAGACAGATAAGAACAACAAGTTCAGAAAACTTGGAACATATGCTCCAATTTTTTAAAAGTTTTTTCAGTATAAGAGACAATTAAAATAAATGAGATGAAGACCTGGTCAGTGATCCAGGAGCAGCCTCTCCTTCATGCAGAAACTTGATGAATTCAGCTTTTGGTCTTTAAAATTAGCATGCAGCACCCACTAAAAAAGAAGAAAAAGACAAAAACAGGCCTCTCATCACTCTTTCGGTGTAGGACCGAGGCACCTATTTTACTCTTTTATCATCCATGAAGAGCTGAGTTTGATGAACTGTGGATTCAGCATCCCTCCGGTCATTTTCTCTCAGAAACGCCACAGCAGCAGAACAGATAAGTCTCCCGAGATGCAGCCTGGGGTTCAGCCTCTCTGTGACACATGATGGACCCCAATTTAGGACACAAAGACTGGGTCAAACAGCAGGAGGTTTAGCCTTTCTTTCCCTGAGAGTGATCCACTTCTTTTCTCCTCATGTGTGCATGCCCTTGGCTCTCATGTTTCTATTTTTGCAATCCTATTTTTTTTTTTTTGCTTCGTTCTCATCCATCCACATTTCTCCCCCTTACTCCTTCATTTTATCTTTTTCTCTTGTCTTTTATGTTGTTCTTTTGATATAGTGACTGTAAAAATAACTTTCTAGATCATACTTTTATTTTAAAAAATAATCTGGTGAATTCATATTAACTCAACAAGTGATCCTAATGTTTATTTTTGATTCTAGTTGCACATCAGATTAATCAATCTGATGGTCAAATCCCAAATACAACAGAGATGGGGATATTATCTATAAAGTTAAAGGTTGAATACGGAACATTTTTATTAAAAGCTATATTCTTAAAAAAATAATACCTCCACAGGTCGTATATTTCGCCTAAAAATAATTATAATTTTTTTTTTAACGGGTTCGATAATGGCATTATATTTACCTCTATAAGCCAATGCATGCATTGCGGGTTGCCAAATACATCTCTGTGTGGCAGCAATATTTTGGGCACAGTAAGGCTGGTACAGGGGGAAACTGTGGAGACGGCGAGTGAAGCAGCTGCTTCAGAGCCCTGGAGATATTGTTATCTGTTTCTGAGGAACTGAGAAGAGCAAAACCTGGCGTAAATTTAGGTGAAGACTTCACTAAATTGATCCAGACAAACGTTTTTCACGGCGTCAAAACACGGAAATGGTGACTTTCCTCCTGGATCGGTAAGCTAACTTGTTTGCTAACATGGCTAACGTCAGCTGTCAGTTATAAACTCCTCTCCTGAACATGCTGCAGACTGATGGTCACTTGCTATATATATATATATATATATATATATATATATATATATATATATATATATACAGTATATATATATATATATATATACAGTATATATAATATATATATATATATATATATATATATATCTTAGAGCTGTCAAAAAATTTATCCTAAATTAATCCTATTGTCAAACAAGAGATGTCCTTTTTAATTACTACTGCTATATGCAGAAAATACATTAACTTTTGTTTTACAACTTAAAGGCTAAAACCAAGCTACACATCCGGGAGTAGTCCAGGACTCAGACATGAATTTCAGCTTCACATTAGGACAGTTGTGAAGTCAGCGTGTGAGGACGTATCAGCAACATTCTGGACTAAACTGCAGCTGTCTGAAGGACTATAGGGAGACATGTAAGGACAGGGTTTCAGTAGTTTAGTCTATTAAAGATAAATGCAGAATTCCTGGTGAGACACCTTTAACCCTAAATGTGTTCTAGAAGTGAAAAAAGCAATGTAATTAATCAGGATTAATTTTTTGACAGCCCTAATATATATATAATAAACATTACATTTTCACTTAAAAGGAAAAAAAAAAAAACTGGACGGCTATTGTGTCTGTATCCCAAAAAAATCCTAATAAAATGTATCAAATTCTTAGTAACCCTTCAGACAAATTCTGTCTTTTTGTATATGTATTAAAAGCAAAACATTATAAATTAGCTGTGGTTTGAAAATTCAAAATATGATTTATCTTACACCAGAAAAAATAGCTGTAACCTTAATAATTCCCCTGTGCCCTAATGTCTAGGTTATAGATACAGCAGAAAGTTTAAAAATCTGTTATACTAAACAAAACAGTCCACATCGGCCCTAAAATGTAAATGTACTTTTTATTCATTTCAACCTAGAAAGCAGAATTGAAAATAAAGAGCCCATCTGCTAAATCATCTTGCAAATGAAAATGCAGAGGAAGACATGTTCCTGCAAATTAAATCTTATCCTCAGTCCTTTCATTTTGGGTGGGTTAATTTGGTAATGTGAGGAACCCTTGTAAGAGGCTTATACACTCAGCTCGTACACCAATGGAAGCAAAGGACCCCCTTGATTCGCCCACTCTCATGATTCACCTTCTATAGAAGGACGGAGAGGCCCTCCAACCACTTCTACCTACAAACGTTACGGAGTAAATCACAAACATGTCATAGCCGGATCCTCTGGGACAACACACAACCTCTGCTGTCCTATAACGTGTGTCTAACCATCACCCTCCTTGCATGGCTAAAGACCTTCTGTGCACAGAACCACCTACATCTCTTATTCCCAGAAATTGCCTTTTTTTTTTCTTCCCTCTTTCCTTCTTTCCACACTAGCTTTTCTCCTCCAGGCATCGACATTTAATCAAACCCAAATCCCATAGTGACTATTAACATATCAGGCTGATACGAGTTGCTGTAAAAAGCTTGAGTACAGGAACCTGGAGCAGAACATTACCATAATGTGTGATCTCTATTTTCTCTCCTCCGCCTACATGTAAAAAAATGCTTACCTGGCAAACGCTAACCGCGGCAAGGCATTTCTTTCCCACCCTCCTTCATGTCTTCTCCCTCCTTATAATTTTAGAAAGTGTTAATTATTTAGCTGTTTGTGCTTGTGAGCCAATGAGCACTGAGACAAGCTGAGCATTTAATGAAATAGGCGCTTTAATATTTCACCAGACCATTAAAGTCATCTTTCACCCCTGTGGTGACTAAATAAACAGTCCAGGATAGTGTTTTTTTTTTCTTCTTCTTTTATTTGTCCGGAAATGCTTGGCGCTGTAATGGCTGGCATTGCTTCGCTGCAAGCAGCTTCCGTGTATTAATCATCATAGACGTGAAGGGGACGGATACGTGAGGTGAAACCAGAGTGAAAAATGGTGATTATTATGAGGTCAGTGGCTGATAAGTTGCCATATTGGAGGCGAGTCGTTTTCTACAGCTCAGCAGATATTGGCTGCTTTGCTTGTGCCCTTGGTGAAGGTCTTTCTGCTCTTGAGCGAGTCTCAACACATCTGACCCCGCTGGCAGCCGCTCATGTATGTCAGGGCCATATGTTGGTTTTTCGTGGCAGCCTACATGCAGAGCAAGCAGCCTCCTCTACCTGAGACCAACACAAGGCCAAACAGGTTGTTAGTCTTGTATCACAGCAGGCAATTACTTCCAAAAAAGTGGGACAGTTCTCGGTAATGACAACTACCAGAACACAATATTTAGCACGATGAAAAGGAATGGTTGCTGTCAGCATCGTTTTCTACGGGTGAGGATGACAAGGCGGTGGGGATTGGAACAGGGCCATATTGTACAAAGATTATGAAGACAAAACAACTTTGACAGGTTTGAAATTTGAGGACACATCCACAGAGATATGAAGGGTATCAAAGTCAGCCTGCTTGTTTGTTCGAAGGGACTTGTTGTGTGCACCCTTGTGAATGTGACTCAAAAAGCTGACAAAACAGCACTTCTCATAAATGTCACGTGCAACAAAACCTTGTCTCAAAAGCAGGTATTGGAGTTTTTGTAAAAACACCAAAAACTGAATAAATTAATAGGAGGGAAATTGTGTGGAGATACAAAAGAGAGCTGGAACATTTCCTTAATTATAAATCTGTTGTTTTCTTATTTTGACAATGAAAAGTGTCAAAAAGATTAAATTAGAAAGTGGCGCCCTGGAATTAAAAGACTTTGATCCACAGCTGAACGCTGTATGTAGCTTACATAACCTTATTACATAAGCTGCGTCTCTTCTACGACATTGAAACAATACAAGGAGCCAATCTTATCAATGTAGCTGAGCCATCTGCTGTCTTAATACCAAGCTTTTCAATCTTTGTGATTGCACCACCTGAGCTACGCCTCTCACTACATCCCCATCAGGATTATGGCTTTGGCAGGGATCAAAAATTCGCCTCTGTGCTTCTGTTTTCAACACTTTGTTTGCTAATCTGCAGCATTGAATCTATTATATAGAAGCTGCAGGCGGTGGATGGATGCTTTGTACATTCTTGTTGGCCTACAGTTCCTTTGTCGATCCTTTAATAGGGCACCGCCTTTATTACTCGCAGATTCAAACAACATCAATTGAAGGCTACCTGCTAATGACAAAACCCAGTGCGAGCGCACTGACAAGCTCCAAATTGTATTTCCTTATTAGTGGGCTGTCTGGTGAAAAATATGGAAATGGTATTCATGCTCAGACAGGTAGCAACCAAAAGGCGAGGCACAAAGCGTGTAACAAATTGTTCTCAACGCCACCCTCTGCTGTATATCTGCATATTTTCTTTGAATAAATTGTCAAGGAGGAAAAGAGGAGCCAGTTACTTCAGTTTTCAAAAGGTAGTTCAAAATGCAGTTAATTTGAAACGGATAAGGAGTAACATGCAGGTTTTGCAGACAAGAATATATCCAGAGAGGTTTGACTGGTAAATATTTTTAGATTAACTTAACTGAAAACCTTTTTTTTTCATTGTCATATAAAAAGATTAATTTCTGCTTATAATTAAATCTAGGATTTAATTACTCTGAAATGGGCTAATAAAAAAAAAAATAGCATTTTGGCTGCAGCCATTTAAAGGGTGCAGATTTTCATGGAAAGAACACCGTTATCTATTAAGCATGGTGGTGAAATGATCATGCTCTGGGCTAGTGTTGCAGTCAGAACAGTCATTATTTCACTGGTAGAGAATGCAACTGACTTTCTAAAAACCGCTGATGATTAGAGGGCATCCAAAACAGTGAAATGTTTCAAAACCACTTAAAAATCTGTAGGTGCAGGCTAAAGATTTACACACGACACAGTCCACTAACCCTAACAAACAGTCCTAGAAGGGTTTTTTCAAGCCAGAAGATAACATAGACATAAACAGGAGAACTGGAAGCTTTTTGCAGGAAGGGTGGGGGCAGAAATTAATCTTATGAGGACTGAAAAACCTCCAAGTAATATCTACCAAAAGAGATGTTACGAAATTCTGGTCATCCAGGGCGTCTTAACTTTTCCTTAAACTTTGTTTCCTTTTCTGTTATTTTTAAAACCAAAAGATGGAAATTAAAAAGTAATTCTCCTTAAAATATTGAAGACTTGTTTCATCTTTAACTTGGGCCTTTTGGAAATCAGGCCATCTTTCAGTCACTTAACTTAACTCTTCATAATATAATTATTAGCCCATAAGATGATGAAAAGCAGCAAATCCTCACATCAAAGACGCAGAGGGCTGAACATGGCCCCACATTTTTAAAAAAAATGTCTGGGATGTGGGAAGATTTATTAATTATAGAAATGAACCCGTTACTATGGTAACTTTTCAATCGAGTCAGTTCAGTAAATTGTGACTTTTAGAAACTGGGACAGGCTACCTGTATAATTTTTTTTTTTACTGTTTATATGGAGAAATGATATGCTTGTTAGACCTCAGCAACGCGTCAAAAAACAAATAGGCTGGAACAGAAAGGAAGGAAAAGGTGAGTGAAATATTATTTAAAAAGGATAAGTTAGAAAATATTAACTGAAAAAAACAGTAGATGTCCCCACCCCTTTACAGCTTCGGGGATGGTGTGGTCCAGGAAGCGCGCGCGCGCCTCTGCTCCGCTCTCCTCTCCGGCTACATGAATCAGCTGTGAATGGTATCTCCCTCCTCTCCCGGATGGACCGCGCCGCTGAACCCGGCCAGCCGGAGCGCTAGCCGACACCGGAGCAGGTTGGCCGCCGCTTGCTCTCCTCCCGCTGGATGTCAGACGGACTGAGCTTCTCCGGAAACCTTTCGCTACTCACAGAGAAACCACTTTAATTAATTAATTATTATTTTATTTTCCCTTTTTGTCGGACAGGAAGCCGCCCGCTTCCCCTCACCATGGCTTCCAACTTCAACGACATAGTCAAGCAGGGGTACGTGAGGATACGGAGTAAGAAACTGGGGGTGAGTAGGCTACTGTTGCACTTGTCGTCTGTGGTGAAGGAGAGACGAGGAGGAGGAGGAGGGTGAGAGGACTTCCAGTTGTTTGCAGTGAGGGGTATACAGCTGTGTTTTATTTTATTTTATTTTATTTTTTAGGAGGCTTAAATTGTTCCATAGACAGCCGTTCTGTTTTGAGCTCTTCCCTATGAAAACAGATTAGAGCAGCACGAGCAGCGGCCAAGTTTCTCTCGGTGCGTTGAGCTCGCGCACTCTGAGATGTTGGGGAAGTCTGGATGATTGACAGCTGCTGTCAGGCGCAGGTGGTTGTAAAAACGTAACCCCCGTTCGTTTCGACTCTCAGCTGTTTGCAACTTTGTTTTCAATAAGAAAGTTGGACTATAACTAAAATTATAACTATAACTAACTAATTCATTTATTTGCTTTAATCTTTACTTAGGGGGAAAAAAAACTGCCTGCGTTTATTGAATCAAATGCTATGACAGACACTTTGTCTGATAAAGTAGCCTAAATTCAGTCTTTTGTTGCGCAGATTGTAAAGAGAGAGAACACAATAGCAATCCTGAGGAGAATTATCAGTTTTACTGCACTCTTTCAGCCTCCATGAATTAAAAAAAAAATCTAGCTGATTCAGTCTGATGGCAGCTCCTCTGTGCCTTGATAACTGAGATACAGCAAGAAGGAAAAAATACCCAGACTGCTTAAATTGAAGTGAATGATATACATTGAGTTACAGGCAGCCTATTGTCTGTCTTATAAAGCCATCTGCTTTTGTTCATACTTCCAACTCATTACGCTAACAGAGCGGTCACACTCCTTCTCCTCTGATGAAGTGTGATGATGGGGGCTAATGATGTCTGTCTCCTCACATCATCACCTGGCTTCATCAACACTCTTCTGCTGTTGTTACGGCTCTTGAGGATATCTTCGATTACTCATCGAGAGTAATCACTATTGAGAAACAGAAACCTCCATGCCTGTAAGGGTCTTGATCTACATGGTGAAAACAAATGAAAGCACAAGACATTTCTTGCTGTTAACATGCAAATGAGCTCGCTCATATCCAGCTGAGTCAGTTTGTTTGCTTTTTGCCTATGCCATTAGAAAGGGTGGGTAGCCTGTGACTTTGCAGAGCAAGTGTGGAACGCACGCTGTGTTGGCTGCACTTGAGGTATGGATGCCATATCGCTGCCAGCTCTGCATCTCATCCTGCTGTTTGTGGAGAAAAACAGTTTGCGTCCCGATCGCCCACTCCCTCAGCCCTCCACCGCTCGCTGCTGTTTCATCATAGAAAAGTCATGCTGCGATAGCCTCAGAGGGCCCCAGTGTGGGCAGACTGAGAGCATTCATCTGTACATGCTAAAGTTAGTTATTCTGGACAATTTTCATTCTAGATCAGAACAAAACAGGAAAATTGAGCTGGATCGTTCTTCTGTGTGCCTGAATCAACAGGCAGGCGATGGTGCATTACATTGGTTTGCTTTTTTCACTGGGGTAAAAATGTCATATTTTGAGTGTTCATTTTGAAAGAGATAAAAATCTGAATGTGACAGATACATATACGTGTGGGTTGACTGGAAAGATGCATATGGAGGTGGATGATTCACACCTTTATATATATATATATATTTGTAGCTTTTTTGCCAAACAAACCCCCAAATCATGGTAACTTAATCTTATTTATGTCTTCACTGATTCTCAATGATGTTTCTGGTTTTGATGCGAGACTTAAGGAATCCTCATCCTCATGTGATTTTAGAGATGAACACTGAACACAGCCCCCTATTTAGTAATGTTGACAGGGATATTTTTGTGTCCATAAGATAAACTTTTCCTGATTTAAAAACAAAGAAAAGATATGACAGATTTAACATCCATTTTCCTCTAAATTGCTATTTTCTCCTTGACAAAACCATAAAATTGTGCAAAAATGGTATCTAAAAAGCAGAAAGTTGAGAATAAAACAACATTTTTTCAACTTTTGTCTCTTTTTAGAACCTTGTGAAATTTTGGCTCTTAGATTTTGGGGTGTCACAGTTTGTGTTAGCAAAGGCAGGTGATGCAAAATTTCAAAGTTTTATTACACTAATTTTAAATTTCAAAGCTTTATTACACTAACTCCTCGTGCACTTTCTAGACAATCAGCGCTGCTGTACCTTCAACAGCCAAAATAAATGTCCACAAAAAGAAGAAGAAAACTACAAGAAGATAGCAAAATGATTATTATCTATTTATTTATTTTTTTTAATTTAGCTTTTTCCTCAGTTTATGGTATTTCGCAGGAGAAGTGGAGGTCGAGTTGAGGTCTGCTCCTTACAGAAAAGCTTATTAAAACTTCTGTTTGACTGGAAAGGATTTTAGGAGAGATTTGCAGCGGAGTCTACAGTTACACTTGTAAAAAAAAAAAAAGAAAAAGACAAGGGAAAAAAAAAGGTTATACACTTGGATAAATGTCCACTGGAATATTAATTAAATCACCACATCACAGGGATGTTTAGAGCCTGGATGCATTTTTATGAAATTAAGTAACACTCAGAAAGTCTTTCTCACTATAAGTATTAAGGGCAACGGATACTTTTTTTTTTTTTTTTTTTTACATCAATCCAATAAAACATTGTAATTTATAATGTTTAAAAATGTAAAAAAAATGACATAAAAGAGTTACATAAACTGTAAAAACGTAATAAATGGTCATGGCATTATGAACATAATGGAATACTATGGCTCTTTATGAGTTTTACCAGATCCACATCGTTAAAAATTTACTGTAGTTTTTACATTTTTAAAATAATCTCAATCTATTATTACGAAAAGAGCAAAACAAAATAACAAAAATTGTAACAAAAAACTCACTGGCACAATAAAGACTCAGATAAAACACATAAAAAGTGTTTTACATCACAACATCACATTGTTTACGACACTACGTCATGCAACACACTGGGTGGAGCAGACCCTCCATCAGTGCTTCAGCCTCATTCTCTCCAGACTCTTACAGATGCAGATTGCACACACACAAACAGGAAGATCTTTAAAACCTAAAATTGTAATCATATTATTACTAACAATGCAGTTTTTATATTAAAATGCCTATTTTGTTTGGTTTAATAATTGTTCAAACTACTAGAATTTCTGGTTAATTTGACCAGATTCTAAATACTAAATTCTAACTTTTTCTTCATTATGATATTAAAAGTTTAGTTGCAGCTGATTTTATACAATCACCTCAAAAAATCATTGTGATATTGGGGTCAAGTTTATTTATTATATAGTTTGTTAATCAGATGATCTGGCTGAATATTTATTTGGAATTGGACCTTTTTATGTTCCCTTCTGTTTTGTTTTTTCATTACAACTTGCGTTAGTCACCTGTAGTTTATCTGAAGGGAGTGTTTTTTGGATTATCCACTTAAACTTGTGCTTTTCCATGTCTTTAACACAATATTTCACATCAGTCATTTGCAAATGAACAAGCAGACAATCCTGAAGCATTTTGGACTGCATATTTAAAGGTCAAGTTGGCTGTGAGCAAGGAATACAAAACCTCATTTTTTAGAGACAGACTCATAAAAATCTGACACTTGCAGAAAAGATTAGCTGTCGCCACAGCTCTGTGTGAACTATCTCCTCTAAACTGAAGGTCTGGGACACATACATCACTGGTGTTTTCCTCTCCATGTGATGCTTATTTAATATTTTTTGTAAAGGCTTTAAAGGTCTCTCGAATATCATATATCAAGACTTTGGATCTTAGTTGACCTTCTGCTCCCACATCGGTTTCTATTGTAATGCTTTGCCATTTAAAATGAATTATGCATTATTTGTATTAAAATGCAGTACAGTTGAATGGTTCTCAGTGTGCGATATGTATTAAAGTGGCCACAGTAACATAAACAGCTTTGGCTGAACTCATCAGCATCCCTCACTGTGATTGGCTCATTTCCAAACCCCATCATGTGTGAAGGTTGAGGCCATGAGGTCAGTTCTGTGTTCAGCAGAGTTATCAAAAATCCCCTACTGAGGCACTTTCTAGCCTTTTTCCCCCCTTCTTCTTATTCAGGGGCATTTGTTTTATGTTTCTACAGACATGAATGTCAATGATTTCCTAAATTAGCCAACTTCATAGCTTTTTGGTTGACTGAGGAGGCAGCAGTGGTGCATTCTTGCATGCACAAATGGTATCTTTCCTCTTCCTCACCTCTAAACCTATTCTGTCACCTCTCATCCCCCCATATCACCTGCACTACCCACATATAACAGTGTTGCTCTCATCTCCTTTCCCCCTCTTTTATCTCCCTTCCTCTTTCTTCACTTTTATCTGGATATCTACCTCACCTTGTCCTCCTTTCTTTCTCACCTTTCTCCCCTTCACTGGTTTGTAGACAGCTGCGGGACCGAGCACAAAAGCATCCTATTCATCACCCCACACTGCGCCCTCCATAACCCCAACAGGCTATTCCCCCTGACACAGTGCAAAGGCACAAACACACACACAAATTGGCTTGATGCTACGCTAAAGGACTGGCAAACACATCATGCATGCACCCAACTATAAGGTAAACAATCTGCTGCCAGAAAACAGTGTGCTGATTCACAATTAATTTTAACCCTGTTGCTTTGTAATCTACTTTGAATTTAATGCTCATAAAAACAAATTTATGCATCTGATTAAACAAAAAACAAAATGTGATTGTTGCTCAGAAACAATAGTTGTGATATTGCCATCATCAATGCAGGCTGTTTTTTAGCTTTCGACAAAAACGGAGGATGCTATCAGTGGGATGGGCTCCCCTTGAAAAGGCTGAATAACATGACCTTTGGGCAATTTGTGTGTCAGTCTCAGTCCAGGTGCATGTTTTCCAGGCAAAGGATCACTGTGGTAAACAGAAAAGGTCAGCGGATGAATATTTTCTTCCTGGTTTTTTTTTTTCAGCTTTTGTTCAAGACTGAACAGAAAATTGTCATTTTAAGTTGGCTGCTGGTGTAGATTTTGTCCACCGTTCTCTCTGTTCAAGTACATGTTTTGACACTTTAAATGAGCTGGAGATAAGATGCTGGCTCACAGGTAGGCGTGTTATATTTTAAGAGGACGCAGAGGACTTCACACGCAGATGTCACACTTAGATACTGTTAAAATTATATTTCTCACCATAAAAACTGAAGATTAAAAAAAAAAAAAAAGAATAAATTCAGTGAAAACCAGCAGTCAGTCAAATTTAATATTTATTTACCAGCAGGGGTTAAATTAGGATTAGTTGTGTGGGGGCTCTAGCTGATTGTTGCCAAGGGTGCATATACCTGTATTTAATTGTCTCATATTGGTTTTTAAACATATGTTGTTGATTCATCATCATTTGCCCATTGATACTTTCACAAAATTATTCATGTTTTACTCGTAGTGCAAAAACTATACGTTTTATTTAGCTTAGCTCCCCCTCCCTCAGGGGTCCTAGTTTGAGAACCCCTGATTTATTTCATTAATATAGACTTGAATATAGATGCCTGAACCTGTTGCTATGATACGTCAGCACATTAGCTGTAATGGATGAGGCAAGACAGGCATGTGTGTGAATAGCAAGTTGTGCCTTTACTGGTCTTAAAGATATAAGAAATTCACCTTTTTTTCTGCTAATTTGGTTTTATATTCAAGACTTTGTTATTTATCAAACTTCGGTTAACAGAAGGAAATCATAGGCCTATATGCTGTCAGGATAGTTGTCACAGGGATAGAAGGGTTTTAAGCCCCCCCCCCTCCTTTCTATTTGAAGAGGCATTTGTTTAAGTAAATAATAAAAAAGAAACAAAGTAAATAAAGTAATGCAGCCTCATTATATGTACATCAAAAGGTTTTTTTTCCCCCCTTCTTCCATGTTTTCTCTTTCTGCATCTTTTTGACTTTTATTGTGCTGAAGGTCAGAAGAAATGACTCATTCCAGGAGATAAGAAAAAGAAAAAAAAGGTCCATTTTTATCACTAATTTATTGTTTGTAGAGAAAGGGAAAAAAAAAGACAAAGCCAAATAAGATTGTAAAACATCATCTACTGTTAACTTTTTTTTTTAAACCGTTGAAACAGTGAAAAAAATAATAATTTGAAAAATACTATATATATATATATATATATACACTGTATATATATATCTATATATCTATATATAGATATATATATATAATGGCAAAGATAGTCTTGCAGCCAGTCACGGTGCTGCTTTTAAATAAAGTAAGAGGTGATTTGCTTTTAGCTGCCAGGAACAGGTCAGCCGGTATATCCATCACATTATATATACATAACTAAAGATATATTTGAATCGTGTTTGGTTGAGTGACTTGATAGCATTAGAGAGCGAATGTTCTGATGCCGAGGCCGTGGAGCGCAGCCTGGTTAAATCCATGTCTTTCAGTAATTGGTCACATGACTACATGTAATGGTAAAGGGCTCATTCATTATCAAGAAGTGTATAGTCCTTTAATCAGACCTTTTTTTTTTTTTCTTTTTTTTTTTTTGCTGAAAGCAAAAGCATGCTGTGGCTGCACATGATGCTGGAAGGGTGATGAGAGTAAATTAGAACAGCAAAGGCTGGAAAACCAAAATAATTGCTTGGAAAAATGCTAAAAAGCAGGACGGAGTTGAGAGAAACTGCAGCATCTATTTTCCGTGTGTGATAACAAGTGAACCCTTGTATAACCATTGATGAAAATGTCTTAAAAATATTTCTTATTGTGTGCAGTACAACCACCTTTATCCCTGATCATCGTCTGTGCCTCATTCTTCTCTCACTGCCCAGCTGCTATTATCTGAACTGTGTTGATTTTAGAGAACATGACTGAGTGAGCTCTAACAATTGGATTCAGGTTCTGAAAATACAGCAGTGATCTACACAACTTTTTTTGAAAAAAAAAAGAATCTATACTTTCAGTCACTAAGAGAAGTAAAGCCAGGAAAGTAATTTAAATATAAAATATGTAAATAATCTACATTACATATAATATAATGCTAATGTAGTTCATAATTGTTATAATAAAAGTAGAAGTCCCTTGGTCAAACATAAAGTTAAGTACCACAGCAGAATATGCATAAAAAAATTTAACAGATGTGATTCAGATCAGGAAGGAATGAAAATATAACAGGTTTTAGTTGTAAAAAATTTATCAGCAAACCAATAACGCCTTCAAAGTAAAAGTTAATGTTGGTCCTGTTTTTTAGATTGTGTTTATCTTATAAATTTAAGTATTTATAATGTATGTAAAGCACTGGTTTGATCACGATACTATATTGATACAGTGGATAGTGATGCTGTCAAATTCAGTCATGATATAATTTTGATTTGATTTAGGATTCATCGATCAATACAAAACTATAGCAAACAATAGTAAAAGTAATAAACAAGGTAATTGCTTTTTTTAAACATAACTAAGCTCCTACATACCAGATAGTACATATGCAGTAAGTTTCCTATGTGTCAGTTCTATCAATAAATATACAGTCGTCCTCAAAATTATTCATACCCTCCAGTTAAAGAAGGGAAAAATCAGCTGTCACTGAAATAAGTTGAAATTGACAAAAGTTATGATACAAAAAAATTCTATGAAAATCATGACATTGATTTTGAAATGTTGTTCAAACAAAAAATATTAAAGGGACTAGAGGCAGGATAAATAAATGAGACTCGAGAGTGCCCAAATGGGCAGCTGCGCTATAACGTTGTTTACTACGCTGATAAAGTATTTTTCTTCGTAGTGCCACTTTTTAGTGTCTTTCAGTTGGTCTGTCTTGTTTCCTGACGGCAGAAGAATCCATAACTATCCCTTGCGATGTTTGAATTCACTGCGATCGTCTTCTTCCTGTATCAAAACTGTCTGCAGCGTCAACTGACATCACATCCGCAGGACAGCGCGGGAAATTCGGACACCGAATCGCAGCACATTATGCAGCACACAGCCTGTTCAAGGCATCGGAAAGAGACGTGGGTGGGCTCGTTCTTTTTGGTTTTTAACACTTCATCACCCATTAGCATTAAACAGCTGGACATGCTTGTTTATTCTTTTACAATTCTGGACTCTAGTCCCTTTAAAAACAAACACACAAAAAATAAAACAAGTGAACACGCATGATGGGGCTCCGAAGCTAAAACTTTGTTGAGCAACACTTTGATCACTGCAATCAAGTGTTTCCTGAAATGTTCATAAATACTTTTACACCTCTTGACAGGTATTTTGGTCCACTGTTCGTTGGAAAGGTGCTCTAATGTGTCTGGGATAGTTTTTTTTTGTTCATTTTTGTTAAAATTATCATTTTCAACTACAATTCAAAAGCAGTATTTTGTTTCACTAAAGTAAAATTTGGAAAATTTTTTATGTATTATTAGTTTCTTTATTTTCTTGTTATTAGAATAACTATTGTAAATTTAGCCTTTTCTTTAAGTGGAGGGTGTGAATAATTTGGAGGACAACTGTACATCAGCATTAGAGTCCCCTCTCAGGTGGAAAACAATGTGTCAGAGGAACTTCAAAATAAAGCTATTTTCAAAATAAAAGTAAGTTTGATATAGATTTTTGGCTGATTTTAGGATTTTGGATTGATATAGATAAATTAATGCCATGAATTAACAATCAATGTGCATGCTCAAAACATGATTGGTTCAGTCAGGTGCAATTTATTTTAGAGATGATTTAATTAACGCATCAGTTGGCTCACATGCAAGTCTGTATCATGTACTTTTATACATTCCTTGGTTTCAGCCATTAAAATATAATTTCTCATCCACATATGATCATAATATAATATCTTTGTGCTTTTCAGTGTTACTTGGACATGTTTGAGCAATTTAATGATACAACAGAAAATCTTTTTTGATATTTTAGGTGAAAAAAGAAAAACAGTAAATGCAAAAATATGCCATTATAGAAATACATTCAGCTGTGTTAAATTCTTGATTTGTCATGGTTTGGATTTTCTGTGTTGTATCCAGATTTTTTTGATTTCTCTGGTCTTGTGTCTCTGCTTTCTCACCTGCCTCATCACCTGATCATCCCCTGATTCTGCCTCTGTAGTACACCCCATGTTTTTCCCAGCTTACTACTCAGTCTGGCTGCTTTGTGCCGATGCTTTCTAGACAACTGTCTCTCAGCCTGCCTCGCTTGTTATTGTGGTTCCACTCGCTGCATGGCCCCATGTGTTTGTTTGCCTGCTTGATTTCATACAGCCTTTTACTGTTGGTTAGCAAAGCATGAAATTTGACTTTTACCATCTTGACTTGTATGTCATGTTTTCAGCTCCCTGTCTCAACACTGACATGATTGGGCAAAAAAAGCTGAATAAATTCTGCTGTGACTTTACTGTTTGCTCACTTGAAACCAGTTTTAAGCAACAACATAATGAACCTTCAAGCTATCTGATTAATTCAGTGATTAAGTGCACTACTCAAAGGAATCGTTAGGCATGGGCATCTGGGACTGCAGTCCCAAATGTTTTCTAAATAGGACTGGATTTCAAACATGCAACCCCCCTGAAACACTATTAGGATAACACGATGTGTTTACAGAAAAATGCAAGCAGGCAGATTTGGTTTATTTGTAATTAATACAAGGAGCATCTTCTTTTCTTTACCTGGCACCAGGGGTGGAACTGGGAAGAAAATCAGCCCTGGCATTTTGGCTCAGACCGGCCCCTATACTGTATGATCATGCACATCACAAATCTGTGCTCTTGTGCTCCCTTAAATGTGAGTATCACCCATGCAACTGCTTAAAACCTCTAAAAACATGCAGTGAGTTAGCAGGAATCAATGATTTGACATTTTAAATAGTACCAAGAGAGTAATATGTTAATAACATTAACATCTGTACTTTAACACAGTGATGAATATTAGTGCAGTGTTCATCCTACTTTCTGTTTTAGGGATAAAGAAAATGGAAAAAAAGTGAGATGAGAAATGATGGATCAGATTAAATCTGTCCAGAAACAGTCTCTTTGTCTGATGCCAGCTATCTTCTTCAACACAGACTTTCTCTACTGGAGATGTTCTCTCAACCAGGTCCAACAAAAGAGTGAATGGAGATTATTTACATAACGATTCAGTCAGGTCCAGAGTTGTTGATTCTGTGATAGAGAGCCGCATTGGTATTAACATATGGGTAAAAATGTTAATAATCTTAAAAAGTGTTTTATTTCGGGATATTGTCCATAAATGTCTACACAGCAGCTTCTTTTGACACATTTTGACCCAAAAGTAGTTGACTATCAGACCACAAACAGTAACAGATAGGTGGACAAAGAAAATCAGAAAGTCGCTGACTAACTGTTAAGCTTGTTCCATACTCTACGAGAAGCGAGAACTTTGTTCTTGCCCCTGAGGCTGCAAGAAAAAGAAAAAAGTTTGTTTTCGTCAAGTCAGTACAAACTCCACAAGAAGCTCTGGTTTGATGATATTCATCCAGTGATCATACATTTGCAATAAACTTCTGGAGTTGCGTACGCTGTGGTGTCTGCGTATTTAAACGCCTCGTGTGTTGTTCACATTTTCAAACTTTCTCACCACCTCGATCAGCTGTTTATTAAAACTATCCGTTCATTGTCGCATCTGTGGAAATGCGGAAGTGACAACTCTCTGCTTCAAGCATCTCTGTGTTAACCCTGCCTGCCCCAAATGTCCGACCAATCACACAATACTTCTCGGAGCTCCCCGAGAAGAAGGTTCTGCTCGGCTGAAGCAGGGCTGTACGCTTAGCTTTTTCACTAGGAGCACTAGTGCTCCCAAATGAAAAAATTTAGGAGCACAGAAAAAATTTAGGAGCATTATGAATTTTCTTAAATAGCACATTTAAATATTAATAATAATAACCTTCGCCCAGGCAACAAGCCAAATGATGCATTACACCAAGAAACAAACAGTTTTAAATACAGAGAACTTCCCGGTCCTACAGTTTTTGTGTTGGCACACTTGGCTGTGTCCATCCAGCGGTCCACAGCAGGATTTGGTCTGGGTGGGGTTGGTCTGGGTCAGGTGGGCTTTAGTATGGATGTTGATTTTGCATAATGCATTGTTGTTAAAAAGGGCACCAAACCGGTGTTACAGCAAAACCTGTGACCCATGAAAACCTATGACTGTAGGGGGCGACAACACCTGCTCCCTGATTCTTCTTCTGCAGATACTTAACTGTCAGCAGCAGGTAACCTCTTCATTTAATCTTTGTTAAACAGCAATATGGAGAGAAGTTGCCGTGTTGTGAACCCCCATATCTGTTCTCATGACTGCAAAGGTTCTCATAAAAACCCAGAGACTCATTATTGGTTTCACTACATGGAAGAAAAGCTGGACGAGCCATGCTAACGATGTAAAAGACACGTCTAATGGTTTAGATTGCAGCTGTAACCAAACATCACCTTCAATCAGAAAATCTCCCAGATGTATTATTATTATTAATATGATGATGATGGTGATGATAATAATAATCATGATTATTTATTATCATTATTATTTCAAGCCCACAAAGACGCTTGCAAAGCTAAGCTTTGACGTCACCGGTTTGGTTGGTTCGGCTCTGAAGAGGAAACCTCTGACTCCTGATCATGTGTGAACATTTTATAGAGAAAATGAGGAAAATGATCTGAAGACTTGGAGTCTGGTAAACTAGAGGCCCGCAGAGGAAAGCCTGAAGCTGCTTTGGATGTTTTTAATATCACCAGCGGAGATCCGTTTACCGGTATCGGTATCTGCGGTATCGGTCCTTACAAACATCGCTGCGTAATTCACCAACTCCGTTCCTCTTTAAGCCTCTTACCCCTTCACACCTGGTCCGTGACGTGAACGCAGCGCAGCGGCGTGCCATGCACACCGGATCGCGCCCATGTAATCAATGGTTTGAAACATATTGATCACGCCGAGGCGCGTGAGCGGTCAGTCGTCGCTCCGGCGTGCCGCGCCGCTGCGCTACAGATACGCGCCAGCTCTATTTTTGACGCTCCGCGTACCACGCACCGCGTTAATATCAGTAGTTCAGATCGAACCAGACAGGAAGTCAGACACAGGTTCAGCGTAAAATATCCGGTAACTTCCTAAACAAAAGCTGTGCAGCTTTTAAACTGCTGAACTACCTGAACATGACGGCATCTCCGTGTCCACAAGGTTACAGTGAAATAAGGAACCATGACGCATGAACATGAGGACAAAATGAACCATGTGGATGAGAATCACAGGCGATCTAGCAGTCCTCCCGTGATTCCGTGATGTCACTAATCTAATAACAGCTGGTGCGGTCGCGGGTGCGCTGCGCGGCCGCACAGTGAACGGTGTAAATGCTCGCGCCGAGGAAGTCGCAGCAAACCCGCTGCGCTGCGCTCACGTCACGGACCAGGTGTAAAGCCGGGGTTATTAGAAACACCTCAATCGGCAACACGCATAAATCGCTTCGCTACAGTCCGATGATCCGAACAGCTCTGCAGCAGGTTTCTCTGACATGACCGTCAGCTGATGTTGTACGGGACTCCCCGTAATCAGCGGCAGGTCCCGTTATACCAAACGTGGCCCTCTCCCTCACCATCCTGCAGCCTGGATGCGCTGAAGCCGCTCCTACAGGTGCAGCCCCCCCTCCTACAGATCAGCCCGGCTTCCTCTCTAGTCACGCGGCCTACGGACTGGAAAGCATCTGCAACAGGATCTGGATGCTGGACTGGCCTTTCAGCTTCGCCTTTCATTATGTCCATCTTCTAAATTGTGTTATTGTGTTGTTAGTTGTTGTGTAGCTGGTGATGCCGATGGTTCAATGTGGAGCTGGAGACCAACGCGGTGACTTCAAAGCTGCCGCATGGCGGCGTCCTGACCATAAAAACGTCGCTACGTTTTTCTCTTATTTGCTCATATTTTTCATGTATTTTTCTACTGGCAAATGAATAAATTTAGTTTGGTTGGCAGTTTCATTTCCACTTTAAAACAATCCTGACTTATTTAGGAGCAAAGTGTAAATTAGAGGGATGAAATCTATACTCGCACGCGTGCTCACATTTTTTTTCTGGTACTCGCACCAATATATTTTTAGGCGCATATGCGAGTAAAACGCTCGCACTGTACAGCCCTGTGAAGGGTCGAGAACAAGCTGCAAGCCGTCCTCAATCACATCCACGAGAACAAAATTACATCATTTTGTTGTCGTGGCCCTTAGAAGAAGAAGAAAGTTCTTACTTCTCACGGAATATGTAACAGCCTTTAATGTTGATGAGTGATGGTTGAAAATCATGTTTTGAATGAAAACAATTAGATGCTTGTCCTCCATTAACTTTTAGTGAATGTAGTCTTGGCCAGGAAGAGCTGATGTTGTCAGGCGGTATCCAGTGATCATTGGGTGTTTTAATCCTGAACTGCAACACCCTTAATGTTGGTGGCCGAATCACTGCCTGTAGACTCGTCCTGGCTCCAGTTTGTCATTTCAATAAGACAGTTTATGCACAACTCCACTTCTTCCTGAACTTAGAGCTGCTCCTTTGTTTCCTGTCTTTCATTACTGGACATATTGATTAATCCAGCTGTGCCTGACCTCAGTAACCACGACGACAATGGCCAGACACCACAGGATTAATCAGTTTATCCAGTAATGAAAGACAGGAAACAAAGGAGCAGCCTTAAGTTTAGGAAGTAGTGAAGTTGTGCATAGAGCCTATTCAGGAAGACAAAATACATAAATTTAAGACCTGCTGTTTTAACCAGTGATCACAACCAGGTATGCAGCTGTGATCATCATTAACTAATTTCATAAATGTAACAAGACTCATCACTTCATCATAACTGTAAACAGCTAACATGTTCACTGCTGACTGTCTCCTATGGATCAGAATTACTGAGTTTATTGTGTGTCTTTACTTAGAAAAGAACCACATTGATGTGATGCTTCTACCACCACCACCATCATCATCATCATCATCACCATCATCATCACCATCATCTGAAAAATCTTAGCAGGCTAGCCAATGCTTAGTTTGGCTGCTGATCTATTGAGTTTTCTGGACCAGTCAGATGATAAATTAACTGTGTTGGCCTACTTTATAGAAAAGGCTTTTTTTTTTAAGCTTAAGAGGCACAGGTAGTGCTGGAGAAGTTGAAGAAGGAATTGTTTCCCGATACTGTATTTGCAGAGTGGGGCTTCACCTTCAAGATCAGGTTAATGAAGAAAAGGTGCTTCAATCCAGCAAGTCATCCTCAATGATTTTAAAGTGCTTTTCAAATGAGACAAACCATTCAGAAATTTCTATAGCGATATCCAGATGTATCCCAGACTAAAACATTACATTTTACAGTCAAATGTCTGAGAAATACAGCAAGTAATTAAAAAACAAATAATTGAAAAATTGTGAAATTGGAGAGAAGCGATGGAATGATAATGAGCTATCAGAGCAGAAATCAATTTAAATAAAACTTATTTTAATTAATGTCTTGTTTTTATTAGTTCAAAATCTGAACATATTAGATTATTGAGTTAAACACGTTTGTTTTTGGACCAGTCTGGTCATCAGACTAAAAAAAAGGGGGGATTTTGTTAGATTTTTATGGGCAGGACTAGAGGAGAAGAGAAGGAGCAGAGGAGCTGACACCATCTCCTCTGATATAGGCTGAACAGGTGGCAAAGACAAGAGAATCAGATAAGATGGTGTTAAAGCTGTTTGTTTTCAAAAAGCAGCCTTTATCACAGAAATGCAACAGAAACTGAGACATGAGTTAGCAAATGTTAAAAAAAAAAAAGTTTTTGCAACATGGAGTTTAATGTTTCTGGTTTTATCTTAGAATTGTACTTCTTTGACTAAAAGTGAAAAACACAACACATCTTATATTTACTTAACCTAATACAACACAAAAATAATGCAACTTGTGGTAAAGAGATTAATCACGACAATTCTTCAATACAAATCTAATAGTAATGTAATATTTCCGCATTGAATAAGATGCTAATACTTAGTTTTAACACACTCGCCTGATGTAACTTTTATTAAGTAGTTACTTCATTATTTGCCTCAGTAATAGAAAATTGTGTAATTTACAAAAAAAAAAAAAAAAAAAAAAAAAATTCTATAAAAAAAAAATTTAAAACTGCATCATTTAATCAAATTGTATTTAAACATTTGTCTTGGAGATCATTTTTTCTTGAGGCGCAGACCAGGATGGTGGTCGTCCTTTTCAAGAAGGGGGATCAGATAAGCATTATAAGGCGGAGACACACCGGACAGACTACTGACTGTCACAGTCGTTGTCAGAAAACGGGGTCAGGCAGATCAATCAGCCTCGGTCTTGTCGACACGGTGAGAAAAGTGCCCAAGACTGAAATGGACTGACTCCAGACTTGGGTGTGCCTTCTGTATTTGCGCAAAATATAATGTAGCCACAACAGCATGCAACGCTAATCTGTATAGTGGCCTTACAAAATGAAAACTGGAAATGATGGACCATTTCTCAAGACCAAAACATGTAAAAAGCATGCTTCCTCAGCAGAGAGCAAGGACTGCAAGCCAAGAGCACAGGGAAACAATGAATAGTGCGAAAGTTTGCATTATGTCCTCTCTTTATCTTGTTTGTTTACCTTCACTGCCAGTCTTCTCGTTTGCTGGTTTGCCAGCATGGACAAGTCCTTCTCCAATCTGATTGGTCAGTCCTGTAACGACTGAATGACTGGCCAGCGCTGATTACACATGTTCAACTGGCTGAAAAGAATCCGGACGGTATTGGCGATGGTGGCCAACAACACAGAACACACCAAACTGACTCAACTCAAAAGACTCCACGATGACACCAGATGTCCGAAAATCGGCCCTGTGTGTCTCCGCCATACTCCTCAGCTTCACTGGTACGGTCTATTTAGGGAACCTAGAGAGGAGGACCTAATGGATAGTCAAGCCTCAGATTAAAGGGGAACAATGTGTTTTTTGTCCTCGGTGTGGAACTGTGGACCAGCTCAGGGAACCATGAGTGATACAGGATTATTGGGTGACATGGTGCCTGCACAACCGCTACCGGTACTTGGTCCACATCGTGGATAGTAAGTCGGATCATTTCCCTGGGCGGATTGAACTCTACCAGAGCTGCCTTTTGTCACTTTTATAGACAGAATTTCTAGTTGCAGCCGGGGTGTTGAGAGGGTGAGTTAGAGAGGAAGGGAACAGGAACTCAACAGTGGATTGGTGCTGTGTCCACAGTGATGGGGGCTCTGCGTTGGTCTGTCTTGGTGAAGAATGAGCTGAGTCAAAAGGTGAAGCTCTTGATTTACCGGGCAGGCCGTGTTCCTACCTCACCTACTGTATGATCACAACCTGTGGATAGTGACCAAAATGAGTTTCCTCTAAAGGGTGAGAAGCTCGGTCATCTGGGAGAGGCTTAGAGGGGCTGGAAGAGGTGGGCAGGGGGAGGGAAGTCTGGGCTTCCCTGCTTTAGCTGCTGCTTAGGGTTAGAGAGTGACATCATTAAATGAGCGACAGTTCATACTCCCTACCAGTAAGTGGCGGTAATGCAACTCATGAATTGTTAGCCAGCCGCCAGTAAAAACAACAACAGAGGAAGAAGACGAGGAGAATTAAGATGGGAGGAATGGATCATATGATCACGTGCACATATTTTGGAAGCACTCATGTGGTGCAGTTGGTAACAATTTTGCCTTGTAACCCGAAAGTTAGATAGATAGATAGATAGATAGATAGATAGATAGATAGATAGATAGATAGATAGATAGATAGATAGATAGATAGATAGATAGATAGATAGATAGATAGATAGATAGAATAGATTGATTGATTCAGATTCTGCTTATTCATATGGTTGCTGCCTTTTGGCCAGGACTCAAGGTTTTTAATCTCAGTGGGACTTTTCCTGGTTAAATAAAGGTTAAATAAATCAATAAATAAAAAGATTCAGATTGGGAAGACTTTATTGTCAATGTATAGATAGATAGATAGATAGATAGATAGATAGATGGATGGATAGATATGAGCTTGTGAGGGAGTGATTTCAGTTTCACAACAAGATTGTGGAGGAAAAAAAGAATATTGTTCGCCTGAAAAGGAACCCAGGACCTTAGCATTACAAGGCAAGGCTTGCTACCAGTTGCGCCTCATGTGTGTTTCTATATGTAGCGCAAGTAATGATATGATCCGTCCCTTCCATCTTACTTCTCGTCTTCTTCCTCTGTTTCTGTTTTTATTGGTGGCTGGCTAACAATTAATGAGGTGCGTTACCGCCACCTACTGGTAGGGAGTGTTAACTGTTGCTGCTGTCGTCTACGTCGCACAATGTAGTACGTTGCAGCAGTTTCACTCTTACCCCGACCACAAGTGGGCGGGGTAATGGATTGTAATTGAAAAGCTACCAAGCCAAGTTGAATTTAGTTGAGTTTAGTTGAGTTGAGCTGATTTGTGCTCGTGGAAAAGGCCCATAAGATATGAAATAACTGAATACTGTACTTGCCATCAAATAATATTTTTTCTTTGATAATTCCAAACCTCACACCTATGCAAAGGGATCAGAAGCATTTTACTGAGACCTTTAACACAGTTTGCAGTGAATCAATACTGCAAATAAAATGTTTGTCATATAGTCATGAAATATAACAGCAAAGTCAAAGAGTAATTACTCTGTAAGTACTTTTCTGGATCGAGTGTTTCTCTGCTGTATCTGTGCATAACTCACTCCATTAGAGGTTATCAACAGATTTATCCCTTTTTACTTTTTTCTGAAAGCTGTTTTTAACTTCCCAGTGTTTAACAGCCAGTGGCCTATATGTGGACAGCATGCATTGTAATGGTGCGTGGGTATGCTCCCACTTGTTGGCGCACAAGTAGCCATCAGAGGACAGGCAAAAGAGTGGAGAACAATGTGTCTATTGTCCAAGATGACACAGCCTTTAATGATGGGATCTGGACATTTCCATGCGCTCAGTATTAACACCGACAGCTTGTCCAGAATGGTGATTGTCAGGTTTGTTTTTATTACAACAACCATACTTGTCAGCGGACCGCTGAAAGCATAGTTGGCTGTGTTCAAATTTCCTCAAGTTAGACTTCCAAACAATGTCTAAAATGTGACAAAAACAGACTACATCAGATTAAATTTACATTTGAGTGTTCACTTCAACTATGTGGTTGCTATAAATTGAACTGAAGCACTAGAGGCATAGTTTTTTTTATCTCCTATGTTTGAGATGGATGTTTTAGGACTCGTTGCATTAATTCACAGATTTGCAGAGCTTTACATTGTGTGGCCATTTCCTTTGGTTTTCTTCAGCTTCCTTCATCAAACAAAGACCTAAAGACAAATTGCCAGGTCTTCGTGGCCCTGATGAATTGCATCTCCAGCAGGATATGGGAACAACAGCCCAACAGTCGTTATTCATGGTGAAAAATGCACCTCTGTTTTATAGTCGCTTTCATGAATAAATCTCTACTAGAGCCTCACTTGAACATTTCATATCATTGATTCCTGTTGTTACTAATTATCAAAAAGGTTTCATGCAGTGAACAGAGACTAATCTTGTTAGCTTTGTCTAGTAAACTAATGCCTTATAACAACAAAGCTTGTGGTTAATAATCACCCATTGCGGCAACATTTTGTTGCCTGTTTTTCAGCCATTCTAGCTGTGGCTCTGTCATGATGGTCCAGATTTATATCTCTTGCACTTTTGTGCATTATTCACAGTCACTATTTATCGTTAAGTGCTATGGTGAAATTCAAATAAAGCAGATCAGAGTGAAATATTTTAACGATTCTGTTGTTTTATTAATGTTATTTTCGTTCGAAATAAATGAAAGAAATGTCAAATAAATACCAAATTTTACAGCTTGCCAAAAATTTGGGGTACTTAATCTGTTCCTTTTCGGTAGTTATACTTTTGTAGTGCCATCATCATTGTCAGGATACAACCATATAAGATAAGAAACTTTATTGTCCCTGAGGCAATTTGTCTTGGGGTAAAAAGTACAGTTGGGTACAGTTTTAAACACACAACAATAATTTACATATTTCCCACCCATTTATAGCCTAATAACTAACAATGTAATGAATCAATAAATTGAACAATTGAATAAATAAGAATGCAATGAAAACCGAAAACCTGAAGACATGTAGAAACCCTAAAAACAATTACCCCTAATGTGTTTGTGTGTGTTTTCTTAGTTGCACTGGTACATTTAACATGTCACAGGTTTAGGTGAAGCATTTTCATCTCCTTGAATGTCTTCCTGTGTATTCTGTTTATTTCCTCCTTATCCAAGTTCAGGGAAAAATGGCTGTTTTAACCCCCTCAGTTAAAGGCAGAGATATTATGGATCTTATAATTGGCTCTAATCCATAGTTTTACACCTTATTATGGGTTGGTTTGAAATTTTGACCAGCCTGTTAGGCATCCGGTACAATGAAGCATGACACTGGCAAGTCAGATGCATCATTTAAAAATGAAGAAAAATTAGTTTATTGGAAGTTTTTTTTTTCTTTTTAAAAAAAAATTATTATTATAAAACAAATCCAGTTCAGTCAAATCGTCATGTTCCTGCCCTGACAGCCATCGTGACTCTGTGTTATCTATCCAGGCTTTAGTATCAGCACCCTGTGATTTCCACAATGCAGAAATATGGACGTAATCAACTGAAATTAATTGTAAAAACATGGAATATCATGGAATTTGCTCACAAGAGGTTGTGATCTATTATCTCCCCCAATCTAGGCCTTTTCCACAGTGCCTGGATGTTTTCTGGCTGGATGAGCAGCCATAAATGCAGCAAATAATATAGTCAAAGAGATGCTGCCTTTCATGAAATTGAAGTCCAAGTAGATAATACTGATGAAGGACAATTGATGGAATGTAAATTCAGGGAAATGAAGTTGCCAGAAGCAGCACAGCCTCAAGTTTAAATGTTTAATTTTTTTCATCCAGCTCCTTATTTATTTTTTTAAACATTTCTTCAACTTTTCTACAAATAATGACAAACCTTTCCCTGTACCTTGGTCTTATTTACAATAAATTAAAAAACCATCAGTGTATATGGGTAATGATTAAAAGACAGTCTTTGAAATACCTTCCTAGTGAACGTAAATTAAAAAGTTGCAATGCAGAAAGTTTGTCTGAAGCCCAGTTTTTCTTTTAGATTTTCTTAACAGTCAATCATTAAATTCTCTTCAGTATAGGTGTTTAGATGAAATGCAGTTCAAAGCTATAGAGAAATGTTTGGATAAGAGATCTCTCTTATCACATCTAACAATTGATGGCCGGTGTTTGAACTCATATTTGCTTTCTCTGGGCCATTTGTCTTTTTTGTGAAAATTAGGCGTAAAATCTTGTTGCGTTGACTTGTCTCTAGGGAGACAAACTTGTTATCTAGCACCATCTTAATGCTTTATTTCCACCACATTAAGATTTTACTCATTCTGCCTCCAGTCGTGAACAAACTTCTTCTATCTTACTGATTGCTGTTACTACTATCATAAAGTTAGCTGGCCAGTATTAGGTCTCTTGGTAGTCTTTAACAAGGCAACTTGGTTTTGGGAGAGATGTTTATGACCTGATTCTGTTGTGGATGAGCAAAAGATCCATAGACATCTAACAGTGATCATCAAAAGTAATGTGAAAGATATAATTCTGAAAGGTGAAAGTATTTCACTTCACATCCATATTTATTTGAGCCGTATATTTCACCTCCGATGCCAGGCTCTGGCCGTACAGTTCTCTGTTGTACTGTATTGCTACAATGTGCAGACACTCTGGAGACTCACCTACAAAGCAACAGGCCTAGAGGAATCTATCATGGCTCCATTAACACTTCAGCTTCATCCTCCTCTCCTTGCCTTCCTCCCCTCATTAATCAACAGACCGGCCCTCTGGGCTCTGCTCTGCGGCTAAGCTCACTTTCACTGTGTGTCTGTATGTGTGGGCGTAAAGTTTGTGGGCATCGTGTTTGCCTGTATTTGCATATGAGTGCATGCATGGGCGATTTTATGCGCTTGTGTGTAAATGAGCAGCATCCAGCATTAATTCAGGGTTTCTGTAAGACTTTAAACTAGATGAAAACTTGCATTATATCTATCAGCGCTTCCCTGAGATGTATTTCATCAGTCATTCCATTCAAAGTCCTGCCAGATTCAATTTAGCCTTTATTTGATCTTGAGAAATTGTATCAAATCGTCACTTTTGAGATGAGTTGTCGTACTTAAAAATCCCATTCGTACATTCGGTTTCAAAAGGGAGCCAGATGAAGTTATTCTTGGGGAAAAAACGTCTCACCTACCTTTTATGTTTGAATCATAATCTATAATGAGTTCCTCTCCTGCAGTTACCTTTCATCAGTCTGCTTGCCAAGCACATTCAGTACAGTGTGCAGCCAAAGATAGCTTCAGCTGTGTCTATGTGTGTTAAGGGGCTTGTCTTTGTGTCTGTGTTCTTAATTTACTCACTGTGGTGCCTTGGTAAACATTATTATGGCCTTGCTTAACAAACAAAGTATTCCACCTGATCTGCATTAAATGAAGGTAAAATAGCCTTGTTGAATAATGTAAAACTGTTCCTGGTGTCAAATGAACAGGCTTTTTTATGTGGCTGTAATTGTGAGGTGCTCTATTTTTAATGTGTTGTTGAAAAAGCCTTGACTTGGGTGTAAGTGGAGGAAAAACTTGCGGTGCATGTCACCTGTCAGCGTGGAGGCTGTGTTTGTTTCTGTTTGTCTGCGGCTGAGTTCGTACACTCCACTCTCCTTCCCTCCCTCCTCCTTTCTCAGGGGGATTTCTTTTAATAGTAAGGAGGTGATGGTTTACCTCTCTCTGAGCTCCAGGGGTGACAGTTTGGTACCTGCCCAGCTTGGCATGAAATGCCCCAGCTGACTTTCTCATGTGGCCTTTGAAAGATGCCTGCGTTTTAAATTCACTCTTCATCCTAATGAGCCAAAATGACCTCAAGTGTGGGCCAAGGCAATCTGATTCCCCTTCCTCCCCCTCCCATGCTATAAAACAGCTTTTAATATTTCTCAAGAAGTATTGTTCAGGGAATAAATTTTGGATAAGGACTGCCAAAAGAAATGGAGCACACAAAAGTAGCCTGAGCAGCAGATCATTTTAAGGTCATAAGGAGAAAATAATGACTCATAAGAGTCATAAAACAAGAGAAAACATGAGATTATATGACAAAGTTTCAGAGCGAAATGCTATGAATGATATAACTGATAAAAGTCTCAGCACATTTGGATTTAGCAAATTTAACAGGAGAAAATGAGAAGCGAAGGGTGAGTTTTAACTGCTGCTACTTCCCCTCCCCACTCATACACCCCACCTCTCCCCTCTTTCCTCTCTCATGTTCCCAATTGTTCACTCTCATTTCAAAGAAATGTCTGTTGAGCGAAGTGATAATTGCATTCCTCTATGATTTCATGCTGAGACACAGAGTGACACTGAATCACAGCCCGTTTATTCCAACGGAGTGTTTCTTTGCGAGGAAATGAGACAAAAACAATATGACAAACTCCATCGGCCCCTGTTCTTTGACATAAACGTCCACATAAAACTAGCCTGCACACACACACACATTTATTCCCCCCCAGCGTCCTCTTCGATTTGCAGACCAAATGTGGCTGAGTCAAGTTAGTTCCAGCAAGCACAAATCTCTGCTTTCTGCTTGCGAGGGAATGCTTGTTGCAGACACAGAGCCCTCTGCTTCCCCAGCTAACCGTATCAGAGAGGCAGCCCAAAACATCAGTGAGTGAGCACCTCTTTAGAATTAATCCCTATGGGGGTGGGGGGGGCTGCACCAATGCATGAGGATTACCGCTTTTAGGGCCTCTGATGAAATTCAAATAACAAAGTGTCCTGGAAAACACTTGTTTCGTAATATCCTGCAAAACATGCAAATATTTGCCGGAACACTGAACAGCGGTCTGTGCCTCATCTGATTTCACAGGCTTTATTGATATGATAATCAAGTGGTCAGCTAATGGTAATTACGCTTCAGTGGAGATCCGCGACGATTGTGGGCAAAAGCGGCTTTCATCCTGCGCTTTGTTTTCTCCTCTTACAAGTCGGTCACTTCTGAGGCAGTGGATTTGGTTTCCATGTAACCAGCCTCTCACCTGTTGGCCTAGATGCAGATTTTGTTCAGGTGTGGAAGCTGCAGGCGATGTTAGCACCAGCATACTAAACAAGAACATCAAGTTTGCCTACCTTACACCTACAGTGAAATCATTCTGTGCCCTTGTTTATTTATGGATTTTGTTTGGTTTATCCTGGATGGAAGATCCAAAGTGGTGGACAGCCTCCTCTTCCCTGATACAGACAAAAAAAAGTCACATTGCACTGCTTTGTTGCCCTCTTTCTGCGGTGGTCTCAGCGTCGCTTGTTGGTGAGGGCATTCTGCCATAGTCAAATTCCTTTTTGTCTGTGTGTTATTGACTGTGAAAGCTTCAGCCTTGTACATGGATTAAATGGAAATTGCAGTGTGTGTTTGTGCGCGTGTGTGTGCAGCGGATTGCTGACTAAAGCTGTAATACATAAAGAGCTTTGGAAGAGGGATGGTTTAAAGAGCGGGCAATTGTCATAATGATGACTCGAACCAAAATTGTCCCGTCGTAAAGATGTTTCACACGCATGAGTCAATCACAGCGATGTACTCTGTTGCCTGCCAACCTCAGTGTCACAACAATCAATAGCAGCTTAAATTTACGATAGAATAACTTGACCACAGTGAAGTAAGCAATGTTATAAAGCTGTATGGGTAGATTATGGGATTATGATTACAGTGTAATCCTTTTCCTTCCTGTAAAATCAGTTTTCCTCTCAGATTTTAGATGCCCAACACCCAATAAAACATGATAGAGCTTAAGACGGCACAAGCAATATGCAACCCTGTTTGCAGCATGAAAAATATGTCATCTTCTGCTTGTTTTTCAGTCTTCGTACCTTAAATATGACCCATAACTCGTCCAGAATAATTTAGCTGCTATTTCTGTGCCATGCTTCTGCCACAGTCGCCGTGATAGCTGGATCTACACAGTGTGTGACATTTTAACTAATGTTTTCCTGCTCAAGGCTGCACTGCCCAGCATGGGTCAAACATCTCCCTTGTCTTCCCCCACGGTAATAGAAACAGTAGATGCACTTTCCTGGTGCTCGCCAGTCTTATTTGCATTAGAATTGGAAGAGAGTTTATAAGAATGCTTGAGAGAGCTCAGAATGAAGCTTTCCAGGTGTTGGAAAACCTTTGGATCTGTACCCCGTGTTGTTAAATGTGGAGAGCTGCAGCACAAGTTCGTCACTGTGATCTATCCTCAGTGTTCTGATTGTACAGTAATTTCTATTTAACAGCATCATTTATCATTAATCCAGATGAAGGTTGCATCCAGTTGCATTTAGTTTCTGGACTTTCAGCCATTGCCAGACCTGAGATTTCGTCATTTTAAAGGCAAGGCCACTTCCCTTTGCTGTTGACAACTTCTGCAGGGCACAAAAGCCAAATATCAGAGTAGGAAGGCCATTAGATATAATACTGTATATAAATACTGTATAATAACTACAGTCATAATTAATTTAACTTTAAGGTTGAGGCTGATTACATTTTTAATATAAAAGCCCTTTCATTTTAATAAATCAAGAAGCTGTTTATCTCTCAGAACTATATATTCTTTCACAGCAAAATGTGTTAGTAGTTGGTGGTTTGAGAATGACTGATATAGAGACATTTTTCAGAAATCTGGCTTCAGTTCTCAGTGGCTTAATGATCAACCCTGGCTGTACTAGCCTTCTGATTCTGAATCCTAATCTGAATCACTGCTTGAAGATGGAATTGGTGAGTCAGGAGGTGTCACATTGTTGTTGTTTTTTTTCCCCTCCCCTTTTATTTTTTATTTATTCTTTTTTTTTCTACTTTATTGTGGCACCTCCTCTCATCAATCACATTCTTTCAATCACATTTTAAAAACAAGATATTTAGCCTACATTTGTAAACCAAACTAACACCAAATTACATTATTGCAGAATGGATGATTTATGAATGTACAGGTGTCTGGAAATCACCACAAATGGAGCTATTTGGTTATTTTGCCATTTCTCTGAAGCATGGGAACATGCGGTTCTTTATCTGTTGGACAGCAAATAAAACCAACACAGTAGATTTTAAATAAAGTGTGGAACAACAGATAATATAATGTGTCCTTCTAGTGGTTTTTAATCTAGTTATGTAATGGTACTGTAAATTTTTTTGTCACTTCGAGCCTGTCAGTTCGAGTCACATCACACAACAATAAGCAGTCCTGGTCGAGTCGTGAGTTAGACAACCCGCACTGGTACACATACCAGTGTTAAACCAGGAGACAACTTGGACTCAGTTTACATAGAATAAATGTAACTTACTAGCTTAAGCTTTCTTGTGGCAATAATTATGTGTACAACACACAACATGTGCAGTGCACCAACACAGACAACAGTAAACTTTTCACTCTCTTAGAGTTGATACAAGTCGTAAACTAAAAACCTTGTTTTTCCTGTTGAAAAAGGAATTAAATCTGAAAATAAAAAATGGATTATATGCACAACACACAACATGTGCACTATAATAAACATTTCACTCTCTTTAGAGGTTCTTTCTCAGAGACAGAATTTGGAGTTTAGCTACAAGCTTTCAGTGGAAAAATAAAATAAAATATGTTATACAAATGAGAATAAGAACAGTGACTTATGTGTAACTGCAACATTATGTCTTGGACATACTGTGCAACTTTGAGTTAATAATGTAGCTTTTCTGTAACTCAGACTGTAACATAAAGATAAGATAAGATAAAGATACTTTATTGATCCCCGAGGGGAAATTCATGTTTCAGTACAACCCGTCCAAGACACACAAACACAAGAACATTACAAGACAGGATCATACATACTATAGCCAAAATAATATAATAAAATTGTGATTTTATTGATGAGCTTACTTCTGATTAAGCAGCATGAATGGCAGATTTGCCTTGCTACAGTAAATATAAGCGCGTCATGCGTGTCTAGAGTGTGGTGCTGGACGCGGTTGTTTTCCTTTGTCTGTGTCTTTGTATGATGGCAAATGAAACTGAGCAGCTGCCTGGCTTTATTTGCTCCACCAGGCCAGAGGACGACGTTGTTGGTCGTCTCTGTGCTGTGTCAGGATTGATCAGATTGCTCAGATCGTTTCTGAGTTTGGTGAGTTTACTCCTGGAGCTGCGCGCCGACATTGACAGCTTTCGTCTGATCAACACCAGTTTAACTACCTGCAGTCCTGCATCAGGACAGCATTATAATCCCATTAAATCTCATCTGTAGGTCATCAACCCGCCATTTGGAAACCTGGGACCGGATGCAGATCACAGTTTATCCTCCACTGTCTCCATGGAGTAAAGAGATTCCCTGGAGTCTCCTCTGCATTTCCCGCGTCTGAAGCACGTAATGTGCGTCAGACACATCAAACGTCAAAATGCTTTTGTTATTGTAAATTGTTATTGTAAACATCATTGGATCGGCTTGCTTTGATCTGTTTTGAGAACTCCAATCAAAACCAATAGGGGCAGTATCGGCCGATTGCGATCGTTGCCGATCGATCGGCATCTCTACAGTGGCATTGAGGTATATAATTTTTGAGGGGCATACAGCCAAATATAGGGGCCAAAGCTGTCATGGGGCCGTGAAATTCCTGCCCTGGCCATCGCTCTCACCTATTTCTTTCTCTGAAATTTCTCTAAAGCAAACTTTCAACTTCCAGCTCTAGTTATTTCGGCTTTATTTTTACATAACCTCTGTGAAGATCTGTCTAAACCAGTGTTTCTCAGCTCTGGTCCTCAGGGACCCCTGCCCTGCTGGTTTTCAAGATATTCCTACTTCAACACACCTGACTCAGGTGAAAGGCTCGTTACCAGGCTTGCAAAGAACTTGATGAGCAGTTGAGATGATCTGAATCAGGTGTGGTTGAGTTGGAAACCTGGAATTCATGCAGGGCAGGGGTCCCTGAGGACCAGGATTGAGAAACCCTGGTCTAAACAATGCAAAAGTATGAAATAATGTTTTTCACATTAAACTCTACACTATTATTAAATTTTGATTCAGTCATGTGATCTTCTACAAATAATCAGAAATGACAATGAGTGGAGTGGTAAGAAGTAAGTTTCAATTGAGAGTGACCTGTTCTGTGGCACATGCGACTAAAAATTTGTAGTTCGGCTGATTTTTTTTTTCCTTGGTTGCACTGGTGTGCCTTAAGTCCCCCAGGTCTATGTGCAGAACTTTTATCCCCCCCGAATATCTATCTTTGTATTCTGTGTTCATTTCCCCCTCAAGAGCTCAGAGGAGAATGACAGAGTACACTGTAACCCCGCATTAGTTGATTTACTCACAAATCGCGAGGAAACTCGTCTTAAACCACTTTAGTTTTGAAACACGCTGAAACTAAATATGTTGAGTATTACTAACATCACTCAAGCTCAAGTAATATTCTAGCAGGTGGCTTTCACTTTTACTTGAGTAATTTTTAAGTAAGGTACTTTTACTTTTACTCAAATATAGATATAAATAACAGCAATTTTCTCGTGGGCTACATGTGGTGGTCATAGGCCTAGGCGATACTGTAAATTTACAACAACCATGATGATATTTTTCCCATGTCGTTATGTTCAGTGTTTTAATCAAATAAAATAAAAATAGTTTTTGTCTTATTTGGCTGTACTGTATATAGGCTTTGTTCGTGTTCTTGTCAACTAAAAAATGTTGACAAGAGATACAGCTTACCATTGTGGAAATATTTCCGAAAGCAGTCATTCCCAGCTTGCACAGAACAGAGAAAGAAAAGGTCGCTGCTGTGTTGAGTTATGTTCCCGCCACCTCGGATCTCTGGTCCAGTCGCACATTGGACCAGTCTGACAGTAGGGTGCATTGAGGACATGAAACCGCGCACCTGAGTGCATGAAACGGCATCTGATCAGGATTGGATTGGATTGGATTTTCTGTGAAGTTTTTTTGTCTTGTTTCTTTATCAGGTTGTGTTTGCAGTTACACCACTTGGATTTTTATACGCCAGGATCATCGTGATAGATTTTTTATAAATAAATCCCTCGGTGGTCATTGGTTGAGTCTTGGCAGCTTTACTCTTGTGGAGTCAACAGTACAAGTCAAGACCAAACATGGTCCGAACAAAACTCCAGATGTGGGCCATATTTGGGCCAAATGTTTTTTGCTATCTGGGTCATGACTCAGAGGTAACTATCCAGGGATCAGTCTCCACTAATGGCACCTGACTGAGAACCAGAGCTCAACTGGAGACAACCAAACCTTACAAGGCAAAGCTGTATACTTTCAGGAAAGACTGGTTAGTTTGATTAAATAAAATGGATAACGTGATCCTCGAGTATGCTTTTGGGATTGCAGTCATAGTGTGGCTGACAAATGTTCCTTAGTTTGTGGTTTCAGGCAGTCCTTAAAATGTATTATTGTAGTGCTGAGACCGATGCTATCAATATTTATGTTTTTTGCTCTTACACCCAAATAAAAAGTTAGGCACACCAAAGAAACCAATGCAAAAAGTTAGTCTAGAGCCCTGTACTCTTATCTTTTTTAAAATTCAAGCACTTTAAAGGATTTTCAAGGGACACAGGCCTATTTTTTTCTTTTAATGAATTAATGATTAGCCCTGATCAGTTATGTTCCTTTTGCAGATGGTGTAGTTGAAAAATCAGCCTTTTATTGTTAATAAATATCACTTCCTCTCGCAGGAACATTTCCCTTTCATGCGTTTGAGCTGACACATTGCTCTGCAGGTCTAAAGACTTTTACATTTGGCCTTTTACCCCCTTGCATCGCGTCCTGTGTTGCTCTGAGTCGACAAACTGTTTGCTTTTGGCGAGGAATCTCCTGAAACCTAGTTTTCATCATCATATTTTATGCCACATTTTGACTGGGATCCAGTTTTCAGCCATGGATACTGTTCTCTGAATATTGTCTGTGATGCCACAGCCGAGGCCTCATCTAATGAAATAAGGGCTGCTAATACTATGATATTACATTTTGGGACTAGTTTGGCTCATGAATGTTTGATGAGAGTGTCCAATCATGCATAGACAGAAGAAAGAGATGAGGAATGAGAGAAGAGAAATTTAGAAGAGAGAGAAGGGCAAGAGGCAAATCAGCCTTGAAGAGAGAGTGGGGGGTGGGTGGGATAGAGTGTGTAGATGCGGGAGGGTGTGTGTGTGGGGGGGGGGTGATGACTTGCTGCTGAGGTAGCACTGCATTACACATGAGGATTTGGAATGGCTCAGATAAAGTAATCTATGATTAACTGGGGTGCGGCTGGCTTGCCACCCTGCCAACAGCTGTAGTCGGGGGCGAATTACAGAATTATGGGATGTCCAAACATTTTAGAGGCGGCGGGAAATATATTTCGGCGCAGCAGGAGGGAGGAGGTTGGGTGGGATGAGACTTATACATGAAGTCAGAGGTAACAGCCACTGGCTGTGGAAGAGAGGGTCAGAGGGAGCAGCGGTGCAGTTAAGACAAACTTTTTTCCGTCGTTGCTTTGAGCAGGGTGCCGTTGAAATAGTGAAGCAGCAATCCTGGGAGGGTTTTGGGGAGGGGGTAGGTTGCCGCAGGCTAGGGTTGTGGTTGGAGGAGCGATCGCTGCAATGATTGCTGTAACAACTGTCTGACGGGATAACAAATCAAATTATAAAGATGGACGCCCCAGCACAGACCCCGCCGCCGTCTGAAATTGATTGCTAGCACCAGGAGCTGATATTGCAGGGTCTGGTCTGTCATAGTCCATCAGGCGTCATTATCACCAAGGGAACTCTAAACCTTATGCAGAGCTGAAAGACGAGGATGACTCCAACCACACTGCTCGGAAATTGGCAGAAAACAACAGCATAGACAGATCCGTGTTCTATCAGATGTGTTGGTTTTCAATGAGCTCTTTGTCTCATCAGGGTTGTTTGATTTTGTTTCTTCTGAATACTGTTATTTAAATAGAGAGATATTCAACACCCTAAACACTTAGTAAATCCAGCCTGGAGCCGTCATGTTTGAGTATTGCAGGACTACCTTGATTGAAGTACTCTCATGTCTTGTGTTGTCTGTAAGTACAGCAGCAATCATCTGTAAATCATGCTTTGTAGTACATAAATCATTGAGAGGTTACGAACCCTCCCCACATTTGTCGTCTTAGATATCTGAGGAATAGTAAATGCATGTGTGACACTTGAGCATTATGATTGTGTTTCAATATTCACTAGTTCTCTCATTTTAGCAGACAGCTATTTTTATTCTGCTGTGTGATTAGTCATTAAGCTGAGGCGAGCTGTCATTGGAAATCATTTTCATGTCTTTAGACAGTTCCCCAGTTCATCCAAATGATGAGTGATTTTTGCCTGTGGGGGGAATAGGGCCCATATTTTATTGAAAGTTGAGACAGTTCCTCAATAATGCCCAAAGTTTCATAATGTTCCGTGAAGAGAAAGGACTTTGTGTTTGAGGCCACTTACAGAAAATGACTGTGGCTCTAAAGATGGCTCATTACTTTGTTCCATGAGGTGTCTGAGGTCCTAAATTTGCTACCATTGCTCTCAGTCATGGTCTTATACACTCCAGATAGTAGCCCGAGCTGAACTATATCATAAAGTGAGGTTGTTTTATAGACAGCTGTGCTCTCAGCTACCTTTCTGAATGCTTAAAAAGAGCCCATCAAACAGTGGAGTGATCTAAATCCTTCATCTGGTTCAGTCAGACAACATACTGTTGTTGCAGTAAAACTGGTGTAATAATTACAACACCGTACTGAGTACAGTACCTCCTGGAAGGTTTTCTTACACTAAAGGGATTGCCCTTAAATCTTCAACTTTTTACTTTTGCTGCTTTATGTGAGGTTGGTTTAAGTAATATAAAGATGCTCAACAGAACTGGTTGTACGTTATAGGCTACTTAAAAAGGATATTATTAATATTTCTGTATTTGCAGTGGCATGGCTTTCTTTTTGTAGTATGGCATGAAGTACAGTATGATGGCTATAACATGTTTGCTCCATGTTATAAAATAAAAAATAGTTTTCAGACATCTGCTGCGGAGGGATTTTCCATGGAAGTAATATTTTGCTGAGATGAAGACTCTAACCCAGATATTGAGTTATTCTAATCAAGTAACCTCAAGAAACTGATTCTCATCAACAGCTCGTATGATATAACTCAATTATTTTTTTTTTATAACTATTCCTTTTATCACCATAACAGGAACATATGGCTGATAATGCTGCTGCTGTTCTTCATGAAATCGAGCTTGCATGTCTTTCATCCTAACAGTGTTTGGCTTTTTACTCAATTCGATCCCCCAAAATATACTGCAGTGCATAGCTATTTTCACTCTTGAATTCACTCTTTATTGTGTAGATATAATCAGAATGTGACCATCCAGCGGGAAAGAATTAAGAGATAAATGTTTCTCTAAGTTTTAATCAGCTGTTTTCAGCAGGCACATAATGACTACAGCAGTTTTGCAGACAATGACTTCAATTATTCAAATATGCTTGATCATACACTTATTGATTATTGCATGCCTTGACAGCAGAAGGATGTTTTAAAGGTTTTGTTTTGTTTTTACACCTCAAGTAGGGTCACCTACTTTTACAGTATATTCAAGTTAAGGTTGTTTTTGCATGTAGTTTTATGCTTGTCATTCAAATAGTGACATTGCAGAAAAATGGTGAAATGAGAAGGTGAACATCTTAATGTGCACAGTTTATTCACAAAATATAAGCAATGTAAGCAAAAGAGAGCTTGTATTTGTCTTCCTCTCATTAGTTTCAGATTTTTTTCTCTACTTGTTACTAATGAGGCCGCTGATTCACATAAACATACATTACGTGCAATTGGCTACTTGTGTTACTGTAGATATGTGTTAATAATAATATTTGGTAAGTCATTCTAAGATTGTGTTAATGAAACATCCTTTTGAGCCCCATCATTAAAAATGGACTTTTATGAGCTTTTAACCATCTTAATTTATTTGTTCATAAAAACTTAATTTAAGTCGTTATTTTTCTTCATTAATGCACATTTGAGTAATCTGAATGAATCTATAGGAATTTCCATACCAAGTTCTAGCTTCCTGCAAATGGCTGCCTTAGAAATACCTACATAGCTTTCATTTCAACAACCATGAAGCAGCAAATTCAAGTGCACAGCATCGTAGCAAGACACCAACTTTGTTCAAAAGAAACTCCAAGCATCCTAACTTATCCACTCTCTCTGAGGAAGAAACGAACAGCCTGCTGGAAGACTTTCTCTGAGACGAGCAGCCATCAGCTAACAGAAGTTTGCTCCAGAGTTCAGAAGAAAAGCTTCTCTCTCTTTTTTTTCCTTTTTTTTTTTTTTAGCATTAGACGATGGCAAGTTGGAAAAAATGTGGTTGCGTTCGGCGTGAGAGTTTATTTGTTGTACTAAAAACTGGATCAATTCGGCAGAAGTGGTTGAATGTCTTTATAGGAGCAGAAAAAAACCCTCAACTTTGTGCGTGAACTTCACTCCTGACAGCTTCATGAATCTCAGGCAGTAAAGTGTTTTTTATCTGGGATTACTTCTGAAACCTGACACAATTACCGCAATAAAAACACCTCATGGACAGATGGACAACACCGGTGAGAAACTCAATGCTGCTAACCATTAGCCTATGACTTGTTAGCTAATTTACTTTGTCGAGGTCTCTGTGGTGCTGCAGTACTTCAAACTCCATGTCAGACTCTGGTTCAAGCGCATTCAGCTCCATAACAGGGTAGTCCATTTTATTCCAGTTATCAGAGTTCAGTCATCCATCAGTGGTTACAAATATCTATCCAGATGAGTTAGTAGGCTGGTGTTAACACAAAATCTGTGACTGTTCCAGGGCGACGTTATGAAATGGGTGTAAAACATGTTGAGATTGGTCGAGAGCTTTGGTAAGTCGGTGCAGTTAGCCATTTTACTTCCATGTTGGACGTTAGAGATAGAAAAACCCTAATATTTAACACCAGATTAGTTTCTATAGTGGCGAGGGAGGAAAAAAAAAAAAAAAAAAAAAAAAAAAAAAAAAAAAAAAAAAAAATCATGTTTAGCTTATATATATCTGTAGTTGGGTTTTGGAATGTTTGCAAAGCACGATACAGCTCCTTAAATTACTAAATCTAGTCTAGATTTCAGTGAAAATGTGGGTTCATTCCTCTACCCTGAGGTTAAATGGAGTAAAAAAAAAGGCTTATAAGGATTTTTTGGTTCTTGTAAACTGAGCAACTAGCTTATGTCTTGCAGTCCATTCACTGCAATGCAACTTAGAGCAGTGGATTTTACAAATTAACAATTGTCCTTAAAAAGTGTTTAGAGTCCTTTTTTTCCTTTATCCTTGAAAACCTCTTCATGTGAGACTTGTTATTTGATGATGCTGTCAAACCGATGGCTTACTGTCTTATTTGGGTACACTTTTTTTTTTTTTTTTAGCTCGATGTGATCTGTTGTTTTGCTGCTCTCTCTCCGTCTTTGCCCTCTCTGTTTGATGTGTTTGCAGACTGTGCTTTCCTCTGCTTATATTGTGTAGCTTCTCTCATCACTGTGTCTGCATTCCTGAATTAGTCTATTTATCCCTAAAACCATGATTATTTGATGCGACCGTGCTCATAGATGCATAGCTGTCGCAACAGTCCTGACTGACTTGTTTGGTAAACATAAAAAAAATGTATTTCTTATTTTTAAAGTGTTTTTCAGTGTTTTATAAGCTAACTAACTCACAGAATTGATACCCTTTAATGCAGAATAGTTGCCAGGAAAATAAGTTTAATGTTAATCAAAACTTTACAACGCTCGCAAGTCATCACTGTGTACATGTGGTAGCCGTGACTCTTCGTTTTAATCATGCATTTTTGTTTTGCACCTGTCTGGTGCAGTGATACAGTATACATTCAATGTGCTTTTTTTGTGGAAAGCCTAAAGTGCAAACAGAAAATTTTTTATTACTAATTAAGGATTTGTTTTCTGTTTGTTATTCTTCTTAAGATTTGTGTATTATAACTATATTTAATGATCAGAAAAATAACATTCATATTGCAGTTACTTTTTAAAAAATAAATGGTGCACTGAAAATCAATGGTCCTGACCGTCACACACCAGACAACTGTGGAAATGAGATTCTTTGTTTGACAGTACGCAAAACACAGACACTATATACAGCACAAAGGTGCTATAGAGAGGAAAAAGAGGGCAGCAAGAACATGAGAGACTGTAATATTCACTTGAAGTCCAGTGTACAGTAGACAGATAAAACAATAAAAAAGTGTAGCGACATATGAACACAGCTGACACAAATACAAAGCATACTTACTGACATGGACATGCATACTGGGATTCCTAAAGAAAGTAGATCAGGGATTGACTGATATGGGTTTTTTTTAGGGGTGGTACCAATTTTTCTTTTTCATCACTTTGAACCATTGCCTGATGGGAGCTACCAATTTTATTGAGCCAATATTTGGAACCGATGCTGCTTTAGCTCCCTCAATTTACATCAGTGATTCCCAACCCTGGTTCTCAATGGCCCATTGTCCTGCTGCTATGAGATGTTTCCCTGCTGCAACACAGCTGACTCAAATTAGATTAAAGTTCTGACAAGCTCTGCACAAGTCTGCTACTGGGCTGTTAATTTCAGTCAGATGTGTTGCACCAGCCAGGGACACATTGAATGGACAGGACAGGGGGCCTTGAGGATCTTTCGATGTCTACCGGCTGCAACACATTTGACTCAAATAAATGGGTCAGTAGCAGATTTATGTAGAGCTTGTCAGAGATCAATTTAATTCAGGGGTGGCCAAGTCCAGTCCTCGAAAACTGCTATCCTGCAACTTATAGATACATTCCCTCTCCAGTATACCTGAATTACCTCGTGTGCATGTCATTCAGCTCTGCAAAGGCCTGGTAACTAGTCGTTCATTGGATTCAGGTGTGTTGGAGAAGGGATGCATCTAATATCTGCAGGACAGTGGGCCTTCACCACTTATGACCTTACTATAACACATTATACTGACACATAGTTTCACATCCAAATATGTATTTTTCATTATAATGAATTTTAAGACTTGGCCAAATCCCTACCTCCATTTCAGACAGTTATATTGGCTGCTGGGCAAGTAAATCATTATTTAGTCACCTTCCCCAAAGCCTGAAATTATGCACTGGGATTTCCTCCAGTGCTTCGAAATAATGGCACACATTTTTGCAGTGTTGACCAGTTAAGTGATGGAGCAGCAGACCAGGCTTCCTCACACCAGTAGGAGAGCAGGGAGGGCTGCAGGCAACCAGCAGAGACGACAGACTGGGATAAATTTCAAAGGAGTTAAGCTATTTTAAAGCTTAAATGGATTTTTTTTTAATGCCTGGAGAGAGATTTTACATAATTCCCGACTGTCTACTTGTGCTGTCTTTCTTGACTAAATACAGTTTTGAGTGGAGAATATTTGTTAATTCCAAACAAACAGGAATTGATATCATTCGTTTTCAGTACCTCCCTGTGGGGGTCTCAGTTAAGATTTGGACCAGGAAATCTATTTGCTGTGAGGTTATAATGCCTAGAAACCTTACAAAAAATAGTTTGTAAAAAAAAAAAAAAAAAGAAAGAAAGAAAAAAGAAAAATAAGCATATTGTTTGTTCCCTGAGGGAATTTCAACAACAATCAAAATACAATGTCTACTATGTGCTACAGTTATGTTTCTTGGTCATGGTTACCACAGTTGGTGTTTAAAAGTTTTTTATCTTTGCATATTTAGCCACAGGTATATCACAGTGAGGGGAAAACAAAAAAGACTAGGAGGTGTATATCTTCACCATTAAGTAGTTTTTTCTATGCTGGCATATTGATTGTGCATTGTTCTGCCATCAAATGAGTCACACCAACCCAGCAGAGAGTCTCATTCACATCTGTGTAATTACAATCAGTGTGAGAGTGTCTGAATAAGACTCACCAGCAGCCCCAGAATAGGACTGCATTGACAAAGCATTGACAACTATGGAACAGGCAAAATTAAGCCCTCTCAATTCAAACCCCCAGTTCTTATTATGCAGGAGCTATCTGAGCTTGCTTTTGTGCTGCTATAATTACTTAATCTGAGCACTCCTAGGGTGAATTACTTTGTGTGCAGCAAGCAGGCAGCGTTGCTTTGACTCAAGCTCCCAAAAGGAAAGTGAGGGAAGCTTTAATTTTACCGTTTCAAAGTTGCAAATGTAGGAATGCAATGTTCTGGAGATGGAAAAGTGCGTATTTTTGATATCCTCAATCAAGGAAATAATCTTGTTCAGTTTGGAGAAATGTTTTTTTATCGCTTGTGTGTTTCTTCACTTCTTCAAAGCATTGTAATGGATGGTGAAAAGAAGTGCACACTGCAGTATTTTCTGCCATTTGTTGTCGTAATGGATCTGCGCAACACTCAACCTAGAATGGAGACCCATCAAGGCAGACCGATTAAGGACCTAGGGATCCATTTTAGTCATTTACTGCAAACTGCCAAGTTCAGCTCTGCGTGCTTTTTATGAAGTACGGCAGCTGAGTAAACAAATTAATCGCACAGTCGTAGGTTCCCCAACACAACCACGGAGCCCAGAGCCGCCATACATCAGACAGAGTGATAGCGACTGTCTCCACCAGGAAATGGAAGGTTCCCACTATTAAAGATAGGCAACCACAAAGCACCCATTGGTTAATGGCCATCATACTTAGTCTGCCTTTAAACTGAGCTGCTTTTTTCCATCCTGAAAATGTATTTGTTTTGGGATTCATCCTTTTCTAAATGTCATGCCAGTAATAAAATAAAGCAGCAAGACATAATGGGAGTATTTTAAGAGCTCTGATTATTGATAAATCCTTGAAGGTACTGTTACAGTAACTGTGTACTTTTTATGATTTGATCTGTTTAGCAGCCTGAACTGATGTCTGTGGTCCTGTAATTACTGAAGTACAGTAATGCAGCACCATAGAGGGTAACTGTGTCTGTGCGTGTGTGTTTCTGTTGGAGTAGGAGTGCATATTACATCATAAGGGAGAGGAACAGATTGTGTCTAAAAATGGAATCACATTACCTCAGGTTTAAACTAACTCATAAAGTTGTTCAGCTTGGACAGCACAGTGCAATTCGTCTTAAACTCTCGTGTGTTATGTGCTTCATTCAGAAACATCTTTTGAGCCTATGCAACAATAATTGTTTGTAGCTTGTTGGAAATACAGTTTTTGGCCATGTATGTCCCTCAAGTAATGTCACTGAACTGTGATTTTTAGAAAATATGAATAAATAGATAAATTAACAAGTAAATCATTAATTTGTTCCCCCCATAGATAATACAGTAACTGAAATATCTGCTTTCTTCTTGTACTTTATAATCCCTTTAGTATATGACGTGTAGCAGATTTTGGGAGCCACGACTGTATTTAAGATTTAACATGTTAGTAAAGATTTATAAACACCTCTGGGATCAGAGCAATTTGTTACCTACTAAAAGAACCATGTGAAGGAGCAGATAAATGGTAAGAGTGAGTAATTTTTTTATAAGCACACATCAGTAATGAAGAATTAAAAATGACACAGCAGCAGTTAAAGCATCAAGGCTGCATTGAAAAGCTCTCCACATACATTTTTGGGATCATCATCTTCCCTCCGCATGAAGCTAGAAACTGCTTTGGTTACGTCATCCCAGTGTTGAAGTGGTGTACGCTCAGCAGGGAAAAGGTTATGTCACATTGGTGCACCAAACAGAATTTAGCAACATTTTAATCTGGATATGATGACAGCTGGGGGTTTGTTGTCTTGCGCTGCCAGTCAGATTCAATTTAATCTGATCAAAAGCACTCCGCTGATGGAGTGTGTTTGCAGAGGTTTGGAGAATTTAAAGTGAATTTGGCTTAAGGTAAAGATTTTTCACATACTCAATCTTTTTTTCTTTCTATTTCTTTTGCTCCCAATTTAACTTAAAACGTAAAACTTGTTCCATTTATCTATCACATGTTTATCATGTTCCAGTTTGATCCAGTGTCCAAGCTATTTATAGCCACTTTTAGCAGTATCCTTCTGGCAGCAATAAAATAGGTCTTTTTTATTACGTGGTGTGGCTGGACTCAGTCAAAGCAAAGTGGTTGTAATTTCTGGTTGTAACGACAGTGTTCTGCAGCAGTACTAAACTTCTGCAGATATCAGCACACTTCCTTGTTTTCTAGAGAGAAATCCATTTAGAAATTAGGAAAATCGCGTGTCCTGTTCAGGAATCTGGGGGTTGAATTTATAGTTAAGCCCTGGCCTGGGTGTGGGGGTTTAGATGGTAAAACAAGTTCTTGGATATTTCAAATAGCACAAGTGATAGTGTAACTTAAGAGTAATACATATACACAATACATAAAAATTATGAAAATCATGACATTAATTTTGAATTGCTGTAATTTTACTACTGCTAATGATAATTATATTAATTGTTATGATAATAATAATTTGACTAATTCAATTCAACTTTATTTGTATAGCGTCAATTCATCAATGTCACCTCATGGTACTTAACAAACAGAAAAATTCAAGTCAGATTCATAAAAGCCTAGCTATAGCCTATAATAACATCAACAAGAACGATGAAGTGCAGAATGGATAGTGTAATTATTTGATGTCATGTAAGGTCCCATTTTAGGCCTATAACCCATTAATATGTCATTTTTGTATACTTTTTAAAAACTGTTTTATATTTGCACATTTTCTTAACTTCTCCACCATACTGTTCCACAGTCTGACCCCACAGAATAAAACACAATTATTTACTTAAAAAAAACAAAACAAAAACTATATAAATTAAAGGTACTAGAGGCAGGAATTATAAAACAAACAAACATGCATGTCCATTTTTTTTAATACTAATGGGTGATGAAGCGCTAAATACCAAAAATAACGTTTCCACCTATGTTTCTCTCCATTGCCTTGAACAGGCTGTGTGCTGCAAAATGCGCTGCAATTTGGTGTCCGAATTTCCCGCGCTGCCCTGCGTCGTCAAATGCGACGTCAAATGACACTACATCCGCAGTTTTGATACAGGAAGAAGACGGTCGAGGTTAATTCAAACACTGTAAGCGATAGTTATCGATTCTTCTGCCATCAGCAAACAATCCAGATCAACTGAAAGACACTAAAAAGTGTAACTACGAAGAAAAAGGTTAGTAAACAACATTATAGCTTCAGTTTGTGCACGCTCCCGTGACGGCTTGGCTCATGGCTGCAGTTACCTGAAGCGGCAGTCGCGGCAGTCGCAAGTTTTCTTTCTTAATCTTGCCTCAACTCCCTTTAAGTGAAACATTAAGTTTGAAAACTATCAGTTGTGGCAAGATTATAATCAGTGGTAAGAGTGATTCTGTGAAAGAAACAAAAAAGAGCTTTATTTTCTCTTTTTTTCATAAATGTAAGTCATTCAAACTATTATGATCCCATTTGAAACATATTTATGGTTTCATTACTTTCTTTTAGGGAAGCTGCAAGAAAACCATACTTGGCTTAATGTAAGACAAACAAAACAAAACAAACATTTTCTCACACTATGCATAACTCTTGTCACCCTATCCCATCAGTATAAGTCCTCTTTCTGAAAGCCTAGATGACTGATTGATTAGCTGAATGGGCAAAATATCCGGGATTATTTTCTGTTAGAGGTCCAAACGACCCACTATGAACGTATTATGCAAATCCATAACATGTACAAGGTGATGTTAATAAGTAATGGAAGAGATGCAGCTCAGCTGGTGCCCACTGTGGAAGGAGCTATAAAACTATAAAGCACACTAAAGGAAAGGGACATCCTCTTTAATGAATCAAAATATCTAGATGTGACAAAAAGTTGGCACATAGTCAAAAAAAAGAGGAACTGGAGCTGCTGCTGACCAAATGCTGATGATGCACAATCATCCGTTATAGACTCAAACATTTAACTTCATAACAAATAAGATTTGAATGAGATATACTGCCAAAATATATTTGCTGCGGTTTCTGACTAATGTAGCATAATGGTTTAATATCCTCTCCAGTGTCCTCTGGTGGTCTGTTCCTTTTCAAATGAGATGACATTCCTCAGAAAGCAGTTTTGATCAGAATGATCTACTTCATGTCAGTGCTTTTCAATAATAAGCTTCATGAATGAGGCATGAGGTCAGTCTAAATTTTGATCTAGAGAAAAACAAACTGCTTTAATGGATTTAATATTCTTTCATATTTGGACATTTTGCTGAGATGGCTGTTAATAGTTAATGTTATGGTTGAATTCTAAAGCGTTTTGTCAGATTGATCTCAGCTGGTGATTTTATGGTGTTGTTTCTGAGTTTAATCTCTGTGGACATTCAGCTTGTGGTTTGCTATTTTTCAGTTTTTTTGTCACCGTTATGTAAAGCTGTGATCTGAAGGAGCTGAGCTTCTTGTAATGGTGTCACCATCAATCTCTGTTGTCAGATCTTCAGGAGGTGTTGGCTGGTGTTCAAGAAGGCCTCCAGTAAAGGACCCCGACGGTTAGAAAAGTACCCAGATGAGAAGGCGGCCTATTTCAGGAGCTTCCACAAGGTAAAAAACTGGTCATGGATGCTTTACTGAACTTCATTCTTTTCCAATTTGCTCTTTGATCTCAGATATTTAATAGAGTATGAGGAAGAAGAAGAAGATAACCATCTGTTTTAACCCTATTGAAACTAGGGATGCACAGTATTGGAATTTTGGCCAATATCCGATATGTCGATATTTTAAAACTCATGTGGCCGATAACCGATATCGATACCGATAGTAAAGCAAAAAAAAAAAAAAAAGCAGTCGTTGCAAATAGTAGTTTTATTATCCGTTTCCGACACTTAGAAAAATAGTGGTGGGAAAAAACATCGATTCACTGAAATATCGCAACATTTTCATATGCCAATATGAAATCAATATTTTAAAATGCGGTATCGATCTATTTTACATACAAAATATTGCGAAATTTCATCGTTCTGTTACAAAATCTCACAATATGTCGTGAATTTTTGTGAGATTTCGTAATAGAACGATGAAATATCACGAGATTTTGTTAGTAAAATAGATTGAACCGCGTTTTTAAATGTTAATATAATGTCAACATATGAAAATTTTGTGATATTTCAGTGTATCGATATTTTTTCCCACCCCTAGTCTTTAGAAGTTTTAAAGTCTGTAAAAAAGAAGTTTTTGAAGAAGTTTTTGGGTTTTTTTTAGACTTCAGAAACAGAGGGCTGATTGGTTGAATATCGGTTAAAAATCGGTGGTGTGGCTGATGTCCTATACTCAGTTTTAAGGCCGATATAGGCCGATACCGATAGGGGCAGATCATTTTTTGCATCCCTAGTTAAAACAATATAATCCAGGAAGAATGAATATATGATTTCTTTGTCTGACAGCTAATTTAATAAACTTGAATTTTGTGATGTTAGCAGTGCAAAATTATATTATTTCCTGCACTCTGTGAGGCTGTAGGAAGCTGTAACTGGAGTTTCATACCATTATTTCACATGCTGTTGATCAAATTTACAATTGGAATTAGAAGCAGATAAAATTGCAGTTGCTAAATTTCTAACATTTCATCTTTAACATCATACCACAAGGTACTCAAACTGTACTTTTGACTGAAAGCACGTTGGGTGGCTCTAGCTTTTGAGGTAAGATGGTCATCTTCCAGTGTGAAGATTACTGGTCCAATCACCAGTTGCTAAAGTGTAAAAGTGAAGATGAGGAAGTCTACAGTGCCTCTAACATCTTCTTCATTTTTAAGCTGCTTTGGATATGAGTGGCAGCTAAATAACAATAATATATTTCAATATAAATATACAGCATTAAACAGTGAATAGAGCTACAGTAGGTGCACATTGCCTTTAGAGATGCTGGACAAGCCAAGGTCCGGTGTTTCACAATGGAGTGAAATAAGGAATCAGTTCTCTGGAAAAAATTCTTATTGATTTGGAAACATCCCTGAAAGAATTTTATTTGCCATTATCGAACCATTCCCATTTGACTGTATTTAACTCGATGATATTGTAGCCAGTATATGGAATACATGCTGTATCCTGTAGCAACAGCGTCTCTGGTCTTAAGAAAACCTTGAATCATGAGGCTTGTTTTTTTTTTTTCTCCACTATTTGTGCTCTCAAACACGAAAAAGAGACCAAACCTTGTGTTTTGTTCCTCAGGCGGCTGCATCTGACAGAGTGTAAATGCTTCTGACATCGACATGCAGAGCACAATTACCGGGGAACAGCCAAGACTTTCATTTTGCAATTTGGCCAACTGGTGGAATTAATTAGCTTCAGCTGATAAAATCTGATGCCACCAAAAATGAAAAGCCAGGAATTGCATTTTAGCCCGAGATGTGTTCCTGTCCAAATACAGGAACAAAGGCTGCAGTAATAGTGTGATAGGAACTGATTTTAAATAATTTTCTTTCCATTTCTACTATGATTTCCTGAAATGGTGTAATTGCTAAAAGGGTGTTTTTCCCCTCTGAATTAAACCAAGAGAAAGCTACACGTATAGAATAAATCATATCATTGAGCACTAAGCTGTTTCAAACACAAGATAAGAACCTTGTTTTCATCTTTGTATAAAGAGTTCTATGCATTGGCCACAGATGATGAAGTTAAGGATCTATTAAGGCACATTTTGCGACTTTATCTTGTCCTCTGGGGCCATTTTTCTTTCTTTGGAAAGTAATAATCCTGAGCATAATATCTCTCTCTCTGCCTCCTAAGCCCTTTGAAATACTCCAATTATGGCTCATTATCCCGGTGAGTGGAGATGATGTTAAAGGAGTTGCACCGTGAACAATGTTTTATCGTAATGAGAGGAGATAACAGCAGATAATAGAGGATTGTGACATAAGGTTTCTTACGAGGCTGTAGTTTGAGAGACAATTTAGTACTTTTTCTGCTGCCTTGCGATTATGATGCAGGTTGGGGAGTTCTCATCTCCAGAGGAAAACTTTGCACTTTTTTCCTACTTTCGTCTTTTATCGATTGATGTACGCGCAAGCTCGCCAGATGTTTTGATCCATTCTGTTAGCACCTCTTGCTGCCATAGTATCAGTCATGTATTGTGAATCAAGCATCTTTCTGCCTCCTACATCATGCTGTCACATGGGGCATCCTGTGTGGCTGTACCCCCCCCCAGAGGCATCTCATATACCCAAGCGCTGGAGTGAGCGATGGGTGTGCGCATGCACCAGTGCACCTGGTAATGCATCGCCACAAAGATCAAGAAAGGTCCCGTCTGAGGGCTTCATTCAACGCTGCAGTGCTTTGGGGGGGAAATAAGCTGCACTGGTGGCTGATTTACACAATCAACACAATGGGGATTGGCTTTTTCTCTTTTTGTTCCCTCAGTTTTTCCTTTATTTCTCCATTTCTGTCATCCCTCACCCACGTTTTCTCTCTCTACTTGTGCAGATTTCTCTGTCTGAGGAGCACTGGTCCACACAGTAAAACAGCCCCTGCATATTTTAGCAATATTTATAGCTTTCTGAAAACTTGTTTTTCTGCGTGTCTTGAGCTCTCCTGAGCTCCTGACAGAGGCAGCTAACGTGGAAAGATGGAGCTGTATTTGAATAACTATATACAGAGTGTTCACGTGTTAGTGGAAATAGGTAGGAAAAAAGTGAGGGGGGATTTTGAGCCACACATTGGTTGAACTATTATTTTACTCTGGAAAGAGCTAGTTCTAGCTATATGAGATAAATCTCTCACAATTTAGTTCAGATATTTATAACCCCAACAGGATGATGGTGGTTGATTAACTCACCTGGAAAAACAGGTGGCTGTTTCCTCTTTTTTTTTTTCCCTCTAACTATTTTTGCTTCTGAAAATTAAACAAGGACCCCCATGTTTCAACACAGAATTACACAGCGGCAGTCTTTAACATATTAGGAATACGCAGACAGACACAAAGTGGTTGTAGAGATTTACACAAACCCATTTTCCATTGGTTTAGGTTATTTTCCATTTCATTACTTACTACTGTACCTCAGTGTGGGTGGGGTCGTCATGGCAGGGCAACCTGAGAGTCTTGTGATGTCACTGGTGATGCTATACCTGCTGCTCAGTCTGTGGCTTTTTTTCAGACTCAGAGTAAAGGAGGAGGGCCACAGGAGACAGTGGGTAGGAAGATAAAACACTCTGGAAAAGTACAGGAGAGTTTGGGAAGGAGTCTCGTATATGACTCATCCAGTGGCAGCCAGGCTAATCATTAGCTTGCAGTCTGTTGACATCACATTTTCAGCTTGATTCAGCTTGCTTGGAACATCTTAAAAAGTACCTGGTACCAGCTGCTACTACCTTAAAGGAAACCCCAAAACTGGTTGAGTCAGTCCCAGTAGATACCAGTAGAAAAGGGCTAACAGTAACTTTTTAGTCTTTGTAGTGACTTAGTAGTCTTTTTCAGTCTTCTTTTAGACTAAAGTAGATTTACAGAGAACTTTATTCTTTCTTAAGTCTGTTTTAGGAGAAAAAAAAGATTTCTGCTTTCATCTAAGAGCCGAATTTATTAAGATCCAAATTTGCATGTAGTGATTTGCCCACGCAGTCTGGATTTTTGTGCGAGGGGCTGAACCACAGTTTGCCAGTGATTTACCAATCACAGCGGGTGCAAACATGTTGGAAACGCCCCTTTATTAACTAGGTTGCGTGTTTCGAGGTTTGCAGTGTGGCGAATTGCGAGAGCACAAAAGGAAATATGACGCCAGATAAGGATGGAGATGTTAGGAAGATGGAAATGAAAATAATTCAAAATAAGTATGATAGATATAAAAAAATAATGCAACAGGTATCTGTGCAGTGCAGAGCCTCAGAAGTGGCCAATTTATGAGGACATGGATCAGGAGTTGCTGAACAAATGAAAGTGTCTGCAGCTCTGACATGGTCTCTATTATGAAGGAGGTGCACACTTTGGCACAGTGCCAACGGCTTCAAAGCTTGCGCTGCCAGGTGATCCTGTGGTCCTGTCCAGGTGCTAAAATCCAAGTTAAAATGTGACATTGGCAAAAAGGGAAATAAAAAGACGCAGTGCAGCTTTCGTTCTCATTAAGCTGCACAGTGGCTGCAAACTTTCATTTAACCAGAATATTTTACACCTGTGTGAAATAGTGGTTTGCTGTTTTGATTTTTATTGAATCAACAATAATTTTGCACGCTGTTAAAGTTTAGTGTGTACATTTTTTTGCGTGTGCAGTGAGATAGCTTACGTTTCTATACACGCAAACCTTTGATAGATCCGTTCCTAAATACTCTGCCCTCACTGCGCATGAAAAATGATTTTGAATCAGATTTGTGTGTGTCCAGGATTGTCCCTCTGTGAAGTTGCAGTCTTTTGTGCACAAAGCTGCAAGTTTGCACCTGTTTTTCAGATGTGCTAAAATAGACGCAAAAAACGAGCAAGGCAATGTGTCTCACGGTTGATAAATCACCTTGCAAGTGCTAAATTAATATATTTACATTTTCTCCTCTCATTACACACAGTTTTGCGTGTAAATGCCCCATATTGCATATTCATTGCAGAAAAAGTGCTAAATAGATAAGAGGCGCTATTTAGCACGTTTTAAAGACCAAACCCTTTTAGCACGCTGTTAATAGATCAGTTTGTACATTTTTTTGCGTGTGCAGTGAGATAGCTCACGTTTCTATACACGCAAACCTTTGATAGATCTGGCCCTAAGTGTATTATTTTTTTTTTACTTTTTTTTTACTTATAGTTGTTAAATCAGGCAGACCTTGTCATCCTGGTGACATAAAACAGTCGAAGCTTGTGCTGGAACAATATTTTCAGTTGCTGACAGGAAGCTCAAACATGCTTCAAAATCTCAAAATTGCAATTTTTCAACCTTGAAGTACAAAGATCTGTTCCATTTGATCCTTAAGGTTGAAAAAATGAGACAAAAGCAAAGCTTTCTGAGTCTAGCGAACAGCAGGAGCATTAAATTGGGGGAGGAACTGATAAAAATGGCAATATGACAAAATTATGATCTTACATGTGATTTTGTCTCACTTAATTATATAACAGTATTGTTGACAGCAGTTTGTGTTTATTTTATTAAACACATTCCAGTTTTGCACAGCTGTGGTGAAAGATCTTATCTGGCAAAAAGAGACTACTTGCAAAGATGAATATGAGTCATACCATTATTACTGTTTAAATAAAAATGTTCTTGGCCATAACGATTGTGTAGGAAAAATCCAATATTACATTAAACGATTTAACTTCATAAAATGAAACTGAAGTGATGAATTGCTACTTCCACATAATCTCTGCTTCCAGCTGATCCAGTATAGTCCCAGTTTGCTTCCACTTGCTGAACCAGAGTAGTAGAACAAAGCAGAAATAGTTTTTTTCTGTCTACTAGAGGATGTTATAAACTGAGTTTCTGAATATTTTAAACCTTGAGAGGAGTATTTCAAAATTAGTTATCACTAGTTTAACTGTCATAAAAAGCCAAAACACACAGAGAAGTCAGTTTTTAGACCATATACATGGAGTTACAGACTAAACACAATAAAAGAAAGCGATAAGAGGCTCATCATGACTCAGAGACTCATACTTCTTCTCAGTTATATGTCTAAATTTCCTGTCTGAGGACAAATACATACTGCGTCTTGTATGTAATATTTAGATACTATCTTTGGAGGGGTAAGAAAATATTAAAGCGTCTGCTCTATTTTTTTTCATCTTTATTTTATTGCCTTTTCTTACTGTTGTTTGAACACTAAAATCCCTCCTGTGAACTTGAATGTTGACACAGGTTATCTGAGACTAAAGGGAAATTCATTACATGCTATCAAACAAAGACATCTGTGGTCCACATATAGTGCGTTCGCTCTAAGGTCTGGTCTTTTAACCTTTTACAGTCAAGCTTTACTATACGGGCAGCGAGCCCAGCTAATTCATTCCTAACAGTCTGGCAAAGGGCCCACAGTTAGCACACAATGGATGACAATAATGTAATGGGCCTTATCTGCTCGGGAGAGGGAACAGAGAGAAGGCTGTTGAACAGAATGGCCTGTAAATGCCGGCAATATTCAATTAAATATAATTTTTTTTCTTCTGTAAGTGAAGTGATTTAGATGCGTATGATTGCGCTTCTCCCTACTGCCTGGAAGACTAGTTTAAAGAAGAAGCACAACACACAGTTTGTTCATAAAGGTTGCATGATATACAGCCTTTCACACTTAACTCCACGGCAGGTGGGTTTCTCCAAAAAGCTTATCAGAGCGTGGTTTCATATTAGTTTAAACAGCTTGTTTTAATCAGCAGAATAACTATTATTTATTTATTTAACCCTTAAGATTGGCCCCATTTCTGTTTTACTTTACTACTCTTTATCAGCCTCTAATTACTATTGCACTTTCAGCAAAGCTGTGCAAGATGGCAATTAAGCCTCGCTGCTGCTGTTGCTGCTGGCAGCTGTGTTCATTCAGCTTAATGTGCCGCTGCAACTCTCTCCTTCCTCTTTAGATCACTGAGCTCCATAACATCAAGAACATTACCCGGATGCCACGGGAGACAAAAAAGCACGCCGTCGCCATCATCTTCAGCGATGACACGTCCAAGACGTTTGCCTGCGATTCAGGTATCGCCTCTTCTTCCTTTATGCAAAACTTCAGGTGGATGACATACATGCCTGGTGATAATGTGTGTTTTTGTTTTTTAAGTTTGGACAGTGGTGATGTAAGAGGCCCAAAAAAAAAGAAAAAAAAAGAAAAAGAGAGAAATAGAAGTGAAGGAGGAAGCAGAGAGTTGGATTTTAGCCAAGTGATGCTCATTTGCCGCTATATTAAGAGGTGGGAGGATGTGTTCCGAAATATTGATTTTCATTGTGCAGGTATGAAAAACGATATCGGGCATAATTTACAATGTGTTTCAACCCAATTACAGAGTGTAACAAAAGAAATTGCTTCTAATACGTGGATGGGAAGTCTAAGCGGCATGTGTGAGCTGGGATGCAGCTGTCTTTAAGTGTATAGCTGGAGGAGGAGGGCAAGGTGGATGCACCTTAATTTGCTTCTGTTAACAGACAAGAACAAACATCTCAACCCTTGAAGGTGTGACTGTGCATATGTGTGCACATAGAGAGAAGTAATTGGGAATTGCTGAAGCTGTGAGATCACTCATTCCTTTACTCTCTTTTCTACAATCATTTACCCTTACTGCTCATAGCTTCATGCCACCCGTGAAAGTTTTTATCGACCTGTATCCCCTGTCCTCTTGTAAAACTTATTTTGCTGGAGCCCCTGCATAAATAAGACCACAAACATGATCTTATATAGGAAAATGATCCAACAATTTGTTGCTGGAGGAGAAAAAGACCTTGCAAATCTTTGCTTTTAGCATTGGGAGTGACCACTTTGTGCAGCAGCAGCTGCAAACTAACATTTCTCATAGTTGTTAATAAGTACGGCCTGTTACCCTGGAGGAATTTTAGCCAAATCCTCTCTGCAGACTAACTTCAATTCAATAATGTTAACAAGTTTTCCTCAATAAACTCCTCACATTAGGTGTTTTGCAAAATATTTCTATTGGATTAAAGGATAACTTTCTTTTTTCAAGCTGGACCTTATTTCTAGCAGTTTATAGGTGCATTTACTCACCGGTTTAAGGGGCCGTTCACACGAGGACGATTGTGGGTAAAAACGGCTAAATATTTAATCAGAAGTGCCTTTCGTTCACACGGCAACGGCGTTATTCTGGGTTGAAGACGCAAAAATCTGAAGACTCGTTCCAAAGTGGAATTTCTGAGGTTGCAACGCTGTTGCGCCCTCGTCTGCACGGTCCAAAACGCAGAAATGATGGTGGACCCACAGAACTACTGACGCCGTGCTCACGTGGCATGCGCGTGACGTCACACAATCCAGGAAAAACAACAATGTCGGTCTACCTAAGCCCAGCGGATCTCCACGTTGCGAGCTTGTGTTGTTTGGAGAAGTCATTCTACCTCCTCATCTGTCCACACAAAGTTCCTCCTTGCAGCCGCCATAGTTGTTTTGATTTTGAAGCGAAGAGAGACGAACGATTGTACGCATGCGCGCGGACATGGCGGACACACTTGCGTCCTCGTATGCACGCAGATTTCTCCATGGCGATGCTTGTGTGAACGCTGATAAAAAGATGAAGAGGAGACGCCACTTTTGCGTCTTCTCTTCTGATCGTCGCCGTGTGAACGTAGCCTAAGTTGCCCTCTGGTGTATATCTATATAATGAAAGAGATGGGGCAGCCTCTCTATTAGGCATTATCTGCAACACAACTCCTTCATTTCACCAATACATTAAGACGAATGAACGAACGAACGAGACTCTAGTACTGTTGTCCTGTGAGTTCAAATTTAGCTCTTTGTTCGTTATTGGGGCTTTCTCTACACTCTAACTCTTCAGGCGGTGCGCGCCCCCTGACGAGCGCCACGGTAGCACAGCTGAGAAGATCAGCTTGCTTCCCAGACAACAACAAACCCGATCTGCAAATCTCTGAACACAAAATCTAAATATCGTCTGAAGGAGTCCAAGTGAAACAGCAGTTTTAGTGGAGTAAACGCACTTATTAACTCCTACAAATAAGGTCCAGGTTGAAAAAAAAGAAAGTTATTCTTTAAGAGTCGGAATACGTTCCGATCAATGGTCTTGTTGCATACATCCAAGCGTTAATAAAACTCTGTGCTTAGAACTGGGAGGCCTCGAGTTTCCTGTTCTTCTCCATTGGTGCCAGTAGCCACCAGTAGCCTGGGGTTATAGCCTTGGCTCGCATCTCTCAGGTCAGTAAAAGAAAGTTATCCTTTAAAGTCAAGACTTTGACTTTGGCCTAAGAACATGTTTTTTCTTTAGTTTTGACAAGTCCAGATGTCCAAGCACACGCGCAAGAAATAACAGCTAAAATCAGGAAACAACCATATTGTTTAGATTAGTTAACTTTTAATTTGTATTCTTCAATCCTTAAATCACTTGTCACTCTTCATAACCCACTCCGCTGATGGTAGAAACAGGAATATTCAAGAATGTGACAAAGGCATTTGGAAGTTTGCTGGAGTTTCTGTATTATGATCTTGGATCATTGAACACTGCTGTACAAATTGCACAATCGTACCATTACGTGTATCACACTGTTACGAACTTACTCACAACCCACTGCAGCATCTGCTCATAACAAAAAAGTGTTCTGTGTTCAAATGGCATGCCCAAGTATGATTACAGGAAAAAGTCAAACTTAGAGCTTGCACAATGAGTTTATCCCATAAAAACAACAACTCTTGTTTTCAGCTGTCACAAGTTTGACTTTTCATATGATCCTCAGCCCAAATTTAGAGTAGTTTGTTGACCTTCAGGTGCATCTTGCTTCTCACCGAGACACTGCCTCACATGAGAGTTATTCCTGTCTGACTCAAGGGTGTTTGGTGAGCCAAAATTCCTGATGTTTATTCCCAAGAGAGCCCCAATCACGTCCCACTGAAGTTCCAGAGGTGACAGTGGAGAAGATGTTGGCCCGGTAATGCACTCGCTCACCCTCTTTTGGTGCATCAGTGTAACGGCAGCAATTTGCTGCCAATGAATGACAGTAAAGCGATGGAGTCCAAACTTATGAGAAATGGTTTTATAATGTCTGAATAGCCTAATGAGCATCAACAAATGTTGATGCTGCATACTCAGAATATGATTTGCATGCCTAGGTGCATCATGCCCTGATAATCTGTGTTCTTTAAATAAATCCAGAACACCCACCCACACCTGACTGTCGTCATATAACCACAAGTTAATTACGGAATAACGTTCCTCTACAAGTAAATAAAAACTAATCCTTTTGTCTCATGTTTTTTTTTTTAAAATACCCATCCTCTTTCCTTTAACTTTTATGGCTTTTACTGTAAATCTGATATTTTAGGTCACATTTCCAAAATCCCAAACTTCAAGTATTTTAGGCCCTGCTATAAGTCAAAGAGAACATTTATGTTTTTCTCACAGCTTTTGAATGCATTTTGTGATTTATGTTAAATAGTAAAAAAAAATAAAAAAAATTGCAGGGCTGATAGTTCCAGCTGGCTCAGATTGCCTGAGAAATCACCTCGACAAGATTCTTATTTGGCACGCTGCCTTTCCACTGCAGTGTAATGTCGGTGGGAGTGTGGATTTGGAGCTATTTCTTTGAATATCACACATACAAAAAACAAAACAGAAGTATGGCCTGTTTTCTGAGGGGAAAAAAAAGCATTTAAGACTTCTGATCTCCTGATGCACCCACCTCGCTGTCAAAGCAACATGGAGTGGAACAAAGGAAAAGTAATCACCCATTTTTGACAGGTCTGGGGGAAACTGTCTAATATGCACATAAAGGAAAACTATTGTACGACCTTATGAACGAGTTATGACTACTTTAGAGAACTTAAAATCCCCAAAAGTGTCAGGTCTGACAGATACAAACACACTGAGGCGTACATACTTTGTTTAATGATTCTCACATACTGTACAGTTGAGTATCATTCTGCTCTGTTTTGAGCACTTTAACACTCTCGTTAATAAAATAAAAAATGTTGTCCATGCTTTTCCTTCACACACCTACACAGAGACGTGGTCCTGCCGTATTTCTTCATGCATGGCACGTAGAGAAGTCAGGGTGCCTCTGTGCTGATGAAGTGTTTGTTTAGCCGATTTTCCACTCAGTGGCCTTCAAAAAACGTGGGAGTTTAGAGGCACTTAAAGGCCATAGCAAGCAGAATCCAGGGGAGGTATGTGGAAAAAGCTGAGGTGCAGAGCTGCTGTGTTTCTGCTTCTATGTGTGTTGTGAGAAAGAGAACTGCTTTTGGTAGCAGCAGCAGACCTTTCCTTTACCCGTTCCCTTTTGTCAGTTGATCAAAAAAATTTTTTTTTCTTTTTTTTATTTTAAGTGATTCTACTGAGAAACTGTCTACACGCACCTTGAAGTACAGTATAAGACGAAGACTCCCTCACTTGCATATGTGTCTCAGTACGCATGACTGACCGTAGTTACATGTCCCAGCATTCCCAGGGGCCAGAGAGCTTCACAAAGATAAACAACTTTGGTGTTTGCTTCATTTCACACTTCAGCAACTTTCACCAAAAGCCTCAAAGAGATCATTTGAAATCTTCAGTGACTAAACAGGAAGTAAAAGCAATATTCAGAAATGACAGGTTGCCACACAGATGCACGGGTTTGATCAAGGAAATGATTTTTTCCTCACTTATACTCCATTTAATTAAAGACTCTCTCGCAGTGAACGTCCTGCCTTCTTTGAGTGCCACCTCTCATGCATAGCAGACATAACCTCCCCCACGCAGGTTGCTTTCTAAACCAAGACTGCTGCTTCAAATGAGTCAAGAATACGCTAAACTACTATTAATAAGAAAGAGCTGATTATTTTTTTGTACTCTGAGCTCAGAAGTGAGAATAATGCAGTTGAGGTTTCTGATTTAACTTAAGTAAACAAAAACTCTACCGTGTTGTCACATCAGGCTGAAATGTTGGCCATTAATCTGTGTAAAGTGATTTAATATTTATATTTTATGGCAAACAACTTTCTTGTTCATTAAGTCTGGGTCAGAATTAGCGATATATTTATTTTCGCAAATCTTTGGGAGACTTGAATTTAAAACACCCAGCAGCTGCTGATCAAATCAAGAATCCCAGATGCCCAAGAGCGATTCCTGCACGTAACTCACAGTAAAAACCTCAAAGGTTGATTTTGTGCTGCACTTGGCTCCTAATTGTTTTAAACAAACAAGAGCTTTTTCTGTGCCAGTGGTTGGGCTCTTTGTTAAATTTTTAAACCCTCAGAAATTCAAAGCAAAGAGTTAGCGGAGAAAAGGGATCCTATTCTGTTTCCACACTGAAGAGTGAACCGGTTACACCTAGTTTACTTAACCCTTAAGCCATATCGGCCCTTTATAAAGGCTGAACAAAGTAAAGGCATAATAAAATACTATATAGAAATAATAAACCACCACAGTGGTGTTTATTTTCAACTGCTGCTCGAAGATCCAGATAGTTAAGACCTTAATGTTCACAAAACAGGATGTAAAAATGAATGCAGATAGTATTCAGTGGCATCTGTATCCATAGAGTTATTGATTGCATGGTGTTATCCTATTTCCGATAGAGGGAAATGAACAGGGAAGGATAAAAATTTCACATTTTTCCTCAATTTTATTGCAATCTTCTGACAACGGGAATCCTTTTTCTGAGGTCCATAGATGTCCCTGGACATAAAGAACCTGCATTTATGATCCGTGTTATTGTGGAGTAATTAATTTATTTTGGTTATGTCTTTTTAGACAGTTTTTTTTCTAAAAATATAACCATGGCCTATGAAGTTAAAGACTGAAAGCAGGGTCTCTAAATATTACTAAACACAGTAAAGCTCTGATAAATAATATAGAAGTGTTCTTTTGTTTACTGTAATAGTGTTTGTTTATTATTTGTTTATTATTCGGATCCCCATTGGCTTTTGTCTTGGCAAAAGCTAGTCTTCCTGGGTCCTACACAAATAAAAACATTACATAGACATTCAACAATTAGACAGTATATAACACTTATGCACAGGAAGAAAAGACACTACAGTTAAGTGAAATAAATTATTATATTGATATAAACAGAATTACGAATTATGAACTATACACGAACTTTTGTGCTTCTTGGGTTTGATACAGACTTATTTGCATTGAATGTTTTGTTTTTTTTAAAGGGGGGTAACATGCAAAATTGACTTTTTTGAGCTTTTTATTATGTTATAATTCCTTCCCTGTAAAACATGCCCAGGGGGTTATTTTGACTCATTCACAAAAATTTGCCAAATCCCTGACCTCCTGTAGAAACAACATGGCTGTCAGAACAGCTGCTACCACAAAGCGCATCCAATACCATGAAGCTCCTCCTCCTTCCTTGCTAAGCTCCGCCCCACCAGAGCATGACAGTGTTGTTATGAATGGAGTGGCCGTGTCGGAAACAGCAGGGGGGGCATCTTAAAGGGGCAGCAGTGAATTTTTAAGGCGTCAGATACAGACATGGAGCGATGTCACATTTCTTTAAGTTGTTTTTTTATGTATACTGTATTTTCAAAACTGCTGAAGGGAACAAAGTTATTTGGTTGTGCCATAATAGGTAATTATGTGCCTAATAATGGCATGAAACCCCCTCTTTAACTTTTTCTTGAAATTAAATTTTGTGCAGGTAGGCTTTATGTAGTTAGGCAATGAATTCCATCCTGTAATAGTTTAATAGATACAGTTGATTTAAATAGTTCTGTTCTGGGTTTTGGTGGTTCAATATAACCTGAAATGGCTTGTATTGTCATGTGATGGTGTAAAATTTGTGTATCTTGTTCATAGAAATGTTGTGGTCTTTTGTCAATTAAAACATCCAAAAAACTATTGAAGATGAGACAGTAGTCTGAACTCAGCAGGAAGCCATGAAAGAAATCTGAGCATTTCTGTAACATTTATACTTAGAACTCTGGAGAACTAACCTTGGAGCCTCATTTTGAGCTAGTTGTCATTTTTGCTTTTTTCGAAGCAGATGACCAAATGGCAGAACAATAGTGAAGATGTGACAAGACTAGGGCTTTTGTTACTTCCTTTAAAGTATCCTACTGTACTCACTTTGAACATTTTCTAGTAATGGAGATGCCTCTTTCCATTTTTGTCACTGTGTTATCTATGTTAATGTTTACAGTGGTAACTACAGTAGGAGGAAAAACTGTATTAATCAAAACTATCATATTCTGTTCTGCTGAAATGTATTTGTACATTCAATTTCTTTCTAGTTAACAAGCTCCAATTCTTCAGTTTAGGAAACAAGGTACTGATTGGTCCTGATAGATGATTTTAATGTATATCTGGCCATATTGTAGCAGAACCATTTATACTGCACAGCTGTTCAGCTGAGTATTGTCAAAGGACAGCGCCTTCATCAGTCGTTTGCCACCGCTGAACCCACTGCCTCTTTTAATCTGCACCAAATCGATCAGATTGACCCCCCCTCCCCATCTCTCTCTCTGTGGTTAATAGGAGCTGTAGTCATGTTCTGTACATGCCACGTTTTATTCAGAAATACCTCAAGTGATTTATGTGTGTGTGCAAACACACCGACAGCGGTGTTAATATCATCTACACTATGTTTAATAATGTATGCATTGGAGGTGGCTGGTGGACTTGCCTTAACGCTGTGCTGCTGTGTGCAGAGCTGGATGCAGAGGAGTGGTGCAAGCTGTTGTGCGTGGAGTGCCTAGGCAGCCGTCTCAACGACATCAGCCTGGGAGAGCCGGACCTGTTAGCAGCAGGGGTGCAGCGGGAGCAAAACGGTGAGTACCCAATTTGTCCCTTCTAACACACACACAGACATTCACAGGGTCAGTCTCTCTCACTCAGCCCCCCACCGAGCAGTTAGCTGCTGCAGTCGAGGGCTGAATGCGTTAAGGCGACTGAGACCTCAGAGGGTCAGGGGAGTGGAACAGTCGCTGTCCAATTAAGTCTGGCTAATAAGGGCCGTTTTTGTCGATATTTGATTTCAAGTCCCCTGTTAGAGTCTTTAGCTACGTTAGAATTCCAACTTCAGACCTCCGAGGCCTGTTTGGATGTGTGTGTTGAAGGAAGTGTGTGTGTGTGTGTCTAAGCACAGGTCACAGGCTGCGGCCGGAGCTCTGTTCCAGTTCTAATGAGAAGTGCTGTGCATCACTGGCTTCCCTCGTAATGAAGCTTGTCATAGAGATGGATGAGATTATGGCTCCTAAAGCCATGTGAAATAAATGTGCCTGCCCACATATTCCACTCTCAGGAAATGGGAATGGAAAGAAGCAGAGACAACAGGGCTCTGCTATCACAAGGAAGCTCATTCTCGGTGTAATTTGCAAACTCATAGAGGAAATCGAAAAGGCAACAGGCAAAAAAGGAGCTGTTTAAAGTTGTAAAAGGGCGAGTAATTGAAAAGAATCTGCTCTCATTTCAACCAAATTTCCTTTCACTGCAGCCATAAAGTGAAAGTGTGCTCCTCAACATGACTTGGCCTCATTTTATTTAAGATCAGTATGCAAAGTTGTGACTGTAGCAGTTGAAGTGTAACAGCAATCCCTGTCCCTTCTGTTGTGGCTGAAGTCCTGCTGCTTGGTGTTTCAGCAGTGTGGATGGAGACGCACTGAGCGAGCACCTCTCCGTCACTTCGAGCGGATGACACAAAAGGCTTTAGCTTGCAATTTCAATTAGCAGCCCTCCCCAAACAGCAGGGGCCGATAATTAGATCACAGTTCATTTTCACTGTCCCTAAGAATATGCCACGCCATGACATTGCCGTTTTTAAATCCACTGCAGATACGCGGCTTATTTTGAATCATTAAATGTAATTAGTGAGAACTAATTTAAATGATGGAGCACACTCTCTGTGTCTGCCTTGCTCACAGTGTCTGGCTCAGGGAGATGCTTTAATATGAACAGAAAAATTTGGCTCCTTGATGCCAGGTTAGTGCATAGCAAGTTAAAGTTGGAAACTCTGTTGGATATAAACTACAAAGTTTTTAAAAAGTAATTAGCAAGTACAGTGCTGCTTGGAGATAAGAAATATTGCAAATGTTGAGAGGAGCCCCACTGACATGTTGCTGCACAACACTCATATTTAGATGTAATTATTTGCAAAAAATGAGGTAAAATCTTACCTTGGCTTCCCTCCTAGAGTGGATATCATAGATTCTCGAAGCAGAGTTAAAAATAATTCATGGCTTGGTCAAAATCCTCAGTAATTAAACTGATTGATTAAACACATCTAGAGAGAAGAAGGAAACATGTTCCTTGATCTTGAAAATAAATAAATTCTTTATGTCTGAAAATAAGTTGATACCTACATAGATGTATTTTATTATCTGCTTTTGTGCATGCACTGCAGAGCAGCAGCTTGTGAGAATGTAAATGTATGAAACATGTGGTCTGGATTGCATCATTAGTGGGTTAGACGATGCACGAATGCATCTGCAAATATTCTGGAGCATTTGCTGTGACTGTCATTGTGATCATGTGTGTGTGCTGGTGAAAGTTTGTTCTTTTTTTTCAGACTTGTAGGCAGCTTTTCCTGCTGTGGTTACGCACAGATACACGCAGTACTCATCTGCTGTTCTTAACGTGTCCAAAAGAAAACAATGATTTTTCACAGGCTAGTCTGCTGTCTTGCACACTTTATATACAGTAAAAAGAAACTTTTGAAAATAGGCCGGAAACCTCCTGAAAAATCTCCAGGGTTTATGTGTGCAAACGAAAGCAATGAATATGACATGAAAGCGCATGTTTAGTGAATCATTACAGCCTGCATAACTTGTACTAAATTGGTTTTCAACAGTGTGTTTTGAACTAAAGAGTTAAATCAGCATGTCAGTCATACTTTGTCAGATTTTCTCACTGTTGTCCCTTAACAATGGATATCTTAGCTTTAATCTCTGCATCCTGTACAGAGGTTTTGATTTTCTCTTAGTGCTCTCTAGCCAGTAAAAGTCAGTTTGATGTTTGCTTGTCTTATCGCTTGCACTCCTTTTTTTTTTTTTCCTCTTATAATTTCCTCTCAGATTTCCTTGTTGAATCAGCCACGGTGCTTGTTCAATTGGCCATTAAGTTGATATCCAGTTGCTGGCATGTGGCACGGTGCTGGAAAGCAAAATGCATGTCGCAGTCTGTGAAAAAATGTTGTGAAGTTTGGTTTGTCAGCCTCAGGTCGCTGCAGGGCAAAGGTGGCTCCAGGAATTTGCAGAATAAATGCCACCAAAATGAGTCAGATTGGGTGATTAAAAGATCAAAATGGAGAAAGGTTTTCGAAAAAAAAAGGGGGATAGGGGGGGGGAAAAAAAAAAAGGGAGGAAAGGGGGAAAAGGGGAAAAAAGAGGGAAAGGGGCGGGGGGGAAGAGAAGGGAGAGGGGAAAAGAAAAAAAAAAAAAAAGAGAGAGAGAAGAGAAAAGAGGAAAAAAAAAAAAAGAAAAAAGAAAAAAGAGGAGAAAAAAAAAAAAAAAAAGAAAAAAGGGAGAAAAAAAAAAATCAATAAAATAAAAAAAAAAAAGAGGGGGGGAAAAAAAAGGGGAGGGGGGGAGAAAAAGAGACGCGGCGGGGGTAAAAACCAATAAAAAAAAAAAAAAATAGAGGGGGGGGAGGAGAGAGAGAGAAAGGAAGAAGGAGGAAAGAAACAAAGGGGGGAAGAGGGGCGGCTAACCCCAAAAAAAAAAAAAAAAAAAAAAAAAAAAGAGGTATATGGGGGGGGGGGGGGGGGGAGAAGAGAAAAAGAGAGAGAGGGCGGGGGGAGAGGGGGGGAAGGAAAAAAAAAAAAAAAAAAAAAAAAAAAAAAAAAAAAAAAAAAAAAATAAAAAACGAGATGAAAAATAAAAAAGAATATAAAAAAAAAAAAAAGATACGGAAGGAGAGCCACAACCCCCCTAAGAAAGAGCGGAACATCCCCATGGGATAATAGGAAAGGGCTTCCCCCCAGAGGGAGACGGTCCCTTAGAGTTTTAAAGTTAAAAAATTATGTAGTGTTGCTTTGATATTAGAATTGGCTGGAGAAAATCCACTTCTGGTCGAGCTGTTTCATCTCATGGATAAAAAGCAAACTGAGACCCATTACAGTATATGGGATGTTGTTTTACCTTTCTCCATTTTTACTTGACATCTTAAATAAAACACTGTGTGTAGAACTTTTTGTGCTGATTTGAATACATTCAATACAGTACTTACAAACTTCTTACAAATATTTGACAGCTTTGATGTCCTGTCCCAATACCTCAATTTTCCTACAGCACACAGCTGCAAACCATACTCCACACAGTAAGTTAAATGTGCTGCAGCATGAATTTAGAAAAAATTATGATGAAAACTAGAAAAATCTCAAATAAAACCTTTAAAATTCATAAATAAATGCCAAATTTTTCATTTTGCCTTGAACTCCAAGCTTTGTTTGCAGTGGCCTCATCATGATTTCTGGGTCAAAATAGATGTTTCTTAGCAACCTAGTAGTAATAACTTTTTTTTTTTTTATGACAAAAATGTGATAAATAATGTTATCATGGACCACTCACTGTGGTTTATCGTACAGTTTCAGGGAAAAAACACAATATTCTGTGGCTGGGTTTAAATTTCCTTAATGGGAGATAAATGCTTGGAAAATGTCCATAGATCACCCGAGGAGTGACAGTGACGGTGGCAATGACAGTTTAACCCACTAACGTTACTGAGAAATTTTCGTCAATGATGGTACGTGGGGGCGCCTAGGGGGCAATTTAGCAGAGTTTTAAGGATTCATGGCACTGAACACAGAGTTTTGTATCACGATGACATTAAATGCAACATGTCTGAGCTATCGTTACCTGCTTCACTGGAGCGTGACACCGTAAGGCGAGGCAAAGCAAGTCAGAAAGAAATAATGGAAATCTAAATAAAGGAAAAGCTAAAACAAGATAAAGTGCAAGAAATAAAAGTTGGTGTGAGGAAAGAAGTTTGACATGGATTTAAAACAGCTGAGAGTTTCAGCAGAACTGCAGTTTTCTGGTAGTTTGTTTTACATGTGAGGAACATCTGTATCGTGCAACTTCCAATGAGCCCATATGCCTGGATCAGGACTCCGATCTGAGAATGAAGCAGAGGTTGGAAGCACGGGGGTGGGGGGGGCTGTTTGCTTGATAGTGTGCTCTAATTGGAGCAAAAGAATTATGTAGAGGGATTTTGATACTCACTCTGGACATTCACATGGCCTACATCAGTGCACAACAGGTCATATGATACCCCCAAAACCCCAGAAAAGTGAAATTTGATGTCCTTTAACAGTATTTGCATAATATCTTAAACTACTTTGTGCCTGTGTGAAAAAATAGCTTTCCTTTTCATGTAGTTTAACGGTGAATGTGATCAGTTTTCTCTGTTTTCTGGGGATCTTTTTCAGAGCGTTTTAACGTGTACCTCATGCCCACCCCTAACCTGGACATCTATGGGGAGTGCACCATGCAGATCACCCATGAAAACATCTACCTGTGGGACATTCACAACGCTCGCCTCAAACTCGTCATGTGGCCCCTCAGCTCCCTGCGCAGATACGGCCGAGACTCCACCTGGTTCACTTTTGAGTCCGGAAGGTGTGTGTGTGTGTGGAGACGGTGTTATCCTGTGTGTGTTTATGCGATTCAAATGCGAGCAGTGGGAGGCAAAACTTAGTTTTGGAAATGTTATGACAACTTCAACAAAGCAACTTTGAATCTCCAAAACATCCCAGGATATTTACCGCTGAGCCCTTCAGGCGATGATGTGACAGGTGCCTGGGTAAATGTGCGCCCCGGTTTGTGTATTGCATCTATTTATGCATGTGTGTGTTTTTCCACTCCTCCAGTGGGCTACTGACATCTCCGTGGCCGCCTATAACTAAACATTCAACCATGCATGTTCTTTAAATCAGCAATCGGAGAGCGAGCATGATCAAAGTGTGTCTCTGTGTGTGTGTTCCTGGCGCAGGATGTGTGACACGGGAGAGGGTTTGTTCACGTTCCAGACACGGGAGGGGGAGATGATCTACCAGCGAGTCCACTCGGCCACGCTGGCCATCGCCCAGCAGCATGAGAGGATGATGGAGGAGATGGAGAAGAGCTCCCAGGTATATTTGTATGCTTCGGGTTTATTTATCTCATCACAGCTGCACATGATCTGATTATGTTCTTGTACTGCCAGCATTTAAACAGCTAATAATGAGAGCAAACATCATCACAGCATTGTTTTTTGGAGCATTTGCACAGTGTTAATCACTTTCATACACTTACAATTTTTGCCAACGTGTGAAATATATACAAAAAAATAGGCTTCTGTTCACCCCTTTTTTTAATGCCCCATTTTTCAGCCTTTTCAATGATGTCTTCACTGTCTGTTTGATTTAGTCTGATCAAACAAATACTGCATTGAGGCTGTTTGCAAGCTTATTTTTAGAAATAGCTGACTACGAAGGTAACAAATCATGACTTTTACACATTATGTTCACACACACACACACAACAATGTATATTTCTCTCTGGGTATTTGCTGTCTCTGAATTGCTTCGTTGGACCAGAAGCCTTCTGCCACCCTGCCGTCTTGGCCTCCGTTCCCATCTTCCCTCACAACAACCATCCATCCCTTCCTTCCTTCCTTCCTTCCTTGCTCCCCACTATCATCTGTATTCTTTATTTATGTAGGCCTGCCTAGCGTTTGATGAGCCTTGACCATATGGCCATGCTCCTGGACCCCACCATTTTTGGAACGTTTCCAAGAGCAGCCGCTGTCAGCTATATAAGTTGTGAAAATGGATACACAAAATTGACCAATCATGTTGCAGAGAGGTTGAAATAGCATGTTTGCTGCTGAATAAATTCATATTCTGGACGTAAAATATTAATACATTTCACAGATCTGAAGCTGCTCTTTTATTCCTGCATGGAGGCTTTGCTGTCACATTGCAAATTTAAAATCAAGAACTCGTCATCCAGCAGCAAAACAATGATTATCCTTCCCCTCAAACAGCCATCCAGACTGAACACACATCATTCAGCTTGCAGTTTTCTTTACACTGTGTCTATTGACAAATGCAGATCAGTTTTCCCTGTTGTGACTGAGTGAGTGACTTGGAGTGACAGGAGAGTGAGAGGCACTACAATCTTCCTCTGTCTGCTTCAGATCCACTCCAGAGAGACGTTAACCAAGTCCATCTCCCTGCCACGCAGCGCCTACTGGCAGCACATCACGCGTCAAACCAGTGTGGGGGATCTCTACAGTTACCAAGGTACAAGCAAGAACTCACTAATTATCAAAGTTGTTATGCTGCTGTTTATTTTTACCTGCTTTAAAGTAAAGATGAGTTGAGAGCACGATGACAGACTGAGACAATATTGTGAGCTGCTAATGAGGATTTTTACAGCAGCTGACAATTACAATTGCAAATAGAGCATCTCCACAGGGAGAGAAGAACTTTGGCTATTTTTTGTGGTCTGAAGTAGTCTCATGTAGATGGAAGAACAACTTGCTAATGTTCTGAAACTGCAAACAGACACGTATTATTACCTTTTTTTTTTTTTTTTTAAAGAAGACATGTATATATGTGTGTACTTAACACAGAATTGTGAATGTATTATGCTGCTGATAAGCATAAAACACATGAAGTTAACTGAAGGGGAAGAGGTAATGTTAACAGAGCCATTTGCTAAACACATATCCAAATAGCCACAGGTGATTAAAGCAACACAAGTTTCCGATCTTAAAGGTACAGTTTGCAAGAATTATTGACATCTAGTGGTAAAGATGGGCATAGAAATTACTTTGAATGCCAAGTACAATGGCCATCAGTGGCCAAAATTCTTCCAGGATCCAGTGGCTTCAGGTGCAGCAATGACTGCACAGGTAACTACGTACTAGGGATGCATGATTTTGGAATTTTGGCCGATATCCGATATGCCAATATTTTAAAACTCATGTGACCGATAACCAATATAGATACCAATGCTGATATTAAAGCTGACTAAAATAAGCAGTCATTGCAAATGGCAGTTGTGTTATACGTTTCCGACAATTTGAAAAATAGGGGTGGGGAAAAAATATCGATACACTGAAATATCGTGATATTTTCAAATGCCAATATCAAATTGATATTTAAAAATGCAGTATCTATTTTACTTACAAAATCGAGATTTATCGTTTTGTTATGAACTCTTGAAATTTTGTGAATTCTCGTCAGTAAATTTCGTCAGTAAAATAGGTTGATGCTGTGTTTATAAATGTTAATATGATATCAGCATATGAAAATATCTAGAAATTTTCATGAATTCTTGTGAGATTTTGTTAGTAAAATAGATTGTTACCGCATTTTTAAATGTCAATATGATATCGGCATATGAAAATATCACGATATTTCAGTGATTTGATATTTTTCCCCACCATTAGTCTTTAGAAGTTTTGAAGTCTGTAAAAAAATAAGGTTTTGAAGAAGAATTTTGGGGGATTTTTTTTTTTTTACTTTAGAAACAGCAGGCTGATCGGTTCAATATTGTTTAAATATTGGTGCGGTGGCCAATGTCCGATATTCAGTTTTTAGGCCGAGACCAATAGGGGGCCGATTATATCGTACATCCCTACTACATACAAAATGTAGGGATGCACAATAATTATCGAGCTGATTATTATCGGGCCAATAACAGGAAATTATTACATCATTCCGATAAGTCCGATATCATGACGACTTGTCCCAAAAACTTATACCCCATACAGTTGGAATTTTTAAGATTGGACATGCAGAAGTTGAAAATCCCACTTTTAAGATTTTCTTGCTGAGATATTACACTGGGGAAAGAAAGCTGCTGCTTCACAGGGGGGACCTCAAGCTGCTTCCAAACCACTTTCCCCTCTTATTTTAGACATAAGCAATTAAAATATTTGATTTGATATAATTAGGTATGTATGTGTGTTATCGGTATTGGTTATCGGTGTCAGCCTTTAGGAGCTGAAGTTTATCGGTTGCCTATCGGTTTTTAAAATTTATCATTCATCCCTAGCAAAATGTGCTGTCTTTTTTGTTATTTGTCTTCTTAAGGTGTTACTAAACCCAAACATTGCTCTTACACTTATTAAACAAAGCTGGTACTGGAGTTTTAAAGCTCAGTGGATATTCCCTTCACACAGTTATTTGTCCAGTCAGAGACACAGTAGTTAAAATTTTGACACCAATATAGCAGCTGCCTATGATGTGGACCCCACAGCAAACAGCTATGAGTGGTTCAAGCCATGAAATAAAACTGTTCACTTTAGTAAAGTAATTAAATACCAATATAAACTCAGGTTTTATGATATATTTCATTTTCTGTCATTGACCTGATTTTATGACATATTACACCTTTCTGTTAAATGAGTAAATCGCTGATGATTTTATGTTAACAGCAGATTTGAAATCAAAAGAGGTTCAACTTCCTTCATTCAGAGGAACAGCCAATGTAGCATTATCTGAAATAGTTGAATTTTAGAAAAGAAAAGGTGAGTATACCGGCTCTGATAATCACGTTAATAAACTGAAAATAAAACACTTATGTTAATAATACATCATTAACCTTTGATTTTACACTATGCACCTTTAAAATTCTGCACCTCTACCCATTTTGATGGGACACTGACATTTATTTTATATATTCCTGGAACCGTAATTGCCCTGCAGCATCCAGAGGTTGAAAAAAATGCAATTCACAATGGGGTTTTTTTTCTCTAGCTGAGGGCTTTTTGCTTTAACTGTCCATGTAACACAACAGGCTATTTTGAGCATGCACGTGCACTGGCTGACTCAGCAAAGAAACACAACAGGACATTATTGGAGGATGCAAGGAAAAAGGAAAAAAGAAGAGTTAAAGGGACTAGAGGCAAGATTAAGAAATGAAACTCGCGACTGCCATGACTGCCACGACTGCCACGACTGCCACGACTGCCGCTTCAGGTAACTCAAGCCAGGAGCCAAGCCGTCACGGCAGCGGGCACAAACTGAAGCTATAATGTTGTTTACTACGCTTTTTCTTCGTAGTTACACTTTTTAGTGTCTTTCAGTTGATCTGGATTGTTTGCTGACACCAGAAGAATGCGTAACTATCGCTTACAGTGTTTGAATTTACCGCGACCGTCTTCTTCCTGTATCAAAACTGCGGATGCAGCGTCATTTGACGTCACCTCCGCAGGGCACCGCGGGAAATTTAGACACCAAATTGCAGCGCATTTTGCAGCACACAGCCTGTTCAAGGCAACGGAGAGAGGTGGAAACGTTCTTTTTGGTATTTAGCGCTTCATCACCCATTAGTATTAAAAAAAATGAACATGCATGTTTGTTTTTTTTTAAATTTCTGCCTCTAGTTCCTTTAACAACAGACTGACTTTTATTAGCTGGAGAGATCTCAGAAAAGAGGCAAGATAGATGACAAATGAGCACCACAGTATGAAAATCTGCTAAGGTGCAGTAGTTCTGCTTCAAGTTTTCTTTGCTATTTTTCTGTAGTTTGTCCCACAGGTTGAGTGTTAACTAATTGTGGTGTGTGTGTGACATACAGTAGATACAATTTACAAATTCTCACTTTATAGGCAGGCAGTCAGGAGTTGTCAGAACTTCTCATTTTGAATAAGTTCAAACTGGATCATTGAGAAAAATCTTTTAATTTTTCAGTCTGATCATTCAACCCAGGAATATTATTTTAACATCAATAACTGTCATTCTGTAACTAATAACCATTTTCCACAGGCATACATGATTTTTTTTTCTTTGACAAGCACCAGAAATGGTATTTTGCTCACTTGTAGATTTGTCCGCATGTTTGCCTGCAAAATAATAAATATTTGAAGCTACAAATCTTCTAGGGAGGCTCTATTAATTTATTCCATCAGTTTGGTGAGCTTATTTTGGAATTATTTGCTTTCAAGTGCAGTTATATTTCAAGATATGGTCTGATTCTCATCTAGTTTAAAACCATTGTATGGTTCATGTTCGTTTTTCAAACCTTTATTGAAAAGTGCTCAGTATAGATTGGAATGTGTTCCCCAGTGCTAATGATCCTTATGTAGTTTGCACATCTGGAGTTCAATCAGTGGGACATATTTGGCAGTGTGGTTAAGAGCTGTTAAAAATGTACGATCAAAGGAAGTTCATCTGGAAAGTTTACAAAGTTAAGAAGCCTGTGGATAATCATCTGTACACATACAAATTGAGTATAAATGGAAACAATCCTGTAGCTTCTAGATGACTTTGAGTGTGAAATGCAGAAAGCTTAAGGGGGAAATGACTAAAATAACAGACCATGTTCTTGAACTTCACATGCAATATGCATAATGGGCTGTCAGTTTGCATAAGGCATGTTGTTCCAGGCAAGAGCAAAAAAAAAAAAAAAAGACCAAACAACACCTTGATGGTCTGGACTTAGGAAATGTTATGTGGAAAAACTTAAAAGCATTTTGTATAAAAAGGGCACTGGACACAAATACAAAGACTTAACTCAAAAGATGAAGCACGAGGGAGGAAGCTTCATAATTTGGGGCCGATTTGCTGCTTCTGCACTTGAAGATCTTCAAGGATGATGTTGGGATGGGTTTCCATCTGCAGCAGATCAGTGATCAAAAACAGTTCACCGTTTATTGTAGATCTTAAGCCAACATACAGAAAATGCTGCAGAATGACATCAAACTCAGAAATCCCCAGAAAATGGCTTTGATTGCCAAAAACAGACATAAAAAGACAGATTTATCTTTGTGTGCAAGAGAATACATTTGTGTTTATGTCTGTAGGTGAGGAAGACAAATTCAGCCAAAGTAGATCAATAATGCTGCAGGTTGCCTGTAGTAACCAGCACCATTTGTCCTTAGTGTGCACTTAATTTGTATGTAAACTTAAGGAAAAGGAAATGTGTGTGTGTTAATGTCTAGATGAAGACCAAAGGCAGAAAGGTGATTAGTGAGTTGATGCGATTATCCTCTGTCCATGGAATTAGTTGATTAGAAGACTTATCTGAGGATTATGGGCCTTTTGGCTTTCACTGATAGAGCACAACAGAAAGCCAGGCAAAGATGAAAGTCCCGCTTACGTCATAATTTTCTTTTTGAAAAAGCAAAGGCTGTTTTTTTTTTTCTCTCATTATCATTTAATTGTGCCCTGATAAGCTTAAAAGCAAAATGCAAGTCCTCCATCCCAAACATCAACATGTTTTTTTTCCTCATACAGACTAAAAGGAGCAGCTTCCACCTTCGGGGTCATTATTTCTAGTCTCTGTTTCTGTAAAGTCTCCTTTTAAACTCTTCCTCTCCAAACTCTGGTGAGCCGATGAGCTTCTGTCATCCATCACCTTGGCGTCTCCACTGTTCCTCCCACACCTTCTCCATGTATCTGCCCGCTTCAGAGCGACCCTCCACCTTCTCCTTCTCATATACATTCAGCACTGCTATTATCTCCCTTCCTTTCCTATGAATAAATTGAATGCATCAGTGTGTTTGAGGTCTCGTCAGACAAGGAGGACAACAAGGTGATTCTGGGGTGTGATGGGAGTTTCGGTCCTGTTGTGACATGGGATGTTTGGACTGTGAAAGGCGTGTGATGCATGTACGATAGGGGCAGCTTTGCTTTTATCTTGGCAGCAAGTCATTCTTAGATGACCTCGGCCACAAACGGTGATCGCATTGATTCCTCACCGACATACAGTCTCCACCTTTCTGGGGTCTTTGCACAGGCTTTGTTTTCAGATGTATCCACTAAAGCAGCCTTTCCAAAACTGGGGTCCTGTCTCCACAGAGGTCCTAAGATCACTTCAGAAGGTCCCCATAAATACATCTGGGATTTTTAGTGGGGCTGCTTTATCAGTGTTGTATGAAAGCTGCTACTAAAAAGTTTGGGCCCCCTTTCTTGAATTATTTTGTTAGAATGAGCCAAATTATGTTCATCAGTGAGGCACCCTAACACCTACTAAAGAGGTGCCGTTCTTATTTTTGTTTAGCTGAAATAAGTAATCTCCCTCTGGGGAAAAAATGGTACTTTAATGGCTGCTCTTGTTGAAATGACATCAAAACAATAAAGAACCTCACTTATGGGGGAGCGTACCTGTGTTCCCCAGGTCCTATGCTCCCCGATTGAGGAACATAGGACCCGTGTTCCCCATTTCCCGTTTTGTTAGGGAGGGGTGCTGTCTAACCCTAACCGCTAAGCTAGGGCTGGGCGATATGGACCAAAAGTCATATCTCGATATATTTAGGCTGAATATCGATATACGATATATATCTCGATATTTTTATCGCAAGGTGAGATCAAATATTTTGTTATAGTCAGAGCCAAATATGACATTACAAGTAGTTTAATTTAACCAGACCGGATGAAATAATGCTCAGCTGTTCAAAGAATGATCAAATGTAAACAGAAATACTGTATAATACTGTATGTAATAATACTCGCAGATGCAAGTAAGGAACATTACACAGAATTAAATGTAACAAACCCTAGTAAGGTTAGCATTTATATACAAAGACAAAACAAACACACATTGAACTCCATATCTCGATATGGGCGATATGGTCCAATTCCATATCTCATTTGAAAATATATCGATATATTTTTCATATCGATATATCGCCCAGCCCTAACCACTAAGCCATACCCTTACCTTAATCCCTTTCTTTTCCCCTTTTTTTTGTTTTAAAAAAAGGTCCTATGTTCCCCGGTCACAAACAAAGCAGGGAACATAGGACCCGGGGACCATAGGAGTGACCCCACTTAGGGAGTAAATTTAAAGCTCTTTTCAGCGCAACTTATTTTAGGGGCACAGGGCATAGTACCCCCCCCCCCCCCCCCCCCCCCCCAATTCTGTTGCTGTATGTTCTATGCAGCCATAGATTTTGACATAAATGACACTTAATAACCCTTAAACAAAGACAGTAAAAAAAAATGGACATAGTATCCGGTCACGTCTGAAGAAGTAAAAGTGAAGCCAGTTGGGTGTTTCCCACCATTACCATCTTGCCGTGTTGCGTGTGTCGTCACTCCCAGAAAATGCTAAAATGGGCAAAGACAAGGCCACTTCGAGCCGCGGGGCAAATAATTGACAGCCAAGCTAATGCTAACCAAGCTAATCCGAGGTGAACAGGAACGAACGGAGATACAGTCTAAAGGTAAGCCATGCTCAGACTTGCTGCTAACCAGCTAAAATCCATTGCTGTACAACTCTGCTACATGCTAAGGCCTTCCTGGGAACAAGCAGGGAGCTAACTATTAGCCCCCACGGCTAAAATTTGCGCCCAGCCTGCTGCCTGTCAATCAAAAGGACACACCCCTAATTTTGTGTAATTTCAAGATTAAATAACATCTAAAAGGATAAGTTATAAAAAAATTCACCCCCCTCACAGTTGACATGAAAGTAAACTTAACTTATTAAACTTAAAATTATGTTTTGAACCAGGCTGTAAACATGTTTATTTCTGCTGTGAAGTTGGCCTTTTTAACATGAGTCTGTGGGGATTTGCTCTGTTTTGCAGCCAGCCCCTAGCGGAGGAAGAAAGAATTGCAATTTTTTAAACTTTACTTCCAGGCTTCATTTTTTTCCCACGGGGTTTGCCCCTTGCCCTTTAAAGGTATTGAGTACACTGAGCATGCATACTTAGTCTGATAGCTCACACAGCTATTCATTAAACTTTTTAAAGGAGCTGCAGTTTAACCAGAACTGGCACTCATGACAAAGTCAGTGTTCTCACCTTGACTCCTGCTCCATTCCTCTGTTCAAGATTCAGGTTTTAATCAGCTGATGATGAGAACTGTTGTTAGTACAAGGGTTTCAGCAGTGTTGGTGGATGGTGCATTCATGACACGTAGGAAATGGTATTTCATCTCCAGACTAGGAAAAATAAATTCACGAAGGTCAAGTAGATGTCTGATTTGGGAATTTTAACTGTATAGATGGGGACGCTGGATATTTCTTTTTTTTTTTTTAAAGGATTTTTTTGGGCACTAGTGGCCTTTATATGACAGTATATAGTGACAGGAAGGGGGCAGAGAGTGGGGAGTGACATGCAGCAAAGGGACCTGGACCGGGAATCGAACCGGGGCCGACTGCGCTGAGGAACTGTAGCCTCTGTTCATGGGGCGGCTGCTCAACCAACTGAACTAATCACCGCCCCGACGCTGGATATTTCTGGTCAGGTAGTATGATGTAAAACTGAGCTGCAAATCTGAACAGCTCACTGAATGAGGTGAATGAGATTTCTGACGTGAGGATGCAGCATCCATGATTTCCACGGTTTCATTTATCTGTAGGTCAGACTGCAGGAAAGTTTTCCAGTTGACCTCAGCGTTCTTTTACGAAGCCAGGTCCAGATAAGGGGGCAGCATTTCTGAATGTTTCGACCGAAATCTGTGGCGTGTGCAGTGATGATGGGTTGTGAAATTTTCTACAGAGATGTTGTGCTGCTCATGCAGAGATTTTCTCTACACTTTTGAGTCTGCTTTAAATGCAGCACCGTGTCAGGACTTGAAGATCATGCTCATTTATTGTTTTTTTTTTTTTTTTTTTAATCAGACCAACTTTACAAATAAATAGCTTCAGCTTTTTGGTTCATTATATTGTTTTTCTCCAATTTTCTCCAACTGAACTCCATGTAGGAATTTAATTATTGCTAATCAATGTGTTTTGTTCCTGTTTACATTTTATGGTGATATTCTAAGTTATTTAAACTTAAAGTGACGGATATGGAAAATTGAACTTTATTCTTTATTTTCATTATTTGTCTAGTAGATATTCAGCATATACACTCACGCTGGTAACAGGTTGGACCCCCTTTTGCCTTCAGTTCTCAATTGCATAGATTCAAAAAGGTGCTGGAAACACTAAGAGATGTTACTTCATATTGACATGATGGCATGCATCACACAGTTGCTGCAGATTTCTTGGCAGTGCATCCATGATGAGAATCTCCAGTTCTCCACCACATCCTAAAAGTGCTCTGAGATCTGGTGACTGTGGAAGCTAGTGAACAGCAACCTCATTTTCATGTTCAAGAAACCAGTTTAAGATGATTTAAGCTTTGACATGGTGCATTATCCTGCTGGAAGTAGCCACCAGAAGATGGTACAGTGTGGGTATGAAGGATGATGGTCAGCAACAACACTCAGGTAGGCTGTGGTGTATAAATGGTAAATTAGTTGTATGGCTTTCTAGTAATATGTTGACCACTCAATGTGGTTTTAAATTACATGTCACATTCAGCCATTCTCACACATGTTCATTCAGCACTTAAATTATTTTTTTTAATACTAAATGCTTTTTGCTATCACACATCATTCATTGCCTGATCGGCACATCAGCAGCAACGTGGGGTTGGATGTCTTACCCAGAAGACACTATGGCATTTCATGTGGGTAAGCCAGGAATCGACCCACGTAGACTGCTCTTCCATCTGTGCTAGCTGCCCTAAAACAATGCTCAGATTGGTACTAAGGGCCCAAAAGTGTGTCAAGAAAACATCCCCACACCATTACACCATGACCAACAGCCTGAACAGCTGATTTAAGGCAGAATGGACTCATGCTTTCATGATATTTACGCCAAATACTGACCCCAACTTCGAAATGTTGCAGCTGAAATGGAAACTCATCAGAGCAGGCAACATTTTTCCAAATTTCTGTCTAATTTTGGGGAGTTTATGTGAATTGTGGCCTCAGTTTCCTGTTCTTAGCTGACAGGAGGGTACTTGAGGTGGTCTTCTTTTGGTGTAGCTCATCTTGCTCCGCATGCCTTGTTTGGAAGCAGTAGTTATCTGAGTCACTGTTGACTATCACCACCAACCAGTCTGCCTATGTCTCGTTCATTTCAGACATGAACGAAGCATTTTTATCCAGACAACTGCTGCTCACTGGATATTTTCTCCTCTTCAGACCCTAAGTCCCCTTTCATCCTCATTCTGATGCTCAGTTTAAACATAAGTTAGTTGTCTTGACCATATTTACATGACTAAATGCATTGAGTTGCTGCCATGTGATTGGCTGATTAGATATTTGTGTTAACAAGCAACTGAACAAGTAGACCTAAGTGACTGGTGAGTGTGTATTTAGCATGTACTACTTAAGCCAACTATTCTATAAGTTTATAAGTTTGAGTAATCCATTTCAGATGCATCCATCACTTTACTCACTTTACTGCTTCACTGCCATCAGGATTTCAACATATGTAAATGTGTTGCTGCCACAATGTTAAGGCTGACTCAGTATTTAAATGAAAATGTTTTTAGTTAAGTCATCATTTCTACTTTGGCATCAAAGCTGAGCTCTTCAGCACTCTTTCTATGTTAAACCTGTGAGCTGTAGACATAGCTATGATTTACATCCTGTAACACCAGGAAAGAAAACACTGAACCCACATTTTACACCAATTTAGTCACATATTCAGTGGACACAGCTGCAGGTTTAAATTACTCTCTAATAATTATGCTATTAACTCCTGGAATGATCATTTGGTTGTGAATAGAGGTAAGAAATCAGGTTTTTTGGACCTGATAGCTGGCTGCGTTCGCTCCCTGGCTGTATCACCACGCACTGGATGAATATCCAATCAGCACAGTCAATTTGCTGAGTCATGCTCGGGTTGCTTTCAAATACCCCGCAGGTCCGGGGGAATAATTAAGGAACACGGTTCCGTTTTCCCGTTGAGCTTTTTTCCACCTATTTGTTTATTTCCATGGCTCAGTTAACTGAAGTTAACAGGCACCGAAGAAGTGGAACTTCTGTATTTTAATGTATTTAACATCTGCTTTTTACATGGCTGTAAATGCCTCAGATAAACCTCCCAAAGCTCCCGTTTGAAACATCTACAAATGATCATTATTACATCTGTTTCATCCAAAAGAAATTAGATTTTAGGGAGGGGGGAGCTTAGAGTGGATGTTTTTAATCCCTAGAAACTATAGTTTATATGAAGACATATTTCTACCTTGAGCTGTCCTCCTCTTCCCTCCTAATGTTATTCATTCTTCTGCATTTCAGTGCAACTGCTCTGTTCTCCAAGTTTGCTGATGCATAGAAATAAGTGCACTTTAAAGTTTTTGGAGGTGAAAGAGCAAGGCGCTACAGCAGCCTGAGAGGATTCAATTACTAACTGTTATATTAGAAAGGAAAAGGGAGAAAAATGCTTATATTTTTTCATTTAGCCATTTTTTCTTCCTCGTTTTTAGCTCTTTCTCCCGCTCTGCATTGCATTGTTCTTCAGAGTTTAGCACCATTGCATTAGCAATTCTAATGAAGGATGGTGCTGTACTTTGTTTGATCCACGGGGAGTGATACGAGGGCATTTTTACTGAGAAGTAGCAGGTATCAAAGGCAGAAGACGAGACGCTTTCTCATCTGCGAGAGACAGAGTGTGATGTTGTAGATGTAAATGCGAATCTACTAAAAACTTCACACCAGGTGAGATTGAGTTAAACTATTTAGGTTATTTTTAAAAGATGGTTGGAAATGCGTTAATGCACGTTACCTGAACCCAGATTTTGATGAATGGATCCGGTTTTTCCCGCGAGTTTGACAGATGTTTTATTACTTCCAGAACATTGTTGCTCCCGTCTTGCATAATGTGGTTAAGGTGCACGCAGCCTCTTGTTTCTCTGGTCACAGCTGTTTCCAGGCTGCCATCTGGGTTGTTAGACTTTGAGGAAAGAAGGTGCAGACAGGTGTGTGTCAACATGTATGCCTGAATGGCTGCTTGTGTATCCGGGTCTGCTGTTTCTCTCTCCATCAGTGTGTGTGTGTGTGTGTGTGTGTGAGTGCCCTCCCTGCCTGTCCTGTCTGCTCCGGCCCAGCAGCTGCCATCCCAGGCCAGATAGGATGACATGACCTTCGCTGGTAATGAAAAGGCACTGACAAATCACTGTCTGCTTCTCATAGAGGGAGTGGAGGAAGAGGAGGAGGAGGAGTGATGCTGACGCCATCATCTCTCTGTCTTTCTCTGGTTTCATCATTTTATTTTGTTTTTATGCAAGTGTGTCTACATTTATGTCTCCTGTGAAGAAGCAGTACTGAGGCGACGGGATCTGCTTCACCCTCTCTGTCTGCACTAAGTCCCCCCCCCCAATCCAAATTGGCCTTGGATGAGGAGAGGGATTGTCTTGGCAAAGATGTGAAAAGGCTATGCCTGGTTGCGCACCAGTCGTTTCAGCAATCTATTAAGTTCAACGCAGAGGGGAGAGAAAGCGTCCCCACTTCTTACTTATTTCTCTCCTGTACCACAGCCTGCGCTGCATTTACAACAAGATGCTTTTCTTCTTCATTTCAGGAAGAGCTAAGTGTTGCAGACACAGGTGTGTATGTAATCACCTGTTATGATACGGTGCTGATCTTGTTTTGGTCTCATCCTCACACCCACACCGGCCCCTTTGCGCCTCCTCCCTCAAACCATTCCCCTCAACTAGCACGGGGAAAATGCTTTTTCCGTGTTTGTCATTCTCAGTTTCACTCTTTACCTGTGCACACTCCTCTTTTTTTTTTTTTAGATAGACTTTTCTCCCTGTGGCTCTGACACACACTCGCGCAGCCGCTTGACATTGATTTCCGAGCTGACTGGGACATGTTTTATATTCTGAGTTGTGGCGAGTGCGTCTCACGGTCTGAGGCCGTTTCGCCTTCGGTAGCGTCACGACGACCACTCCCGGCTACTCGCACAGCCGACACTGTGGGTGCATGCTCACTTTACTCTGAACATTTGCTAATAAGCACCACAAACATTTATGAAAATGATCTCTTTGTCAATTCTGCCACTACAGGTCTTGAAGAGCACAATGAAATTTTAATTTGCAGATCAAATTTCAATTAAGCTTCGCAGGTGAAGTGATTGAAAACCTCTTAAATAAATTTATGCTTGCAGGTCCCATTTATGCTGCAGGTTAGAGTTGTAAACAGCATTCTGTAAGGTTTTGCACCTCCTGAAATATTGATCACTGGCCACTTCCTCCTTGTTTGGTGCATGATCAGCAGCCTGCCAGCCACTTTATCCTCAACCCACCTCTGTGTGCACATCTCCAAACAGCATTCTAATGTATTATTAATGGTCTCACAGTTGCAAACCAACAGCCCACCGCCTACAAGTATCCATTACTCCCTGTTGGTGCATTTTAACCAATATGAACTGCAGAGCAAATTGCTCCAATTAATTTGAATTAAGGTGGAGAGGGAGATGGCAGGATGGGGAGAAGATAGCAGACAGTCATGAGAAGGAGAGGCAGGGAAATTATGTTGTTTATCTGACATGAGGGGGTTGCTTTTATATCACATCTGATAATATTAGAACCACCAGCATGAGAGGGCTTTAAGCTAAATGAAGCATGCCAATTTTTTTTTTTTTCCTTAAGATGTTATTGTGGACAGTAGCTAAGCAACAATACAGTGACTAGATTGGCAGAGAAACAATGATTAACAGCTTTAGTGTGAAGCTAAATTTAATTAAACTATTTAATTTGGTTGAGTTTTTAAAAACATGATTCACTCTCTCTCCACAGAAGCCGGGCTGTCAATGACTTTCATCCCTCGAGCGCAGACCTTCCCCAGCTTCCTGTCTGACGAGCCTGAGCAGGAGGAGAGCCACCACCAGGAAGAGGCACCGTCGCCCTCTAGTGGCTGTGAATCCAGTTGCAGCCTCAGACCCCTTCAATGACAGAGAACGGCTCGACCAGCTGTGGACACTGAACTCATCACTGTAGAGAGGATGTAGAAATCTGTATAGGGACATGTGTAAGATATTATTTCCTGGTCATACTTACAAACACTAGTGTCAACTGTAGAGCGAGCAGGATGCGAGGTTGTGAGATTGTGTGATGTGTGAATGCAGGTAAAGTCAAAGATTGCACCAAAAATCCTTTTTTGTGTTTTATGTTGTCATCCTGTTAGAGCCTGCATGACCCACTTCCTCCTACACTTTTTTTTCTTCTGGAGAAGTTAAAGGCACCAAAAACTCCTAAGATCTACTGTAAAACAATGTTTTAGAATGAAAAAGAGGGTTTTGTTCCAAAGTTGATGAAATCACATCAGGTTCAATCCAGCAATGTGCAGCCTCAGCAGCCAGTTCAAGAGAAACTCAACCGGTTTTGACACATAATCCTCCCACACTTACCGAACTCTGCTCTCGCTCAAAAATGTGAAATCGATCAATGCCTTACAACAAAACAGCTTGATGTTCATGGCAGTGATGAATCAGCTAAATCCCGTAATCGGTTACAACCAGAAAAAGGCAAAAGTCATTCAGAGACGTGCTTCAGGGAACAAAAAGGGTTGGACGGTCATGTCAGAAATGATAAAAGTGCAGCCCTCTCGCAGCCTCTGCTTTAAACTGCCAGCGTTACCTTTCTGCAGAGCGATTTGATTTTAATAGCTTCCCGACTCTCAAGCAGCTCCATATACAGCAAGAAGCTGAAAAGTTGTTCATTAATAGACGGGAGATGTGCAAAGCAGAGGTAAATCTGGCACCATGGTTAACAGAAGATGATGCAATAGACTTTTACCCCAACAAGAAAATAAATTCCCACTAATATTTAAAACAGATATCAGTTAAAGGAGCAGGAAATGTGCATCATCATTATGTTGCCATGTGAGTTTCTTCTTCAACCTGGCAGGACCATCTGCTACTGCTGCTACCATTCCTCTACTTTTACCCCAATATTTACTTTTATTCTCAAATTAAACCCCAAAATATTAAATAAAAAAATCTTAAAAGGATTTTGAGATTACAAATCCAAGACAGAACGGACAGAATGGCAGGACTGAGATTAAAACTTAATTTAACTGCGACTTGTGCACCACTGAAAATGCTACTGATAAAACACTAGTAGTTAAGCTGCACACATGTCAGAGGCCAGGTTGCTGATCCCAGCTTAAACTAACTTTCATCAGAGAGAATCATCCAGGCAGACGACGAGAGGATGGCGAGAGGAGGAAAAACCGCAGGTTTATAAGGCATTTTGATCGTTTCGCTAACAAAAGCAGCTTTTTTTTCTCTGCAGGGTTTCTAAAAGATGGACGTAGCTTTGGTTTGGAGACGTGAAGCAGATGCAGAAGTGCCTTAAATCTGAATTATTTCAGTTCTTTAATTGCGATAAGAAGTCAGATGGTCTAAAGCTCCACGATTTCACACTAACTTCTCATTTGAAACCTTTGTAAACTCGTTGGGGAAAATGTTTACTATCTGCTTCAGTTTTCATGCCTTCAGCAAAGCATGATGATCCTGTGTGGAGTAAACAGACACTAATTTCTATGTGTGGGTGTCTGCAGGCTCCACCTCACACACCCACTGTGTCTGTTTAAATCAACATGGTGACAAAATGCTCCGCTGGCAGCATCATGGTGGTTATGTCCATCTTTTATTTACAGATGATCCCTCCTCATATTCCCCGCCTCACATTCAGACATGCAGCTACAGCGACTTATAAAGATCGTTTTTACATTTAGGGTTATGATGTACTGGTGTCATCTGAGGAAAGCAGGATGTTTTCCATCTGCAGAGGTTTGACGGTCGGGGCAGCTTTGCTGTTAGCATATAAACAGGGTATTGATCTTTAACACTGGTTATCTAAGGGTGAAAATATGTTGTTGCCATGGCAAAAATAGGTTGAATTTGCTTCAGTGCCAGAAACAAGTAGTGCATTGTTTTTCTGGGTTTGGTAATAGGGATCTTCTTAATCATGAGGAAAGTGGAAAAACTGAATTTCCGAGTGAAGGTTTTTAGCTGGTTATGGCTGTTGCTCTTTGAATCAGAAGCAGTCTGGTTCCACTTCTCTGGTCAGCAAACATAACGATCATATCTTTAATTAATATTGCTTTGTTGTTAACATCAATTTGACTTCAAAGTGTTTACTGACCTGAGAGATGCGAGCCAAAGCTATAACCCCAGGGGACCAGCTGGTGGCTACTGGCACCAACAGAGAAGAACAGGAAACTCGAGGTCTCCCAGTTCTGAGCACCGAGTTTTATTACTGCTTGGATGTATGCACGAGGACCACAGATCGGAACGTAGTCTGACTCTTAATTCTGATACACTAACCTAAATACCCTATGATGGGGGTGGTATCATTTGTGCACGTTCATACGTTACACTCATGTTTCTCTCAGCCTAAAAGTATGTGCGTAAACTATCCAACATCATCCAGTTTTTTCCCGTACAAGGTCTTTGTGACCCTTGTTCTCTTCACCCAAAGTCATGTGTTTTCTTGCCCACGTGGCTCTTTCACTTCCCAAATTGGTCATGAGCTGGGGTTTTAGGGCTGATGTGGCTCGTTTTTGCCAAAGCTTATCTCATTACAGCCTTCATAACTCCATAGCTACAGTATATGTTGCCTGTACTTTGATCATCCTAATGCTTCAGTTCTAGAAACTTCTTCTTGAGCAGACTGGGCCTTATTCGGTACCCATATTCCAATATTTTCTGTGTTATAAAAAAATAATCAGTTAACATATTTGAGGAACATTTGCCTAGAAATGTGTCATCACATAGGGATGCATGATATAATCGGCCCCCGATCGGGTTTGGCCTATATAGGCCTTAAAACTGAATGTCGGACATCGGCCACCCCACCGATATTTAATCGATATTTAACCGATCAGCCCGTTGTTTCTAGTCTAACCCCTCCCCACAAAAAAACCTCTTCAAAAACTTATTTTTTACAGACTTTAAAACTTCTAAAAACTAGGGGTGGGGAACAAATATTGACACACTGAAATATTGCGATATTTTCATATGCCAATATCATGTTGACATTTAAAAATGTGGTATTCATCTATTTTACTAATGAAATCCTGCGAGAATTCATGAAAATTTTGTGATATTTTCATATGCTGATATCATATTGACATTTAAAAACACAGTATCAATCTATTTTACTGACGAAATCTCGCGGGAATTCGCGAAATATCATGAGAGTTTGTAACAGAACGATGAAATCTTGCAAGATTTTGTAAGTAAATTAGATCAATACTGTGTTTTTATATATCGAAAATTTGAAAATATCACGATATTTCAGTGTATCGATATTTTTTCCCACCCCTATTTTTCAAAGTATCGGAAACGGATAACACAACTGCTATTTGCAATGACTGCTTATTTCTTCAGCTTTTATATTGGTATTGGTACTGGTATCGATATCGGTTATCGGCCACATGAGTTCTAGAATATCGGCATATTGGATATCGGCCAAAATTCCAATATCGTGCATCACTAGCTTGATATCATCTGAACAGACATGACATTACAACATGAAAAACTTCAGATATTTAAGCTACAAGCCTGGATGTCCTTTACTGCTTTTACAGTCCTGTTTGAAGCCGTATGAGTTATACAGAAATGATCAAACAAATTGAAACATATTGAACATCTACCCAGTCCTCGCTCAGTACAAAGTGCCTTCAAACATGGACTGCAGAGTGTGAGATCCAACCAAAGCAACAACTTTGGGCTCTAAGTTTACAGCTGTTGTCAGGATAGTTCGATCTCTGCAGTCAAAAACAACAAAAAAGAAACTGTAAAGTTTTCTGAAATTGTCAACCCAGCTGTGAAATGACAATGCTACACCTGAAACACTGAGTAGAACCACTGCTGCCCACTGGCAACTCTAATTAGAGGAGTAATCTCTTAAACGTACAGCATGAGGTAAATCTAAATATATCCGTGTCAAAAGTTTGCCGGTGACAATCGGCTGTAGGAAGCGAAGCAGTCTTTTATTTGTTCCTGTTTGTCTGTCGGTCTGTAGGTTTTAGATTCCAGAGGAGTTGGAAAAATACAAGCACATTTTGTCTAAAAATCTCATTTTTAAGTCACCTTATCTCTTTGTATTTATTTAAACAAGCCCCACCTTCATGTAACAAAGTCTCACCTGAGGTCGTTAGTCAGCATCTGAGACCGGTTGATCATCGACAAGGCGGCTGTTTACATGTCTGGCCGCATGTCCGAGCTCGAGCATGGTTGAATGGATGTAAATTACCCCCCTCTACATTTGGGTCGGACCACTGGAGAAAATTCTAGCTGTTTTATGATCCTCATCACCAGCTTTTGTTGTTTATTGTAGACATTCACCCGTTTGTAATGTGCCAGATTTCTGTTACTGTCACAACCTGATTGTTTGTGTCCCACAATGTTTTGTGTTGTCAGTTTATATTTTAATAGCACTTTGAATATGAGTGTAGGACTACAGTTTTCACTAAATGTACATATGTAATGTTTTTGATGATCCAGAAAAAGGTAATAAATTGAATGTTCTATCACGTATCATCATTTTTCTCCAGAGGACAGGTGGCAGATTTAAATGCAGCTCAAGTAAAAGCTGGATTTTTGATGAGACCAACATTTAAAACTGCATAAAACTGCTTTACACTTTTAAATTGGCTTTTGCTCAAAGGTAAGTGTTAAAAAATTACTCTGCTAGCTTATAGAAACTTGTTTAATTTTTCATTCCAAAAAAAGCCTTGACATGCTCTCCGTTATCTAAACCTTGTGGCTACATCTTATATGGTGGCTCAGTCGGTGAACAACCAACAGGGTGGATAGTGGATCAGCGGGTTATCACCACACAACATAAAGTACCTGAAAATCCCCATCAGAACTGAGGAAACCAGTGGAGGCAAAATATCTTTAAAACTTATGTGTCTCTCGGCCAGATTGTATAAAACCATAGACAGTATACAGAATACACCTTATGTTCATGAGACCTGCTGGTTTCTGAATAGCTGGAGTGTTTTTTGGGGGCAGTTCACACTGTCGCCATCTTGGCCGTGTCGCGGAAAATACAAAACGGCAAAAAGAGGGGGGCTGTGAGTGTTGCAGCAAGTGATTGATAGCCAATGAATCCTGAGGTAAGAGCAAACCCGGAATTAAGGAGAATTAATGGAGATAAACGGGCTAAAGCCGCCAGCTAAAACCACCGTTGTGCTACTCTGCTACAAGCTAAGGCCTTGCTGGGAGCTAGCCACCAGCACTAACGCCGGCAGCTTATCTGCTGTCTGTATTCAAAAGGGCACGCCTCTAATTATGTGTAATTTCAAGATTAATAGGTCAAGAATAAACTTAACCTATTAAACCTAAAATGATTTTCTGAACCAGGCGGTAAACATTCCTGCTGTTTGCCTTTTTTTTTTTTTTTTTTATCTTGGGCGTCTACTGTATGAGAATTGGAGCCAGCCCCTCGTGGATGAGGTGTGAACTGCAATTATTTTTGGCTATCCGGGTCGGCTTTACTTTTATCCACCGGAGGGTTCCGCTTCCATAAAACACACCAGTGAAACTAGATGGAAAATTCAGCTTTGTGGAAAACCAGTTCACTTTACAAGTTTAAAATGGGCCACTGATCCCGAGTAGAGGATGCGCTCTCTGAGTGAAGCTGAATGTGGGAAGATTTTTCTGACTCTCAGCTCATAGTGTGTGTATTTGTTTCTTTTATCAACATAGACTATAGACCAAAGCTAATATTTCTGTGCTGTACAGAAGTACCACGCATGTTCGAACATTAGCCACTCACTTGGAAAAATATTAATAAAATTTTTCATGCATTCCTCTGACTGACATTACATTTACACTGATTTTACTTTATCATTTTACTACTATTTATTTATTTTTTAGTTTATTTGTTTCACTGATCTTTGTCAAATATTTTAATATTTACAATGTGTCCATATTTTGTTTATATCTTTAATGCCCTTGCAGAAGCAACTGTAGCAACAGCAATTTCCCCCAGGGATCAATAAATTGTTTCTGATTCTGATATTAAACTTCAATCAAGATCACTCAATTTGGGGACGCTGAGAACAGATGGTGCCAAAATGCTCTTAAATGGCCATTTTAGAGACTTCATCCTGAACTGCCTGCACAAAAACCTTTATCTGAGTTGACCTATGCAGACGGTGTTCACACTAAGGATAGACCGATACATTGACCGGCTGATATTTGCGTTTCATGGTGGTATCGGCATCGGCCGATACATTAGGTGTGTTGACCGATACCCCCCTTGGCATAATTTACAGGCAGGTGTCTATACAGACAGCAGTTCTTATATATATATTGCATGTTTAATGTTTGTTTTTGATATTGTTATAAGTGCATTTCCATTTCTTTTTTTATATATTCATCACAAGTTTAATGTTTCTATTTAATATTTGTTTACACGTGCACTGTTTCCCTTTTTTCCCCCATCTTAAGAGTTTTCAAAATTAGTTTTCCTTGTGTTTTATTTTTGGGTCAAATACAGTATCGGCCCCAAATATCAGCAGGTCGTATCAGCCATTGGCTGATAAAAAAAAATATTGGTATTGGTCCTAAAAAATCTGTATCGGTTGATCCCTAAGTTCACAAATTGCACCATACTCACACAGGGTCAAAGTGCATTCGACTGCTTTTGATTTTGCCCTTTTAGACAACTTTTTATTTTATTTTATTGTGTAATCCTCATTTATTCTTCACGTTTTCCCATTTTACCCCTGTTTCCTTTACTATGAGTCCAAAAAGTGTTCACTTTATTGCAGTTATACTCACATTATTGGAGCCTTAAAACATAGGCACAGGGCTGAAAGGGTTAAAGACTCAGGTCAACAGTAATTTGGGTTTTTAGAAATAGCTTTTGGCTATCAGTAAGTATTCACACTCCCACACCACAGGAAATTCACTTGCAATAACACTTTTATTGTTTTGTTTTTTCGCCAGTCTCCACCAGTCATACACACCAGTTTCAGTATTTCACATCACACACTCTGAATCACAAGTATCACAGTCAAATGTACAGTTACAGTTTCTGCTGTTTCATCAGCAACAGCAGGAAGAAAGAGGAAAGAAAAACAACAAAGAAACTATAATGTCCCTTTTTGTTCCACATTTCTACCTTGTCCACATTTGTCTCGCTTCCTAGGGGAAAAGCCCATACATCCATTACTGCCTCTGCCACTGCCTCCATTTCTATGGAGATAAATGAATCAGATTACACCAACGGCACACAGCTTAATCGTACCACAGAGCCACAAACCTCAGTACTGGCACACAAAAGAAGCAAGCTTACAAATAAAAAGGAATAAACATAAAATTGGCCAACAGTTGACAGTTCATCATGAAAATGACTTTCTTTTTCACATTTCACAAAGCAGAGAGAAAACAGGACGCACACTCACGAGTAAAAGGACAGACAAACTATATGGAGTCATAAACTGCAGCGCAGGATTTGCTAATTAGAGTTTAGCTTTTATACAAAAGAGTGTGCCGGAGCTAGAAAGCAGCCATCCCAGACAGAAAGCCTGGTGGGGAGAGAAGGAGTCTCAAGTGATGGTACATTGCTGAGTGACTGCTTTTCTTTTCTGTTAGATGATTAGACACTATTGTCAAGCTTTGAATGGAAACCAGGAGGGATGAAAGTGAAAAGAGTGCAATTACACAGGCTTTTGTCAATCGTTTTACCCGGGGGTTAGAGAAGTGAAAAGAATGATTATGCTGGCTTTTGTCTTCTCTTCTGCACGGCGGTTACTGTCAAATATTGTTTTGCCAAAAACAAATGTTTCCTCAACAGTAATTACATACTACATTTAATTAGCGGGAGCAAGGCCGGTCCCAAACATCCCTGTCAGCTTTCCGACTCCGAGATGAGCACCAGCTTGTTAACTCGCTCCAAACTGCTGTGTGGATATTAATCAAAGTCAGCGTGATCCCGGCATCTGATTAAAAAAAAAAAACTCAAATAGATCATTATAATCTGCACTTGCCAATATTTGTTTGCTCTTGCTCACACATACACCGATGAAGTGTGTGTGCGGCTGAGACAATGACAGCTTTGAAAGGCACAAAGTACACCCTGGCATCACGCCGTAGTTACTGCACGTCTGCTCTCTTATGCTGATGCTTATGTGTGGTTTGCAGTGGTCGTGCAGTCTGCAGGTTGGCATAGATGGGGCAGGTTTTTATCTGCCGGGACTTCTTTGGGATCCTGGGACACACGCGGACGTTTTCGTAGAGGTTTGGCTGTGTGAAGGGGGGGCAGATGTTAGTCTTTGAGGTGTTAGAAAAACAGATTTATTAAACCAACAGTGCAGCTGCATGGTAAAAGGTAACGCATTATAATATAATATACGTCTCATAAGAGTTTTGATTTCAGGTTTTTTTCCCCCGACATGTTGGAAACATTTTCCTCTTCCACATCATCTAAACTGCACTGTTGGTTATTGTGACGTTTTAGTTGTGCTAACAAACATTAATAATGTGTCAGGTCATCTGCGATGGGAATAAAGTTAATTGTAAAGTGGAACTGCATTGTAATTAAGAGCATATCTGATTAAAAGGTAAGGAAGGGCCTTAAAAGTATCAAGTGTAAAGACAAGAGTGGATAAAATGAGGAAACCGACTCCTACCTGTCTCTGAGATGGATGCAGCTTGACTCGGTACTCCTCTCTCCTGTTCTTCTTTCTGCAGGGATGAGCAGTGATTTTTGTGTTTTTTCATTATAAGTAAACTAATGATTTCTTTCTTTCTTCAGAAGGAGCAAATACTGAAGTTGTTACACATGTGACGGCTTCATGGTGGGTCTGATTTATGTTAATGTTAAAGGAATATTTACTTTGTTTTATTTAGTTATTGTCATACAGAGGACAGAAAGCTGTTTAGAGACTCACTAAGGATCCTGGCAGAAGTTAAGCTAACAGCAACTCAGGAGGAGGACTGAGAAAAACAAATATTCACCCCTAAATCAACTTGAATCTTAAAAGTTCATACAAATGTTATTAGTAGGGAATTTTTCACCATAAAATTCACAAATCAGGTGGTTTCAGTATGTTAGGGTTAGTACAGAATATGAATGACCACCTCAACTAAGAATTAAAAGCTAAAGCAAAGAAATGTTTTAAGTAATGTTTTGAAAGCTTTGAAGACTAGGCACTTCTAACATGTAATGGCAGCCCATTAAAGCCATTTTTTTTTTATCCTTAACACATATCAGTGCTCCAACTCCCATCAAATGAAGCTGGTACAGCAGTTTTAGGGCCAATCTCAATTCTCCCTCAAGGATTATCAATTAGCCCCTCCCCCTCTGTTTTGCGCGTTCATGTGTAGGAGTAGGGGGGTCTCTCCATCCTGTTAGGTCAGGCAGGGTTACTCAATTTGGTCCTAAGATGGCCGCAATCCAGCAGATTTCCCAAGTCTTCCTGCTCCAACACAAGTTAATGTGTCATTGTGCAGAGCTTGATTGGCTATTGGATGTATTTAATTTGAGTCAGGTGTGTTAGAGCAGGGAGAGATGGAAGACCTGCTGGATTGTGGCCCTCATAGGTCCGATTTGAATAACACTGTCGGGACTTCTTTGCACACTTACAACAAAGGGGTATGACAAATTTGTGAATCACCAGAAAGATGGCTGCCCCCCAGTCAAAAAATAATCCACAAATGTAAATAGTTTCTCCATACCTAAAGTTTTAAAATGTATGGCAGCTGTTGCATTGTCTAGTTTAACGCTGTTTAAATGTTTAACGGTCATTTTCTTTGCAAAAGCAGCTAGAAATCATTGGTACTACTATGAAGCTTCAGAGATATAAACGCTACCAGGCTGAAAACCTGCGGTGCTCTGCAGGCAGCCCCGATAATCTACAGCCATAACGTGTTCAATTGGACTCGCTTGGTAACGTGAATCCACAGCTGACGGCTTGATTTCTCGAGATTTACCGCAACAGCTCAGCGCGCATCTGCTTACACACTAGCCGGCAGGGACCACTGATGACGTATGAGATGTGTTGAAGGGGGTGACTTTCAGCCCTTTCAGTTCAGAGGCTTCTAACTTCACACATATTGTTTTGTCCATTTAGGGACACTGTAGTAAAAATGGCCTCCATATATGTGGATCCCCATCAAGTACATATAAATGGCTCATTCAAAGAAAACAAACATATAACAGCTATTATGGTGAAGCAATTACACATCAATAAAACAGTTTTGAATTAAAGCAACCCTCACTGATCTATTATTTCAGAAAGCACGGCAAAATTGTTTGAATATCAACAGTCCACTCCAAAGACCCATCCCCCATTCCCTCAATGCAGACAAGCAGGTTGCAAGGATTGGTTGGAGTTTTCAGTGAAAATTTAGATTAGAATAATATTTTATTTTGATTAATCATGGGTCTGTCTTGTATTTCAGAGCTCCATTACCTCATCCATAGCATTTTACCCTAATAAAAAAATAGTGCAACAATGCAACATCGGTAAGGACTGCTTTATTATTACATTTTTCTGCCACTGACCTTTGGTTTTGTCACACACTGCACCTTTAATGAATCTCAATCATTTTTAATTTTGCTGTACCACATTAGAGGATTACCTGTGCCTCATTGCTACTATGATGATGGCAATCAGCAGAGCGAGTCCAGCAGCTCCAGCCCCGATGTAAATATACATCATGTATAACGACAGGCTGAATCCACCTAACGATTAAAAGATGGGACAATAAAAAGAAAAGCATCAGCTTAAAAATAGTGACAACTGAAATCAGAAATGGAACGATATGGTTTTCTAAGGGTAAACTCGTCATCATTAAGTCAAAGCACAACACGCTCACAGCTCAGAAACTTGTCATGGGAATTTGTGGTTTTAGCAAATTTGACTTTCATGTTGCAGTGCTCATGAATGCATCAGCCGCCTTCACAAGCGCTGTTTTCTTCTTCTCATTCTCCCCCATCAATCACTGTACTCTGTGAGGTGCATTTGCACCAATAAATCATTCTCAGTATGAAAAATGATTCATCATGTAGTCACGTAGTTGACTGCACAGCATGTGTGTTGGTTTACTACCTGGAGCAGCAACGCTGAGCTGCACGGTGGTGGTCTGCACACCCACATCCGTGTTAAAGGTACAGCGATAGAAACCACTGTCTTCCTCTCCAACCTCAGTCAGGAGCAGACTGACATCCAGGTTGTCGGTGCAGTCGACCCGGCCTCTGTCGCTGTAGTCCTCAGACACAAGGCCGCCCCCCACCTTCTTGCAAACTCCGATGATGCCCCAGGGGTCACCATGAAGCATCCTCTCCAGAATGACCTGGTAGACGGTGCCGTTGTGTTGGTGGTCACATTTTATGGTGAGGTTGTGGCTTTGCTCTACTTTCAGCTCTGTGTCTGCCACAGTCACCTCTGGGGGAGGGGTCTCTGTACCGTTCTCTTCCTCTGGTGGCTCATCTGTGAGCACAGGAGGGAGGACGTCACAGAAAAGATACATCTTAACATAAACAGCAGATTAATATTCAAATAAGTTTCTTTTCTAATGAGTTTTCTTTTAGTCATTCAGCTGGTGCTTTTACCTAAATCCTCCACATTAATGTTCCTGGTCCAGGGCCCCTGGGGGAAGGTCTGAACAGAACATTTATAGAGCCCAATATCCTGATGAGTGACGTTCCTAATGGAGATACTTCCATCCAAAGGCGTGGTCCTCAGGAACTCCACTCTCTCTCTGTAATGGTGAGAAAAAGCAACTCCATACTCTGGATGGAAAACAGCCACCGGGTGCTTGTCTGGCACTTTGGTCCAGGACACCATGCTGAGGTTGCCGGTCCAGGGGCACGAGCAGTCCAGCACCATCCCCTCCTCCAGCCGAACCGTCACACGCTCCTGCTGCTGGACAGCAACTGGACACAAAAGCTTTTTCTGTCAGCATCTGGGTTCAAACTCTACACTTGTAGAGAATAAATAAAAAGTAAAATAAAAGAAAGTACAACCCGATACATGAAGGTTCATGCTGGTTATACTTAAGTTTAAAAACTGCAAGCGGTGACCTGCTTCCTTTTACACCAACACAATCATTTTCTTTCCCAAGACTCGTCTCCATGTAGAAGATTACCACTGCCTTTCACTTATTTTAAGGCCGTCGCTTGGGTAATGGTAATTAGGCTGAGTTAAGCCTGCACCCAAACACAACGGACAAAAGATCCATGTTCCCTTGAGCTTTTTATCCGAGCTGAATGTCCACTGATTGAGATCTGGCAGGTTTTGAATAATCAAGTGTAAGAAAACTTTCAAAAGAAAGCCCTCCTTCTATTTCTTTCACCAAAATAGACTAAAAAACTGTAAAAATAAAGGATTTACTGTTTTAAAGACTCAATTAAAGCCCATAAAACTGTTTCACAGACTAAACTGTCTTAAAAACACCCTTTGAATCAACATAGAACATGACTCCCAACTTTGTAAAGAGTAAAACATTGACAAGGCCATCTATGAAAAATGATTAACACCAAAAATATTAGCCCAGAACTATTTACATATCAAATAAATACGTACTAACTCCATACCTTTAAGAAAAGAGAGTAAAACAAGTACCACGAAGTACCAGTAGTCCTTTTGTACAGCTTCCATCTTGCCCCACCGAGGGAGAATGAAAGCTGCATTGATGAGACGAGTGGATAGGAGCTGCACTTCCTGTTAGCGCTCCGGCTACAGACACACACTTGAGCTTCTGGGACAGTTCATGGTAGACCACTGTTCTCTCATTCCACACAGAGAGGCACTCTATCACCAGGACTGGGAATGGACGGCATACTCAGGACAAAATGCCACAGAGTGGGGAGGGGTTGATGTTTCTGCATCTAAATCTACATCCATCTTCTTTTTTCTCCATTTATTTATAGAACAATTGTCATCATAAAAGTGTGAGGCGAGGTTGACAACAACTAGCCAAATAATGGTGCGAAACATGACCTTAAAACCACACAACATATCTCCAAACCAGAAGCAGAGCAGTTTTATGAAGCCTTTAAAGGAAATGACAACAGCATGCAGAAACCACTTTAATATGAAAATGAAATCACATCTGACTGATACAAAACATGATAGAAAACAAAATAAATAGTGAGATTCAGCTTTTTAGCAGCTGGGACAGGTTTTCCAGGCACTTCAGCAGGTAGGAGGTCAAAGGTTCCTGCTTGCTCTCTGCATCTATGGTTAAAGACAAATATTAGAATTAAAAAATGAAAGAGTGCAAATGTAAACTCCATTAAAATGAGAAAAAGGCGCACCTTTCTTAGAGACGGCATGAGCCTCGTCAATCTTTAGTCGAACAGAGGAACACTTTAGTGTTGTCTTAGCCTTGGATTAGAAGAAAAAAAATAAATGTTTATAAATAGATAAAAAAAAGAGCAATCTGTAATGTATTAACAGTTTTAAGTTGATTTATGAGCCGTCTTACAAATCTATATTCAATTAGGTAGAGTGAAGACGCGCCATGATTTCACTGACAATATTACTCTAATAAAGTCCAATAGGCATAATCGCCTGCAATGGTTTTATAGTATTATACCCTCTGATTGTTGTGGAGTAATGCCCACAGTGCAGATGCTCCCAAACAGCAGGTTTCCATCTCTCTACTGTCAAGACAGGACAGCAAAACCTTCACGGCTTTATCTGGAAACAAGATAAATAGATGATTAGGATCATTTATGAGTCGGAAAAATCACTGAGTTGCAAAAGGAGCAGCAAAATTGCTTTTTTTTTTTTAATTGAAAGCAAAAAATATATATTTTTTTAATTCATCAAATTGCCTAATGACGAGTATTTTTATAGAAAAATGAATGGGCTGGTTTAACACCTATTTAGGAAGATGAGTGTCACTGTGTGACCGTGTTGCATTGATCTGGTTCGTACTCTCACACCCGCCGCTCACACTGGTTTAACAGCATTTCCGAACATCGATCAGACACCTTCAGCTCATTTTTCTGTAAACTGATTGAATTCACATCTGTATGTGCATCTTCAAAAAAACGGAGAAAGAAATATTTCCACAGGAAACAGTCACATGACAGTTTCCTCACACCTGGTCTCACAACTCCCACCTGCAACTAGCACCACATGAAGGAGGGCACGCACTCTGCGTTTCAGTCTCGGAGACTTCCTCTGCTTTCTTCTTCTACAAACCTCACCTTCGCTTCATCCACCTGCAGCGCTGGTCTTTACCAACATTAAACGCTCTAAACTGAAACGTTGTGATACCGAGCCCAGAACAGTTTTATGTACAGTTATGCTCGTAGGTTTACACATCCATCCAATAAAGACAGAAAACAATCAGCTGCCAGGGAAATAAGTTGAAATTGATTAAAGTAATAACAAAATAAAAAATGACTGATTTTGTTTTGTGGTTAAACAGAAATATTAAAAACAAACAAACAAAAGTAAACGAGCATGATGAGGCTCCTGGGCTAAAATTTTGTTGAGTAAAACTTTGAGGTAATCACTTCTCAAATTTTCAGCCAGACTTCTCACCTGTGGGAGGTGGTATAACCACCATGATGGGCATCATTTTGTTTTTTTTTCAAATCATATAAAAACAACACAAAAAACATCAATTCACTAAATTATGGATTACCATTTTTTATAAGCAACAACCGATAAATTTCAGCTCCTAAAGGCTGATACAGATCACCGATACTGATAACACACACTGTATGGGGTAGCTCGTGTGTAAAATAAGAAGGGAAAGTGGTTTGGAGGCAGTTTGGGGTCTCCCCTGTGAGGCAGCAGCTTTCTTTCCTTCAATCGCAATATCTCCGCAAGAAAAACGTAAAAGTGGGATTTTCAACTTCTGCATGTCTGATTTTAAAAATTCCAACTGTATGAAGTGTAAGTTATTGGGGCAAGTCGTCATGATATCGGACTTATTGGAATAATGGAATAATTCCCTGTTATCTGCCCGATAATTATCGTGCATCCCTACGCTAAATTATAATTGAGAAAATTTTCATTCATCATTACTTTTTCCAGTTTCGTGTTATTTATTTTAATTCATCTATTCCGAACATAATCATGTGTTTAAACGTTCAAGCACAACTGTACATTCCATAATATGATTAATATGATTAATAATATGATGTGTTATTGATCGGCATTGACGAGCTCCACAGCTTCTACACTGTCAATGTTTCAGAATCACTGTTTAACAGCCGTAACAAAAATATACCCATGATTCTTAGACTCTTTCCAAGCTGTTAGCTGATAGGCTGATGCAACATTGGTTCAAAATGACAAAGTTAGTGAGCATTAGCAAGACAATCTATAAAAAAAATAAAATCAAAAGAAATCCCTCGATATGTGGACGAGTACTAGAGTGAGTTAAGAATAACTGGCAACGTGTTGCACCTCAACAGAGAACTTCTAATGTTCCTGCTTTAGTTTAAGATCTTTGTAAACACACTTCTGCAGGCTCTCGGTGTTGCTATTACATGCTAAACGTAATAGCATATTGGGGAATCTATGAGACGATGTGAGGGACGAGCTGCTCTTGGTAGAGACGGTACGACTGAAGCCTCGTGAAGCTCTGAATCACTTCGAGACGACTCACTGCTTCAAAACGTTTCATCCAGTTAGAAGAGTGATATCTGCTGGCTGTGTGTGTGTGTGTGTGTGTGTGAGTGTGAGTGTGTGTGTGTGAGATGCACTGCAGCAAAAGTGATGGTCCAGCTTCATTACTTCACTGTTCGGGGTCTCCCCGTTTCATCTGACTGTTTAATAAAAGATGCAATCTCAGTCCGTGTCACTGTTTTCATCCTCTCGTTTCTACTTTTGCACAGTTCCTCAAACATAATTTTACTGATTTCTAGATAACTTTGACTGCTATCATCTGAAGAAAGTTTTCACATCTGGTTGTAACATTTACATTTTCTACCATGTTCCAGGCAAATTTATATCTTCAATCTGACTCTTTTAATCTCGTCTTTCCTTTAAAATTTTGAATTTCCTTCAAAACCAAGATTATACGTACAGCTCATTGTGAAGATAAACTTAATTTATTATTCATTATCATTCTTAATTGCAGTTAATTTTATTTGTCCTCCTTTCTGTGCAACCTGTTGCTGACTCCTCTCAGCTTCATCTACCATCAGCCAATATCAAACATGGAGCATCACCTTTGAAAGCTGTGCACTGTTAATTTTCTTTCGTTAAAAGCACTGGAAAAGAAATCCAGGAAATCCTTCACTCTGCAGGAGCTAAGAGCAACACAAACAGAGCAACATCCTACTACAGTATGACCTCGCTTACACTAAGTGAGGAGATGAATTCCACTAATGTGGGCTTAATGCACACAGCCAGAGCCAGGAAGCTGTCAACCAAACAAATATGCAGCTAATTACCACAAAGACAGGGAGACAACAAGTCAGTCTGATATTAAGCTAACATATATCCCCTCCTGGAGCTTTATAATTCCCGCACATGAGAGGAACACGGATCTCCTTATCCAAATCTAAAGCAAACAGTGATGTCATACCGTGGGTGATGACGTGTGACTTGTTGGCGGGGCAGAAGCAGAGATTGTGAAGTGTGAGCAGCGCATGTCGCCGATGTGCCGCCAAGTCTGCCAGCAGTTCCAGAGCTCCGGTCACCTTGAGGATACTCTGCTGGCCGTCCTCAGCGGACGACAGACTGACCAGCAGCTTCAGCCACAGGCCCAGGAGACCCCCACCACCAGCACCTCCTGCTGTGGCCTTCACACCGGCTGCCTTGGGCATTGGCACTGACAGGAAACCTTGAAGGAAATTACTCTGAGAACCACAAGAGAAAGATGACAGTTCTAGCACATGAACAAGTTACACTACTCACAAAAAGTTAGGGATATTCAACTTTCAGTTTTAGGAGAACAGAATGATGCAGAATAAATATTTAACCATTGAAAAGTTTAGAGAAAGTTTAATTCAGTTCACCTGGAAAGGTTGTTGTGGATTTTAGATTAACTCTGACATCATACAAAAACCCAAATATCCTTAACTTTTTGTGAGTAATGTATTTGCTGCAACTTAGTTTAGACAACATTTCCCTGTAAGAGCTGGGTAGGTGCCATTTATAACCACTTAACACCTCAGACTCACCGAGTTTATTTTTATGTGACATGTGAAAACATTTCTAACGGGCAGCTAAAAATAAAATAAAACCGTTTTAATCAGATTTTTCTAAGTTATGTTCAACTCATTTACTCTTCTTCCTCACGTGGCACCAGCCTCCATAAAGTGAGCTCACCTTCTGCAGGATGCATCTGCAGTCCCGGGATAGAGCCAAGTTAGCCAAGAGGGAGAAAGCTAGATTCTGGATGGAGCTGTTGTCCGGGGCAACCGATGTCAGCTTCATGACAGAGTGCATCAGAGAGCTACTGGAAGAGCATTTGGACCCTGCCGCCATACCGGAGGCACCGCCACAGAGAGAACTGCATGCTGGGTACAGAAAAAAAAGATGAACTTGTGTTTCTAAGGAAATTCTCAAGGCATTAGGCCTGGGAAAAATATCGATACACTGAAATATCGCACTATTTTCATATGAAGATTTCATGTCGATATTCAAAAATGCGATATTGATCTATTCTACCAACCAAATCTCGCGAGATTTCATAAGATAACAATGAAATCTCGTGAGATTTCACAAAAACCTGGGACATTTCTTGACTGAATGACGAAATCTCGCGAGATTTCATTCGTAAAATAGATCGATACCACATTTTTAATATATCGATATGATATCAGCATATAAAAATATCGTGATATTTCAGTGTATCGATTTTTTTTTCCCAGCCCTACAAGGCATCATGTGTGAAACATTTTGATTTTGTTGAGCAGATTCGAGTTTTCACACCAGCTTCGTGACGCGTGTCGATATGATGACCTGCATCGGGTAAATGTCAGAGCAATACTTCTCAGCAAAGCATGCAGGTAAAATATTGAGTGGTCATCGTATGAGCAAAAATACACCTCTCACCTTAGTCTCAACACCCTGACATCATCTGAAACTAACAGTTAATTCTGGCCACAGGATGCGACTAAAGTTATAGTTGAACAACTTTCATGTCATGGAACACACAAAACTCTGAGGTTGCAAAGTCGGCCTTTACCTCATGTCTTTAAGGAGGAAATTCCCCCCATTTCTTACAAAGAACCCAATAAACTCTAAAAATATATTTAAAAAAAAGGAACATTAAGGAACTCTGTGAATTTGTGAAATGTTACAAGAAGCCTCGAGGCCTGAAGGATTTCATGTTGGTTAGAACCAAAAGCAGCAGTCTGAGATTTGGAGACTAAAAGGTTAGAAAAACTACAGCAACCCAAATTTTAACAAGTCATGATCTCTGAGGCTGTATTATCCTGCATTTTGGGAATGCGTCAGCTCTTTTTTTTTAAATCCTTTTGTTTATAAATTACCCAGCAATGTAAAAGCAACACTGGTGCAATCATCATTTACCAAAACAATCAAGAAATCCAGCTGCAAACTAACATTGTTGTGCGGAGATTAAAATCATAAGGAAAAAGCTCACATCAACAAGTTTCTTCTTATTAATAAAAAAAACATGCAAACACAGCATTTATCTACTAGAATCTGTTACCAACAACTTTTGGTTTCAATCAAGTTATTGTGAAGTTTTTACCACATAATTTATCAGATAAAACCAGGATGTACTCCTAATTACATTTAGTCACTTTTAGTAGGGATGCACGATATAATCGTCCCTCTATCAGTATCGGCCTTAAAACTGAGTATTGGACATCAGCCACCCCACCGATATTTAACCGATCAGCCCGCTGTTTCTAAAGTAAAAAAAAAAAAAAAAAAAAAAGGACTTCTTCAAAAACTTCTTTTTTACAGACTAGGGGTGGGAAAAAAATATTGATATACTGAAATATCACGATATTTATGCTACATTTATGTTCATTATGCCAATTATGATATGCTGTTTGTTTGTTTGTTTTTGTTTATTTCACAGGGACAATGTACAATAAACATTAATCTTAAGAAGAAGAGATGTTTTGCACCAGAGTTAGCTATTGCTAATTTCCATCCGTTGTCCCCGGGGAGGTACACACATTTAAAAACACTTTACATAACAAACTACAATTTAGATAAAATACAAAAAATATCATATTGACATTTAAAAACACGGTACTGATCTATTTTATTAATGAAATCTCACGATATTTCATCATCTTGTTACGAAATCTCGCGAAAATTCACAAAATATGAGATCTTGTAACAGAACGATGAAATCTCATGAGATTTTGTAAATAAAGTAGATTGATACCGCATTTTCAAATATCGATTTGATATTGGCATATGAAAAATATTGCGATATTTCAGTGTATCGATATTTTTCCACCCATCCAAAGTGGAAACGGATAACAAAACTGCTATTTGCAATGACTGCTTATTTTTTTTCAGCTTTAATATCAGTATTGATATCGGTTATCGGCCACATGAGTTTTAAAATATCGTCATATCGGATATCGGCCAAAATTCCAATATCGTGCATCCCTAGCTTTTAGCATCAATAAATGCACAATCCAACAGCCAAGCATCGCTGGAGCTGCTTGTTTCTTTCCATTTATCTTAAAGCTGGCTAGTTCGGCAGCCTGCAGTCCCAGTAGCAGCAAAAATAAAGCCTGGCCTGTTTGGTTGCACGGCTGTCTGCCATTTTCCCATAACACCTCTACGGTTTCGTGGGGAGTTGCTTTCCAATGCGAAGCCCGTCTACCGCAATGAGTTGGAACCGCTGCACTCAAACAGTACAAGAGCTGAGTTTTGAGAAGGAATGTTAAACAATAAATGCATGTTGCACTAATCTTGCAACCACACAGCAATAGGTATAAGGTGATGTTATCCTGAGGTTTTTTTAATAACTGTCAAGAAATCATTGTGCAATACAGAAGTTCTACTTTAAATGGATCTCTCTGATCTGAGTAAAAGATTTCCAGCTGCTGCTTCAAATTAAGTATTTTGCAACCGTGCAACATAAAGGGTATTTCATTCTACGTCAATGTAGAAAAAAAGATGTGTTGTTTTCTTTTATTTTATTTCGGTTGTCTGGTGGGGCAAGGTTTGAGGCTGCTCCAGAAATATCTCAGAAAAACACACGTGACACAGATAAAAACAACAGTCTGACTTGAACTAGGAGTGTTAACAAAGCTCTGGATGATGGTGGTAGACTGCAGATGAAAGAGGGAGTAGAAATGTCGGCGTCTCCGGAGACTGAGTGGTAGCCTGAGGGCGGATGGTGTAATACTGAGCCTGGCTGCATGCAGCCTGAACACAACCTGATGTTCTGTTAACCTTTAGGGAAAAACTGTGCAACGACTTCACTGATTTCTGGTGCTTCGCTGCTTGAGCTTATTGGAGGTCTAAAGCAAGTCAGTTCAGATCTGAGTGCACACAAACGCCCACAAAGGAACTGGTGCCAATCAAGTCTACTGTAGATGTACGAACAAAATCCTATTCAGTGTTGCACCAAAAAAAAAAAAAAAAGGTGCTACGTCAGGCAGACATGTAAGCATGCACACACAGATCAAAGCTAAATTTCCTCCCTGATTCTGTCCTCACATACATGGTTTTTGACATTTGCATGATTGCATATCAACATCTCAGGCAACACAGATACTCTGTTCTCCTCTACATCACCTCCCGTTGGTCTGAAACTGCCTGCCGCACATGCAGCGAGACCGCCATGCAGCCTGATGGATCCTGACACTGTGCCTATTGTGACTGGCAGGCAACCAGGCACTGGTCTTATACAGTGGGACACAATGTTGTTCAGTGGTCACTGGAGAGGACAATGGGACTCTCAGTGCAAAGTGTGTGTGACTCAGTCAGATTGCTGACCGCAGACAGAGGCGATGGGCAGGCATGGGCCAGGCACAATGCCTGCGCAAACACACACAGACGCGCAGACCGACAAAACAAGACACACACATGCGGACCTGCTGTGCAGTTGGCCGTGTAGACGCACAGAAGCTCCAGCGCCGCTTCCATGGTGGGGTCGTCCAATAGGAGCCAAGGCCAGAGAGCATACAGCGCCAGTGTTAGGCGAGCATCTGTGGCAACCAACTACACAAACAAACAAATACAACACTTTTACAGGATTGCAGATTAGAGAACGACCGATACAGATTTTTTAGGGCAGAAACAGATACTGATATTTTCTTATAAAACCTGCTGATATTTCGATACTGCATTTGACCCACAAATTAATAGAATGAAGATTACAATGAAAAGTAATTTTACAACTATTTTTATACAGAAAAACAACAAAGCACCTTAAATGAATATAGAAAAAAGAAACAGTGCACTTGTAAACAAATATCAAATAGAAACATATAAAAAAAGTCTGTAAATTATGCTGAGTGAAGGTATCAGCCAACACACCCAAGGTATTGGCTGATGCCAATAGCAGCAAAAAAAATGCAAATATCGGCCTAAAATATCACCCAGCCCATGTATCGGTCTAACATATTGCAGATACATCTAAAAATGTAACTGTAAACTTGCTTTTCAGTCCAAACTCACACCACTGACTCAAAGGGCCACTTAGGAAATGAAAAGCAGCTGTTATGCTGGGTAAGTAAAGCCTCACAGGGCTAAAGAAGCTAAACTTGCTGAAATGTTAGCACGGCCGTGCAAATTGAGGTGAATCTAATTTAGAGGCACAGCACCGGCACTCTGAGGTTTCATTAAAAAACAATTAGAAGCAGGGAATTAAAAGGCAGGCAATGAGACTCACTTTGCATTCATCGTTGCGGTAAAGAGCACTCCGCAGGATCTCTGCAGTGAGCTTGACTTCCTTTAAATAGCCTCCTTCCTGATTATATGAAAAAACAAAACAAAGAGCAATATGTTTAATTGTCCCAGATTAAAAACAACCTTTACTGCGCTCATTAAAGGCTTGACAAGAGGAGGAAGAACTTTCTGCTGAATAGTGTGATGCATATTCATAGTATTTATACAAAAACTCTTTTATGTTGGATCGGTTTGTTATTCTTCTCAACAAAAGAAACAGTGCAAAAGTGCTGAGAGAGGAAGTTTCCAGACAGTCTGCTCACCTTTTTGCGGTGAGAAGCCTTGCCGGGTCGGACCGACTCCAGCTGGAGCTGAGAATGAGTCTGCTTCAGCTGCTCCACACAGCTGTCAATTAAACCGGCTGGAAGACGAGACAGTGAGGCTGAAAACTGGGCTGCCGTGATGCAGATTTGGATTTGTTGTCAACATTATTTGACAAATTGACAAAAAGTTGGCTCTTGTTGACGCATAGAGAGGGGGGCTAAAAATGTAGGTTAACAAACAGAAATCAGTGCGCAGGTGACAGCTGAGCTGGCGCCTGGTGTTTGGGGAATTACCGCTGGCTGCGTGGTTTTGGGCTGTGGGACTGCAGGCTAGCAGCGTCATCAAAGCTCGAGCTGTGAGCTTCTTCAGTGGGTCCTGGAGGGTCCTCTTCTCAAAGCTCTGATATCAACAGTGAAAAGGGGACACAGTTTTTATTATTTCATTTCAATTCAATTAATTTGTTTGTTCCATATATATGGTTTCACAGAAAATACAGTCGTCCTCAAAATTATTCATACCCTCCAATTAAAGAAAAGGCTAAATTCACAACAGCAATTCAAATATCAAGAAACTAATAATAAATAAAGATACTCAAAAATATAATTTAGTGAAAGAAAACATTGCTTTTGAATTGTAGTTGGAAATAATAATTAAAAAAAAACAAAACACTAAACTGTCCCAGACACATTAGAGCACCTTTCCCATGAACAGTGGACTAAAATGCCTGTCAAAAGGCGTAGGCGTCTTTTTGAACATTAGAGAAAACACCTGATTGCAGTGATTTCCTCACAGGGTTACTCAACAAAATTTTAGCTTTGGCGCCCCAACATGCTTGTTTAAATTTTTGTGTGTTTGTTTTTAATATTTCTTTCAAACCTCAATTCAAAACCAATGCCATGATTTTCATAGAATTTCTATTTATTATTACTTTTTAAAATGTTATCTTATTTCACTGTCAGCTGCTATCATCTTCTTTATCATATGCTTTTATCTACTTCTACTCTAATTTTCTACTTGCTGCTTTAACAGCCAATTTTCTTGATCAGCGGGATGAATAAAGTATTATCTTACATTATCTTCTGACTGTTTCATGTTAGGGGTTGCACTCATAATATATTGCACAATATACATATAGCAAACACAGCCTAAACTGCCACATCTAATAGTGTCTATGCATGCAGTACAGTCATCCGCAAAATTATTCATACCCTCCAATTAAGAAGGAAAAAAAATCAGCTGTCAGTGACATAAGTTGAAATTCTTTTGACAAAAGTAATAATAAATAAAAATGTTATGAAGATCATGACACTGATTTTGAATTGTGGTTCAACAGAAATATTAAAAACAAACACATAAAATAAAACAACTACCTGGTGTCTTCACTCCGACTGTAGCACTGTACTCTGGTATTTTAAGTGTGTCACCTGTTTTATGGTTATTGTGTCACTGGTTCTTTGAGAGTGATTTAGTGATGCAGACAGCAAAACTTAGATTTTAAGAGCAGGTGTGCGTGTGTGTGCGTGTGCTGACACTCAGAACAAACCTGCTGTTAGACCAACAATAAAATAAATTATCAGATCAAATTACATAATGTTTGGCCCAAAACGCAGCCACTGTAAGTATCTATAATGGGCATTGGCCGATACTTGACCTGTGGTATTGGTATCGAAAGTGAAAAAGTGAGATCAGGACAACCCTATCTGGGATTAACAACAGCACCAGAGACTGACGAGAACATGGTTCATCTGCAACCGACCTGCAGTAACAGCTCACACAGCTGGCTGGCTGAAGGACCGGTCAGGACCTCCGCCAGGGTGCTGCCTTGTTTAGGGTTTGAGCTCGCAGGTTCTTTTGTCTCTTCAGTAAAGACCGTGCAGACAAACTGCAGGGCGGCTGTGTGGAGAAGAGGGTCTCCAAACGTCTCATTCACACATTCTGATAACGTTCCTGCAGACGTAGAGAAAATAAAAAGTGTAAGCTTGTAAGAAATCATTTCTTGAATACACACTGAATCACAAAAAAACTTTTTCTTCTTTTTTTTAAACCCTCTGACAGCTAGAAATGACTGGGGCGTATGCACTGCTGCACTACGCATTAATCATTTGAATTTATAAACATCTATTTTCTGAAAACAAAACAAAAAAAACCCTCAGAAAAAAAAGGCTCGGCATTCATCTTTCACTGGACTCATCACGATTCTCCCAGCATGTTAATCAGAGGAGAGGGAACTTCATTATTGCATCTACACATCTATTTAAGAGACAACGAGCAGTGATGCAAAAGTTCTCATTTAGTCATCCGCTTTACAAAGTATCAAAGTAAAATCTTAGTGAGATATTAGATTTTGAGTATCTACTTCTGTCAGAATATTAGTGTACCTGCAAATGTGCACCAGCGCCTCCCGAGCGCAGCAGAGACAGATGGGTGCGATGCTGAGCTGTCGCTCCTCACCACCGTAGCCAGGAGCATAAACACGTCTGTCCAGCACATGCAAACCACATCCCGCGTACCTGCATCTGAGGGGGGAAGGAGTGAGTCACAGATTTTATGACACCAGACGGCTGCAAAGCCACACACGGATCACCCTGCAGGAGAAGTGAGACAGGTTTTCTCAAAAACAGATGCAACACAATCTTTTCTTTCCACATTTCTCTGACCTAATCTTTTGGTGTCCAGCATGAGGACATCCACCAGCGTGGACAACAGTCGTTTCAGGAAGTCCATCTGGCCAATCAGTTCCTTGCTGGCCTCGATGCACGACTGGAGCAGTTTGGAGAAGCTGGACAGGAACTGAAGTGCTGTCACAAACTTGAAAAACACATGCAGATTTAACAACAATGCAGGAAAACAAAGATTTACTGAGCTGCTGAAGTTGACAGAGAGAAAAAAATAGTAACAAGGCATGAAAATGTATGAATATGTGGATGCTCTGAGCATAAACTTGTATATTCCACCCACATGGAAATCTAGAGGTGCCCTCAGATAACCTACGCTGCACTGAAACTGACACTGTGTACCAGCCCACGGATTATTTTGAAAAAAAAAAAAAAAAAGTTGAAAAAGCCCTCATCCTATCCTATCACTATTTTTCACCTGACTTTTGATGGCTTCTCTCTCTCCAGGAAGGATGTTGGGAGTCTTCAGCTCAGTCAGACATGTCTCGATGGGCCCAATATCCACTAGACTGAGGAGGAAAATAAACATGAGGGGGGGGAAAAGAAACTAACCTGAGGGGATTACAGCAACAATTAGCAAGCAAACATGTTATAAAGCAATTTTTTCCTGATTATAAGGGATAGCATGAATAAAAAGCTTAACCTAAAACAACTAAATTCACAGTAAAACATCATGTCAGGACGGAGGATGACGCCTGCTACCTGGCCAGGACCTGGAGGAGCTGGTTATGTCGGATGGCAGTGAGGGTGAAATCTGGCAGGATGGCCATCAGGTTGGTTAGCAAGCCACAGTGGGCCGTCAGGAGGTCAGGCGTTACCATGACGACGGGTTCCACGGCTGAGGGCTCGCCCTGTTGGGAGTCCTGCGATGCAGCAGAGTTGCTTGTGTCTGTATCGCTCTGACCTGCGAGACACATCAACAGACCGCTCACACCCCCGTCTGACTGGACTAACATCCCGACCACATCGTCAAAAGCATCTAACCGGAGCACCGCAGAGGACAGCGTCTGATCTTCTGGACTGTATATTAAAAGGTGGTTTCAGGTTAAAATTTGTTCCTTTTGGAAACAGCGGACCTCAATGAGGAAAGTAACGTTAAAGTTTATGTGGTATGAAAACTATACGACTCTGTTGTGAATGCACATGTGCACACACTCGTACACACAGACATTTCTCTCTGCGGTACCTTGAGCCATCAGTCTGCTGGCAGGAGTCTCGTCTGTGATGCTCGGTGGGGAGGGAGCCTTCAGGGTGTGTGGTGCTGAACCTCTTATCTGTATTGGACCACATGAAGTTGTGAGAAAACATTTCACTTGGAAAATAATTCTGATATTTTAAACCTGGAAGGCCTTTTCCCCATCTTTATGAAAAAGGAGCTAAATTGTACCCAGCAAAGTGAAAATGTTTGTGTCCTTAACTCAGGTTCAGATTAATATTATAGCTATTTTAATAATGGTAGTAATTAGAGATGTCTGATATTATCGGCCTATATCAGTATTAAATTGTGATAACAGAAAATATCTGTATTGTGTTTGGTTTTGTTTTTCCGGAACAATATTTCTAACCAGCGAAGGAAATCTTGTGAGATTTCATTAGTTAGAAATATCAGCCAAAAAAAACAAAAACAGTTGCTGGTTAAGTTCCCAAGTTGTCAGAAACATTATAACTAGTCACATGTTGGCTAATACCTGCTAATATCTAATATATGGCAACCAGATGTCAAAAATAAACTCCTCTGGCTGAGTTAAAGGGGAAGTTCAGGATTTTTGACATAGGACCTCATTTTCAAGTGAGCCAGGATACGACTTATTACTGGAGACAGTTTCAACATATTTCATTGCGTTATTCTAGTTCCTGGAGGTCGCCGATGCTAATGCTAGTGTAAGTCAATAGGAATCTGCTAGCCTGTCAATAAAAACAATCTTATCCACTCCACAGAACATCTGATGCAAATCATTTATAACTTAAGACTACCTGTGTAAATGCCTTTTAAGAAAATAATGTTGCAAATAAAACTAACCTGCATTTCGTTGCATTTTGATTGTTGCCGCTGAGACACTTTACAAAGTTTTACTTCCTGTATTTGGCAGCAGAGTGATGTCATTTGTTGCTACGTGCATGAAGGAATTACAAATAAAACTACGGCCATGTCTGAAAAGCATGAGAATATGTCAGATTTTGAAGATGATTTCAAACTTTTTTCATCAAACTAACTGTCACCATATCTCTATGAACTGGAATACACTGACAAAGGTAGTAACACTACCATCCGGAAGCAAAGTATATCATTCCACAGCTGGTAAGAAACTAGTTCCTTAATATGTAATACTAAATTTGTCCTACAAGGCTAGTTTCACTTGTTTAACACACAAGTTTACTAGTTTAACACAGCATTTACACAGATAGGCTTCCTGATTTGCCTCGAACCCGGCGCCAAAGCCCACGACGCTACCACTAGGCTACCCACCCCCTACCCATTCCTATTTTGGAATAGGCAGAGCCAATTGACATGGCAGGTATTCTTTTTTTTAAAATCCCTTGATTCTGATTCTTACTGGCATGACTAGCACCAGTAAAACATAAAAGATTTTATATCCAATAAAGTTAGATGAACAACACTGCTCCAAGAGCAGAGATGTACTACAGAGTGGAGGTTATTTTACATGTCAAAATAATTAAATCCACTAAGAGCATAGCTCCATTCAGCAAGAAAACAAGGGTTTTCCCTTAGACGTAGACAGTTTCCCCTTGAATCTACCCTGCAGCAGTTTTCCAGTTGCCAGTAACAGTTCTTGATCAGTACCAGACATCTTCATCCCTATTCCTCTTTCAGATCACAAAGAAATGTGGAAATACGGCCCAGGCTCAAAATATGAAAGATTTGTCTTGACTGTATTTGTTTATTTGTTGGCATTTTTATGAGAACTTACAAGAGAGTTGCTGACCACAGTGCTGGAGGTGGAGAGCGAGCTGGAAGGTCTGCTAGAGTTGACGGTGGGTGGGGGTGGTGGGTCGCATCTCCAAAACCAGAGAGAATTGTCAGAATCTAGACGAGTATGCACATCAAATAGCAATGTCAATTTCATTTATCAAACACATTTAAACATCCTTTAGGCCTACCAAAGAGCTTTACATAAAACACAATGAAACATTTAGACACCAAGTAAAAACAAAGACATGGAAATTAAAGGGAGGAGGAGAGAAGAGGATCCTGTACTCACCCAAAAGCCAGTGAATACAAATATGGTTTTAAAGTGATTTAAATGATATCAGATTGAAACAAAAGACAAAAATAACACAACACAGGTGGAGAGTTACTTATTATTAGATCTGTAACTGACTTCTCTCTTACCCACTGAAGTGCTCTCCTGCAGTCTGGGGCCGTCGCTGCCACTGGCATGAGGATGTAGGTGGAAAGTGTATCTGCCCCGGTAACAGATGGAGGCAGAGAGGGCCACATTTTGGAAATACTGACAGTGGTAGAGTAGAGCCTGTAGCGCTGGAAGGCCTACCAAAGACACACCGGTCACCTCATCATGGACGCAAGGATGCTGAAAGAAAAAAACCGAAGTAGAGCAGAAAGATATGTAAACATTTATCCTACAGAGTACAGCTTATACTGTAGGTAAATATCAAGATGCAACTGTGATATACAACTTAAAAAATGTCACTTTATATGACATTTTGGGTCTGAGTTTTAATTCCTTTTGTTTCCTCTTCCGAAATACTTTCTTTCAATCTTTTATTATTTTCTCTGTTGAGTAATTTGAATACTTTCTAAACCAGCTCTCTTTACAAGTTACTACATACAGTACTACTTCAGAATGGTTTTTGGTGTTTTGACAAAAAAAGTACAATTAATTTGGATGTGAGGGCTGTTTGCCCGCATCCCATAACAGCATACAGCTCCAGCAGCATCTCTGGTCTGCACTCAAGAAGAGAGATGAGGAAGGGTTTTGGAATGGAAAGGAGGGGACATAGAGGGAATCCAGACAGAGAAAAACAGAGAGAGAAGGAGAGGGAGAAAAGGAGTTCATGGTCTGTAAAGGTTTTTTAACAGGCTGGCGGATCTGCTGACCTGCCAGTGGGAGTCCTTGGCCTCCTCCGCGTTGGCAGGCATAGGCATCACCAGCAAGTTCTGCAAGATAAATGCAGCCTGGACACACAAGCCACAGTACAAAGAGAGAGAGAAACACACACACACACACTGAGTTAAGTTGGACTGCATCAACAACAGTGCCATCTGTCTGAATTTGGCTGCTAATACAGAGAAGTCCAGCCTCATTTTTTGACCGCTGATTAGCTGAAAGTTAAACTTGCCTTGACTCTACTGTTAAATAATGAAAAACCAGAAGTAATAACTTTGCCAGATTTATGACATAAAGCTTAACTTCTGCTAATCTGCAATAATAACATGAAATAAACAGCCTGATATCTACATTTACACTCCTGTGAGGCACAAACAATACAAATCATGACAAGTTCCTGGGCTCTGACTAATAAACTGGTAGTTGGGTTTCAGTTCTCGTGTTGTACCTCTCTGCGGACCATGCTGCTCTCCTGCTGATCCAGAAGGATGTTGAGCAAGGTGCCCCATAGACCTCCACTGATGTTTTGACAGCTGGCACATAAAGCCTGGCATCCGCTGGGCATCGAGGACAGAGCGGCACCTAAACCCAAACTGGCAAATCTCACCTAACACGACAGGGGAGACGCACATTTAGGTCGACATTTGAAATAAGCAAATAAAAACAGAGAGAAAGGTAGAGGCCCACAAGCTCTGAGATGTGTGTGTATCTGCAGCTTAAAAGGTTCATTTAACACAAGCTGCTAATATCATGGAACAACTACTGTATGTGTAGGAATGTTAAATGTAAATCTTGACAATAAAAATGGCAAAGTCTGTCTCTGTCCTCTGTCTCTGTTAGGGGACACTCATGGACGGACATGTGGGGCTTATTTTAGAGAGGATGTCATGTGTGTCTTTTGTCTTCCTGTGTAATTATCAGACATTTTCAAACATCCCAAAAGCCAAACATTTCAAACCTACTTTTATTATGGAGAGAGTTCATAATAGGGATGGGCATGCCGCTACCCTGAATACGATACTTCGATACCAGCCAGACAAAATATTGGATCTGATACTTTAGAGTATTGAGATACCACTGTACAGATACAAAAGATGCCATTTGCTTTCACTTCTGAGAGTTTTATGCAATTAAATTATGCGTGAAACCAGATTCTGTGTCAAATGATGGTGGCAGCCAATCAGATGTCATGATGATGCTGCTTCTGTTAGTGATGATGTTTTGTTATTTTTCAGTGGTTTAATGCAGGTTATTGCACATTGTGTTTTGGTAAATCTGTAAAATTACTATAACATTTTATATTTGAACATTTTCAACAAATATATATATAAGTAATCTTAACCTGTGCTTAAGTTATTTGATAATTGAAAGACATTTTTAATCTTACTTTTGGTTAATTTACTCATCAATATAATTTATTATTGTTTTAAAAGCATTTCTTTCCAGTTCCAGTTCTCAAGTTTTACTTACCTTGCATTCAAGATATTAATGCAAACTGTAGAATCATGTGATTTTCTTTTAAAGCAACCCTTACCGATGTTGCATTCTTACACTATTTTTCTAACAGGGTAAAATGCTATGAATGAGGTAATGGAACTCTAAAATACAAGACAGACCCACCATTAATCAATATAAAATATTATTCCTATCTCTAAATATTCAATGAAAACTCCAACCAATCCTTGAAGTGGGGTGCACCTCTAGGATTGTCCAACGGACCTGCCTGTCAGACCTTTGATTCTGCATTGGGAGGTGGAGGGAATGAAGGGGTGTGTCTTAGGAGTGAGGCGGGACTGTTTATATTCAAATAATCTTGCTGTGCTTTCTGAAATGCAAGATCGGTAAAGGTTGCTTTAAGGGACTTACAGTATCAGTATCAATGAAAAAGTACTATAAATTACTAATACTGTATTGACAATACAATCAAATTTGGTATCACCCATCCCTAGTTCATAAAGTGAGGATGTGAAGTGAACAGAAACTCCAAGATATTAAAATCTTGTCTAATGTTGCATCTATACTAAATGGAAGTATTGACTTACAAATTTGTCTGACTCTAGAGCTTATTTACCTCTTGATCTCGATCCACCCAGAGCGGGATAAGCCAGGCCAAACCCAGCTGAGAAGCACTCGCTTCCTCGGTGGTTCCCTCATTTCCAAGTGACCACTGAGAGACCAAGTCCTGATGCAGAAAAACAGCTTTGGGTTGATTGTGTGGTTTCCGGTTAAGTTTATCAAAACAGACAATGTAAAAAGTTCCCATTATTCTGATATCAAATAATAAACACATTACATACAGAATTATAAAATGGTCATTCTTTCATCTCAATCAACGTATTGAAAGAAAAGCTAACAGTGGTAGGTAAACCACAACATTTTAATTTGCTTACATTTTTGTGATGAAGTGTCTTGTTAAAAAAAAAAAAAAAGTTGCGCAATAAATACTGAAACACTGTACATGAGGATTCATAAATTTAAAGAGAGTCAAACCATGTTCTCCTGTAAATGTTACAATACATTTTAGGCATATTTTGACATCATACAAAAAAAAAAAAAAAAAAAAAAAAAAAAATCACCAACTTTTTGTGAGTAGTGCGTCTTGTATGCCGACATGCTGACACTTGCCTTGTCCTTGATTTGGGCCATCATCTCATGACACAGGTGAAGCAAGCAGATGATAGCATTCTTGGTCACACCTTTCCCCATGAAAGACAACGAGTTACCGCCCCATTCCACATAAAAGGAAGAAATGACCTGTGAAAATGGCAGTATTTAGTGGAAAATGATAAATCGGAGCAGGATTATTATGCGCATCAATATGGCCTCATCAAGAATTTGGCATCTTTAGAGACTGCCGGTGCAAAGTCAGTGAACCAAAACAAAACAGAAATTTCCAGTTGTATGCGTGTCATGCAAAGCAACCAAATGAAACTTAAATACAGCTCAGAGACTAATTATTTTGTTTATGTGTGCCACCAGGATGTGAAACTGCACAGAAGAGCAGATGATGAGAGGAGCCAAAAGCCTGCTGAGCTTTAGGGCTCTATGATGCCAGCAGTGTCAGGTGAGAGGTGTGTGAGGGGGGGGGGGGGGATCCTCTCACATAAACCACATAGATGGAAAGAGTTAACAAAAATCTGTGGGAATTAACTCAGCCTTCATTTATTTCTATTTACTGTTGATTAAATCTGTCCAATTAGGCAAAAATAAATAATTAAAAAGAGGTCTGTGCTGTATAAACAGGATAGTGTATTCCGCAGGGGTCTTCGTTCTCCAGTAAAAACAACAGTTTTGGACACCTCTGTGCTGAGGACTGCTGAACAGGCTGGTCTACACTTTGTTAGGCTACTGTTTCATGGAGTTGAACAGATGGAAAAAACAAGGTTGATTAATCTCATCAGCATCTTCTCTGTGCAGCATATCTAATCAATGAGATTTGTACCCATAGCAATTAATGTCCTGTAACTACATTTTGTAAAATTTTAATTAATTCCTCAGAAAGCACCAGGTTTTTGCTGTTATATGTATCTGTAGGTATTCTTACATCTGAAGAGTTAGCGGGAGACTGGCATGAACCCATGCAGCACACACACACACACCAACAACACAAGCTGATAGACAAATACACACCTCTAATAATCCACTGAGGTACTTGGAGCAGAGGGAGCTGGACTCCAGGTCTGGGCAGTGGGAGCTCCAGCCTGGCTGGGCAGTCAGGTTGACCATGCCTTGCAAAGTCCTTTCCAGGCTGGGAAGGCCATAAAAACGCGGGGCATCAGACACCCGCAGGCTCTGAAGCAAACGGACTGCCAGCTGGCTCTTGAAGGGGCCTGCTAATGCCAAACACAGCCTGGACAGGCAGGAAAAGAGACAGCGAGAAAACGAGAAAATCAGACAGACACAAGGGACAATCATGGGATAGAAAACTGGAATAAAAACTAAGCATTGCATGCATTATATTTAATATCAATTAAAACTGTAACCTCATTAACAGGCTGAACAACCTAGAGGGTACACTGTTGTCCAATTCTTCAACAAGCCTTTGAATAATACAGTCCTCATTTGCCTCATTTTATATAAAACTGAACAGCTAAAATAACACAAAAGCTGGAAGCATCACCCTACCTGTCAGTGGTGTGCGCTAGTCTGAGCAGTAAGGTGTTAAAGAAGCTGGTGAGCTCTCTCTGCAGTCTCTGGCTGACATGGCTCTTTAGCTCCTCCGGATCCCCCGGGCTTTGAGTTGAGGCCTGGGTCTCCACACCGAGCAGCAAATGAAGGAGAGCTGCAGAGTCCTGGGGGATCGGTGGATAAATGGAAACTAATGACCGTGTCATTGGCTTGCCATTAAACTGATGGAACGTCTCTAATGCGTCCTTGCTCGTCTCTGTTTACCTAAATAATACGTTTAATAATGGCTTACCAATGTGAAATCGCTTTCCTTTCTGTTAACTGCATAACTGGTAACCATTTAAATTCAGCACAACATGAACCATGGAGATAAGATGCAGACAAGAGAATAAAACAGAAAAAATCTGCTCTATGTTGCCAAAAAGAAGAATTTCTTCCTAAGCAGTGCACACAGAGTAGGTTGTTAATGCAAGTGTATGAGCGTAAGCGACAGATGTTCCCGAAACAGCTCAGTAATTACAGAAAAGACGGAGCGAAGCAGCGCTGCTCACCCCTACCAGGCATTCAATCTGAGTCTGCTTTAGCTGCCAGGGGAGGACTTATTGTTTACACACACATTAATGAGAAAGCCAAGGTGAGACTGATTAAATCTAAAGACTAACTCTCCTTGCTAAAACACGAGGACAATTCTTCTCCTCAGGCAAAAATAGAAACCCAACTTTGTTTTAAGAACTAAGGATATAATCTCTATAACATCCGAGGGGAAGCTGTGATGTTTTTCTTTTATAAAAAAGTAATTTTTTCGGCTTCTTTGACAATCTGTGTGATTTATTCAAGCTTTTATTGCTGGTATATAACCATCTGTGCTGAAGAGGAGGAGAGCCAAACCAAATTACTAGCTAATGGAGATGCTTACACAAGTGCTGGATTTTACTGGTGTGCTCCACACATCAAAGACTACAGTAATAAACATCAATAAGTAAAGCACATATGAATACGGTAGCTAAGATAGTTAAACGAGGGAAGTTTGATCTGAAGCCACATACTGAAGCAATGCCAATCCTCTGAATCACAACTATGTGCAAATAAATAAATAGGAAAAAAATGATTTTTTGAAATGGATTTTACTTTTACAGTTGTCCAGAAAGTGTAAATCACCTGTACCTGGTTGAGAAGTAGCTTCAGTATCCAGCGTAGGTCCCCGTCTTCTGTGTCAGGCACAAACTCGGTGTGAATCTGTTTGAAGCAGGAATTCAGAAATGCCACGATTCCCACCAGCAACCTTTCATCCTCAGCACAAGCTGGGCGCACCTGGAGAAACCTGCATGGAGACAGACAGAGGGAGTGACAACAAGAGGAGGTGAGCACTGGTGAAACTATCATCACATACTCCATACAGCTAATATGTCGACTCACGTTTATTGTTTTCTTGTCTTTTTCTTTCACAATAAAATCATGACAGCAAAGCTGAGATATAAACAAGAAGATGCTGCTATACATGTAAAAAAAAAGACAAACTATATATATAGTGAAAAATGGACTTTTATGAGCTTTTTAACCATGTTAGTGTGTTATTACCTCATTTTTACTAGAGGAATTTTCAGTCCAAGTTCTACATCCCATAACATCAGTTCACCAGTCATGATGCGCCAAATAAGTGTGCGCAGCATCGTAGCAGGATGCCCACTTTGCTCAAGAGAAACTCCAAGAATCATAACTTATTCACTCTTTCTGAGGAGGACAACAGCCTGCCAGAAGACTTTCACTGAGACAAGCAGCCATCAGCTAATAAAAGCTTCTCTTTTCTTTTGTTTTCTTTTTGTTCTTTTCTCTTTTTATTATGTTATTTAGCTCTAGACGCCGGCAAGTTAGAAAAAACCATCTCCTAGCTCAATGATAACCGTTAGCCTATGGTTTGTTCGCTAGTTTACTTACTTGGAAGGGGTGTCTGTGGTACCGCATGTACTTGTGTGTAACTCTTATTAAAATGTGCTTTATAAATAAAATTGATCAGACTTCAATCTCCGTATCAGACTCTGGGTTGAGCGCAGACAGCTCCATAACAGGGTGATCCATTTCGGAGTCAATCGGACTCCGATCATCCATCAATGTTTACAAACATCCATCCACGCGAGTTACGGAGCCATGTGACCTTTCAGAATCTGTCACTTTTCCGGGACGACGTCATGAAATGGGTGTAAAACATGATTGGTCGATTGGGCTTCAGTGGCTCAGTGCAGTCAGTTGTTTTACCTTAATGTTGGAAATTAAACTCACACACACACAAAAAACATTTAAAACCAAATAATTCATTCACAGTGGTTAGGGGAACATATTTTGCTTATATATGCTTGTAGTTGACTTTTGGATTGTCAGAAGAGTATGACACAGCTCTGTTAAAATCTCTGATTAAATAAAAGATAAATGCAAAATAAAATAGAATAAAATAAAAGAGGATCAAATTTTTATTGAAATAACCTTTAAAGTATATAGCTACACCTTTTTCACCAAAACATTTAAATTTTTTAAAATACTGTACATCCGCAGAATGTCTAAAGGGCTGTAGAATAAAAGTATTAATCTTACTAAAAAAAATGTTATATAATAATTGTTTTATCAATTTTGAAAGGCCCAAAATATATAAACATTGACATCTGATTACCATGCCAACGTGTACACTAAAGGATTCTGCACCTTTAGCTCAGGAGTTGCTAGCTGGACTGCTCTGTGTAAAAATTTTGCATCTTACCTTGAGTTTCATTTCTCAAATCAAGTGGATAAAGAAGGAAGCAGGATAAGGGAGTTTACATTTCCTCTGAATGCGTCTGCAGTTTACCTGGTTAATGCCGCCTGCCAGTTGAGGAAGTGCAGGGTGTCTCTGCAGTTGTGGGTCGGAACGTGAGGAAGAGCCAGTCTGTCCATCAACAAGTAGAGGCAGAGGCGAGAGAGGGCAGAGGCCACCGATCTGTGCTTCGATGCAGTAGCGATGGCGTGGACGCAATCCTGCAGGGCAGAAGGAGGATGCACCGCCTGCAGGGACAGGAGCTGAGCTTCGGACAGCTTCAAGTCAGGATGAAATCTGAGGATAGAGTATAAATGGTTAAAAAAAAAACTGTTCATTATCGTTTGACCGTTGTTGTGGTGACAAGCAGCCCCCTCAGGCATGCTAATCACTGCATTAAGAGCATATCTGAACACTAATCCATAAGAATGAGATATTTATGAGTCATCACAGGAGGCACGTTTGCTATGGAATAAAGCGGCAGTAGCCATGATCTCACCAGCTCTTAATTATACTGTGACAATATGTCTCTCTCCATCTTCACTTTCTACAAGGTGCTTCTCAATTGTTGAGCAATTCATCTAACGCAGCTACTCTTCTGCCATTCATACCGCTGTCCCAAATTTTAGATGGATAGATCCATCCACGATGTGCTTCAAACATCTCTCCCTTAATTAAGCTGGTTAAAACTGGAGATAGACATTCTCATTTGTTTGAATTAAGTCACATTAGTGGTAAATGAAGACAGATTAAACACAATATGCCAAGACTCAGATTCTAATACTCCACTAAACATCTCACAGGAGATAATGTTGTACAAGTGTGATATGTATATGAGTCTTTTTCTCATTTAGAAATGTCAGCCATAGATTCGCTGTTCTGGTCATTTCCTCCTGCATCTGGCTTTTTTTCCCCAAACCACAGCTAATTAATTACAAACTTTAATAGATGAATAGATCTAAACACTGATCAACAAATGAGCCCAATCTGTTATTTTTAGTAAATGACAACAGAAAGAGCATATCATTACAGAACATTAAGAATCTTACTCAGCAGCATCACTAGCAACACTGTGCAGCTTCTCCAGGAGGTTATCCATCCCAGAATGCCATGCAGTGTTCCAGGCTACCTGCAGGGCTTGGCGGGCAGGGTTGAGGGTTAGGAGGTCAGAAGAAGGAGCCAAGACGCAGCAGTACGGGCTAACAGCATGATGAGTCGCTGCCTGAAAGGGAATGTTGTACCTTAAAAGAAAAGTCAAACAAAGTTTAGATTCATGTGGATGTTGTTTGGATTTTTTGATATTTGTTGAATGTCAAATTCAAATTTTATTTATTTATAAAGCGCTTTTCATGCATAAAGCAACACGAAGTGCTTCACATATAAAAACAATTTATACATGTTAATGATAACATTTAAAAACACGCAACTCAATTTCTTCCAATACCTCCCACTCCATCCTATACAGACATGATCTCTAATACCGAATTACTGCCTGTTAACTGAATAAATATATGAAGAAATCATAAAAAAAACATAAATCACATATAAATAATCATAAACACAAACATAATCATTATTTTAATGGATGGATTTACCTGCGTATTGCTGTCATTGGTAGAGAGAATGGTGAGGGGGTCCCTTCGTTGGCAGATTTGTCTGACCTAATAAGAAAAGTCCCATGATACAGCTGTGCTTGAAAGTTACATACCCTCCCATTAAAGAAAAGGCTAAATTCACAATAGTCGTTCAAATAACATGAAACTTTAAAAATAATAATAAAAATTTATTAAATTGTAATTTAGCAAAATGTTGATTTTGAATTTTATATTTTATATACTTTTAAATATAATAAAAAAAAAAAACAAAACTGTCCCAAACAAATTAAAGCACCTTACTAATGAACAAGTGGATCAAAAATACCTGTCAACAGGTGCAGAGTTCTTACTGAATATTACAGACAACACCTGATTGCAGTGATTAAAGGGTTGCTCAACTAAATTTTAGCTCAGGAGCCCTATCATGAGCGTTTACTTGTTTTTTCTTTGTTTGTTTGTTTTTAATATTTCTTTTGAACCACAATTCAAAATCAATGTCATGATGTTAATAACATTTTTATTCATTATTACTTTTGTCAGTTTCAAATTATTTCACTGGCAGCTGATTTTAATGGAAGGGTATGTAAACTTTCAAGCAAAACTGTGAGATAAATATGGACTTAAAGGTAGTGGCATGGATGTTTCCATATAAAGAAAAACAAACTAACCATATTTCAATGCTGGCAATTTCATCAAAGAGCAGAAGACTCATAAGGACTGCAATCTCGCTTCTGTTGCCTTGGTTCTCCTTTAACAGCAATGATGCTGCAAGAACCAAAAAAAAAAGAATAGTTAAAGAAGAGAAATTAAATTTAAACTTGTGTATAATAAATTGCATATCTAATGAGACGCGTTTTCTAGGTCAGAAGAAAAACCCATAAAATTTTAATTCCACGTGTATTTGTAATTATTAAACCTAAATGATATACCTCTTGACTTAAAATGAAGGGCCACAAATAATGCAACAAATGTTTGAGCTGCTCACCACTGTTGACATAAGGCTTGTTAACACTGTAGTGGCATTAAGCTGAGCTCCACAGCAACAAGTTGCATCACACTACACGCCACATACCGCAGTGTGACGACACGTTTAAAAGCTATGCATCAGTGGGTGATGTGAGACTAAGCCCCTGAGCCATTCAACACAATGTAGCTGTTATTTAATGAGTTGTGTTGTTAGTGTACCCTTGAGCAGTGTGAGGAGCAGGCGGTTGCGCTGCGCCAGGCTGTGCCTCAGAGACGGATCAGCGTACACCATTTTCCTCAAGATGCAAACGCACGGCTCCAGCAGACAATCAAAGCTCTGGGGAGAAATGCAGCATACTCACTACATGTTTAATTGCAAAGAAGGGGCAAACACACACACACATGCTCTTTCTGTCTCTGCCACATGTAAACATAGGGTTTCTAAACTGCAAATTCACATGATCTAAGCCCACACTCATAGACTGGGGAATTGCGACACATTCAACCTGCAGCCATCCCACTTATGTTAGTCAAGTTTCTAGCCATGATCTACTCTCCTCCATGCAGTCAGACATGCCGGATGATTACCCCTGGCAGTTCCTGATTCTCACGCTGGGAATGATCAGCAGACTGTAGCAACTGGAGGGCAGAAATCACTGCTGACCAGAGCCTGTCTGACACTATTAACAGAGGCCATTTCACCCTCCAATCATCCACACCTCACTGACTTTACTCCACATGCACTCCCACACTCATAAACAAGTGCATGTAAACAAACAGAAGCAAGTCTGACCCTGTTTATGAGTTTCAGGTTTGTTTTATTTGCGTTTAAGTGTGACTCATTCAGTAAGCTACTATTCATCACTTCGCTGGAGTTGTTTGTTTTTACCTTGTTGCCATTTACACTCTCCGTAATAAAAGAAATGACTTTGTCTGTTAAGCCAAGATTCTTCAACACCGGATGCATTGTTGTGTCTGTAGGGAAGAAAGAAGAATTCAATATACAACAATAAACATTTGCATAATTGTTGTCTATTTTCTTTACCCATTTGTCTAAAACGTGGTCGTGAAAAGGCACAAACACTGAAGCAATATCTGCAAATTGCAGTTTCAACAAGGGGAAAACTCTCACTCAGACAAACTTTTTAAATTCACTTTGGATTTTTATTATGTGCAGAAGAATTCCTCACATAACGCTGGGACAAATCAGGAAGTCACCAGTCGGACTGTTACTATACTAACTGAATTCTGCCAGTACATTTTTCAGTAGCTGTTGTTGCACTTGCTGATAATTGTGAAGTACAAGAACGAAACTACTTTAAAAAACTGCAGCATTCGAATGGGTCTCTTAACTCCAACTACTGTCAGTGCTTCCCATTAAGATATACTTCCTCATGAAAGCGTTGATCTGATAGTCCCTAAAGAGGACAGTGAGGATGCTTTAAAAGTACGAGTCAGTTCAGACAGGAACAATACCATTAATGAATTTTTAAAGAAGACATACTGTACAATGGCTTGTTTTGCATGAGTGGAAATACAGTAATTTTCTATAGTCTTAATAAAATGTCCATCAACTGTTTTGTTCAAAATACCACAGAAATACAACAGCTCCTTTTTTCCCACCATTAATTGAAACTAATATTAATGTTGGCCTGTTTTAGGCAGAAGAGCGACCCACTTTGTCCATTTCACCCCTCTTATCCACAGGATCAGCCTTTTTTCACTAATTCAATAACCCTTGAAGCATATCATTACCATATAACAGAGCATGCATCCCTTATCTGCAGTTAGGCCATGACCAGCTGGTACTGCCCCCCTTTATGCATTATTTAATTATAAGTCATGCGTTGAACTGATGCAGACTGCTAAAGCACAGCATCATAGAATATAACGATCCACCAGCAGGTTTACAGCTTCACTGTCGACCCATTACACTGACTTTTTAGAGTTTTTATAGGCTAATTGGAAATCAGAATTTCCAACCTTCAAGATGGGAAAAAATGAGAACTACTATTAGAAGTCAGATTTCAAACTTAGGACAAAAAAAGACCTTGTAAAACATTATTATCTCATTTCTATCATAAGTTAAGTGAACGATAAAACTGCTGATGAGGATTTTAGGATAATAGCAAAGCAAAAAGCAAAAGAAGCTAAAATTTCCTACTTTAGAGCACGACATGCAGTTGGGATTTGCATAAGAAAAAGGTGCGTATACTGGCACTAATGATAGTCCTATTAAAAGAAAACAGAAAAATCCATATTGTGTTAATAACAGACATAGAATAATTTATCTAATGAATGTCAATATGTCCCCGTGTTGCAGTGAAACCCAACAAGCATGAAACAGGGAGAATATAGATTGCATTTTATTTAAACCTGGAAATAAACTGCAATGACACCCTACAATCTCTTGCAATTAAACACAGTGTGTCCCAATGATATTTTGCGAGCTGTGATCGTTATTGATTAGGTTTATGATCATTTACAAGCATTAACTTTGGGATAAAAATCAACAGGGAAGTTTTATCAAACCATGATTAAAAATATGAAAATAGCCTTAGTTCAGGGAGAGGCGTTCATTTGTGGACATTATGCAAGTTCTTGGTGCATTAATATTTTTTCATTATTATTCTGCAGATTTCATCAAGAGGCTCCACGAATTTCATTCAAATCTTGCGCTTTCCTTCAGTCCGAAATAATGAATAATCGCTGGCAAAACCCCTCCAAAAACCTTCACAGTGCAATAGAAATCCATATAGTATTGACAGATTACATAATAAGGCCTCGGTTGGTTTGGTCACATGCTCGAAAAAATGCTGGCAAAACTCAAGGTTCATACGATCAAGGTGGAGTCGATAGGCCTGGGCAATAAATTAACTGAATAAATTAATTCGCTTTTTTGGTGCAGGAAATTTAAAGGGACTTGAGGCAGGAATTTAAAAAAAAACAAACATAAATGTCCCTTTTTTTCATACTAATGGGTGATGAAGCGCTAAATACCAAAAATAACGTTTCCACCCACGTTTCTCTCCGTTGCCTTGAACAGGCTGTGTGCTGCAAAATGCGCTGCAATTCGGTGTCCGAATTTCCCACGCTGCCCTGCAGACGTGACGTCAAATGACGCTACATCCGCAGTTTTGATGCAGGAAAAAGACGGTCGCATTAAATTCAAACACTGTAAGCGATAGTTATGGATTCTTCTGCCGTCAGAAAATGATCCAGATCAACTGAAAGGCACTAAAAAGTGTAACTACGAAGAAAAAGCTTAGTAAACAACATTATAGCTTCAGATTGTGCACGCTCCCGTGCCATGCGGACGTGACGGCAGTTAATGACGCTTAGTCCGCAGTTTTGATTTTAATCTTGCCTCAAGTCCCTTTAAAAAAATAAATAAATGACATTTTTGTGTAACGGCGCATTTTTGGCTCCTCGGAACTCCCGTAGCATTAGTTTCACATTGCAGTATGGCAAGCAACAACAACATCCAGAGCACACCGAAAGACACTAAATCAAGCGATAACATGGCTACCGGTGAGAGTAAAAGTCTGAGTAAAACACGGCTGGGACATTATCCAAAGAGGATCTTCATTTATTTCTAATTCATCCCAGAAATGGGGGTTACATTTGGCTTGTTTTTGAGTTACTTAAAGCGCAAAAGTTGTTTTGAGTTCCCTGCCATATTTAATCTTGCCTTAAGTGGGGGGGTTGATATAAAAAATAATTATAAAAAAATTGGCCCTTTCTGTCAATGACAAACAATCCTTCAAGCAATTCATGGATCCAAAATTTGAGATTTTATCAAAGTCTGTTTTATCAAATACTTTTTGAGTTACTTTGGTAACAGACAGACAAACGCCAGCGACTACATTACCTCTGCCAAGGAGGGGTGGAGGTGATGAGATTGTTTATGTGTACAAAACTGAAAGTTTATTTCTTTGTATATTGTTACTAAGCTTGTAGAGAAAGTGATTTTTCCTACTGTGTGCCCTTTTAAACATCAACATTAATTATTAACATCTCACCTTGCAGCACAACCGACAGCTGCTCTGCAGCTGATCTTCTGAGAGAGACGTCAATGGTGTCTGAGTCCAGGATACGAAACAGCTTGTCCACTGACTCCACCTAACCAACATTAAATATATAAAGTAAGCTGTCAGTCTGTACAGAAGTCTTCCTGTTGTTTTTCTTGATATAAATCAGATTGATACCTTCAGGATAGACTTGTTGCTAGTGTTGAGTGAAACATCTACAGGGTTTCTGAGGCAGTACAGACTGGGAAGAAAGGAAATCACCGACTGGTCCATGGCTGGTCTGGTGGTTTTTGCATCATCAGTGCTGGTTAGGTGGGGGAGGATTTGTTGCACTGCTGCTATTCTTACACTGTTAATAATGCAAAACATAAGAGTTTTAGGCATTTCACTGAAAATCAGACAGTTATATTAATAAACTAACAAACAAAATAAAGTCATTTGAATCATAAAATGCAAAGTTCACTCAGTATTGCACTTTGTAGTGGTTGAAAATATGACCAGCTTAACATGCAATTTGCTTTTTTTTAATGTCTGGCAGGGCAGACAAATCTATTAGCTGCTGCCAAAATGAACCAGGACTTTACTGGTGTTAATTTCCATCTCTATCAATATTCATAGGCTGGGACTTGATGGGAAGCACTTTTACACAGGCCTCAAAGAGCATTTAAAGGACTTGATGAGCACATAAACTGACAGCTACATACAGCTAAAATCTGTCCACAAAAAAAAAAAAAAAAAAAAAAAAAAAAAAGTGTTGAAGAGCAAAATATTCAGGCTGGCAGGAGTTTGTTTAACAAAAATACCCTGAGACCAAATGTCAGGCTCTTCAAACAACCTCACACAGAGAAAGGCGCAGAAGGAACATAGCAGGCAAACAGTATACACATCACACACATGTAAAAAACACACACCAACACACATCTGAGGACATAATAACCAAACACAGACAATGAGAAGACCCAGAGCTCAGACTCACGTGGGCTGTTTGGTGAAAAGGAGTCGGAGAGCTGCTTTTAGCTTGGCGCTACTTGGGAATGCATTGTCTCTTACAACATCCGTCATGTCACTTATCAGCAGGACACATTTTCCAAGTGACTCCTCAGTGCTGGCGTAGCCCTGCCACACACACACGCAAACACACACACACACAGATGTACATGAAAACCTCACACTGCCTTGGCAGCAAAAGGAAGAAACAATGGGGAATTCCAGCTAAGCAGCGCAACAGTAAATAAAATCTGCATCGCTTTGATTAGGGGCGGTTTCATATCGTCTCTTGCTGATATGGTTCGCCCATCTCCGAACGGCCTCCTTGAATTAAATCACATTTGACAGCCGAGTCAAAATTCTCATGTATATTCATGACGAATTTCCTGGATTTCTGTTGCCTGAAACTGAACAATTAATAGAAGTTTGCTTTTTCCACCCAAAAAGAAAACAATATAACACAGAATATGGAAATGAGAAAATAACATAATTTTTCTCACAGGCAGCTCAATATGCATTCTTTGTAGTCCAAGAGAATATTGCACTTTTAATAATGGGCGCCGTGATAGTACAGAACATGCACCGCTGCCTCCCTCCGCAAATATAACGCAATAAGTTCCCAAAATGATGCTGCTGAAGAGCCCTGCAGTGAAAATACTGTAAAGCTTCAACAAAGAGAACAGCACCTGTAATATGGGTATGACCGGGTAAAGTGCCTCAATGAATCTGTCCCAGGTTGATGCTGTCATCATCAATCGTCCCTTGAGCAGGAATAGCAGGATATCCTTGGCAGCAACGTTCACCTATAGATCACAGATAAACTGCTGAACTCACAAAGGTGACACTGATAAAATATCTACAAGCGAGTACTTAAAGTGATAGATTTTTAAATGTCTAAATTACCCACAAACACACACAAAGGACACACAAATTCCTGCACTTTCACACTGCTAAGATAAAAGAAGTGGCCGGAGTAACCTCTCAAACTTCTTAAAATAGAACGAAAAAGTCTGAGGTGCTGAAATATATATGAAAGGACAAGAATTAAACTGAGCACATCAACCTTTTCTGCAGAGTCCTGGAGACCAAAGGTGCTCATTTCATACAGCACTCTGCGGTGGAGAATGAAGTTAACGCCGGTGCACACTGCCGGTTCCTGTCGTGACAGATTCTGGATGCCAAGGCAGTCCTAGGGGTATAAGTAATCACACCAGAGCGCGTCATAAATTATCTCCATCCTCTCACTTGTGCTCGCATTCATGAGCTTCAATTCACTTTCACTTCTAGACAGTGACTGGGAAAATGAAAAGAAAGACTGATTTTAAATGTCAAAGCGAGAGGATTATAGCACGCTGTCAAAGAGCTGGGGCTTGTCCATCTTCATCTTACTTCTTTGCATATGGATGCCCCATCAAACAGGCCCACATTTAGGCTACACCGGGCCGGTATGTTTTCACCATGACCCTGTGGACTCATTTAAATGATGGCTGTCTGTGAAGTGGCTTGCTCTAACCTTGACCAGGTTTAAAGTGCGTTCATATGTTTCCGTCCTGACAGGCGGTGACGGATGAGACAGCAGCTTGAGGAGGAGTTTCTGGCTCTCAGTCTGGAGGAGAGGACTGGGCTGATCAAACTTCCACCTAATGAGGTCATAAGGAGTTAAAACTAGTATAAAATTTAACAATAACATCGTAATTTTGAAAAAATTAAGGGATTTTCTCACAGGTAAGAGCACATGTGAACACATTCTTTGATGATGGGTAAATGTTGGTGAAATGGAAGCCCATTTATAGCTTGGTCTGCCAGTTCCAGTAACTCCAACCAGTTCTTTTCTCCCTTTGAAAAGAAGAAAAACAAACCACCCAATGACAGAATCCTGTGCGTCCATTTACTCGTTATCAATATCTTTAGCTTATTTTCTTGCAAGTTATACCTCAGCTTGCACGTCTTTGAGGAAGTTGCAAGTTGATTCCATCCAGAGAGCCGCTCTGGTCACCCTCCTGTAGAGGTCATGGCTGTCCGAGTTCACCTGCTCCAGGTATGCTACTGCTGTCTCTTGCATGCTGGGTAATAAACTTCCCAGTGATGGATCCAAGCATAAATGGAAAATAGCTGTCACTGTGTTTTCAGGGAGATTGTCGCTGGCCTGTGTGAGGTTAGCAGAAATATTAACCCGTGAAAGTCATATTTCAAGGTGATTTGGTCGCACAAGCACATAAACGCACCTTCTCGGGAGGCAGGATGGTCTGCAGGAGTTTAATGGTGAATATGGCGGTGCCTGTGTATGCCATTCTATGCTGAACGTCTGCTGAACAGCTCTGGTGATAGCTGAGAATATCCCCCAGTAGCTCCATGCAGGCTTGCAGCTTCTCCTTCTAAAAGTAAACACAGACAGAAATGTAGACCAAGGAAAAATAAACAGACAAAAGCAACACTAATATACAGATACATGCAGGTGAACTCACACTGCGTGCATGTTCACACGCTCAAAACACAGCTGCTGGCTGGGAGCCAGGAGGAAAATTGTTCGTTTCAGGGGTTGAGGAATTGAATGTAATCAGATTTCAGGGTTATTTTGGGACAAGATACAGATCCACCCTATCTCAGTATGAATAAATTGGAACAATCTATTCTCAGCCACTTTGTTCTGCATGCTGAAGTTGAACAATGGGGGGCGAGTGCCAGCAGGGGGCAGTATATGCCCTGTGCATTGCACAGTTTGCCTGCTTCCCATAGGAAAAACCAAGAGGTCTGGCATACAAAAGCTGCTCTCCACATAAAGATGACAAAATAGTTCTCAGGCTGCACGACTCTGGGCATGTATTAAACAGCAGAGGGCCACAGGGGCCCGTGGGCTTGACAAGTGTATAAATCCCACTGCAGAAGAACATACTCTTTAAACTGCCAGAGAATATAACAAATGATTCTGCATGCTAAAAAAAAAAACACATCTGTTTTACTAAATCTATTGTATGGACTTTTAAACGCTAAATAAATGAAGGCATTTACTAACCCAGCACTTGTGATCTTGGATAAACCCTGGCACACAGACGAGAAGTTTGTATACGTGTGTGTTTGTGGGAAGCACTTTATATCCAGCAGAAAGCCTTGTAACCTAATATAATTCATTCAGCTCAATCACATGCCCACACTTCTCCTTGACAGTTGAGTGCCGTATGCTTGTGTGTCTGTGGCGAACTGTCTGGTGGCCAACCCAGCTCCCTGTTTCAGTGAAGTGTATCCATTCATCTACATAAGAGGCTGTCATGAGTTGTGTTGACTTGCCAGCTCCATCCCCACCAGGCTGCGATCGTCCCAGACCAGCTCGCAAACACTGTCCCCAAGCAGGAGGACGGCATCACACAGCAGCTCCAGAACACGATAGAACACATGCAAACCTTCTGAGAGGAAGAGAGAAACAGAACAAAAGCAAGAGACGGTTTTTGTTGGTTTTTTTTTTTTTTTTTTTTTCGACAAGATCAAAACACACAGGGTGGAATCTAGTGCATGTAAGAAAACAGGAGTTGGGTTATTTACAGTAACTCAAGTTTATTCAAGCAAAGAAGGAAGAAAAACAAAGTGTGCCAACTCCCACCTGTCTTCAGTAATGGTACAGCATGCAGCATGGTGGCAACGGTGAACTGAGCCAAAGTGAGCTGCTGTAACTGCAGCTCCAGGACATCTTCCACACCCAGGTCTGCAAGCACCGTGGGGGCCACATCTGCAGGTGAATGGGGGATCTGTCCGGGGGCTTGGGCTGATGCTCCACCTCTCTGCGAGCTGCCACTGGATTCCAAGAGAAAAAGTTATCGGCTGTATAAGGGTGGACAATAAACTTGAAAATGATCTTAAAAACACCCCACCGGCAGCTTCAGGGCTCTGTATGTTGTTTATGTTTAAGAAATACCATCTTTTTCTTCTTCTTATGTGGGCTTCTAGTGTTACTCACAGTTTATCACTAGCAAAATTACAGAAAACCAAACTATTTTGCAACAACTGGTAATAAATGTAAAAACATTAGAAATCTCTTATATTAACTGTTAGACTAAAATGCTGATTCATATAAAAGAATGTAGACTAATATATCATTTTTACTTGGGGTGGGGAAAAAATATTGATACACTGAAATATCGCTATATTTTCATATGCTGATTTCATATTGATATTTTAAAACGAGACATCGATCTATTTTACCAACAAAATCTCACGAGATTTTGTAACAGAACAGTGCAATCTCACGAGATTTTGTCAGTAAAATAGATCAATACTGCATTAGTAAATATCGATAAGATATTGCCATATGAAAATATCGTGACATTTCAGGGTATCGATATTTTTTGCCAACCCTAATTTTTACATTACAAGTGTGACAGAAGAAGCCACACTGAGAACCTCTGCTCTCTCCAAAGAACATCACAAAGAACATCTATAGAAATATTACCTAATACAAGATGCAGATGTAAAAGTCTTCTTCTTTTTTTTTGTTTATTCATAAACTACAATCTTCATTTTTTTCAATTTAAAACATGAGCTTATGTCAAGTTATCTTCATGCACACACTTGTTTGAGGCTGCATCTCCATCTTGGCCATCTCCTCTGGCTCTCTGGCTCGTACGTCCCACCACAGAAGGTCGGGGGGAGCACTCTGCCCCAGGAGAGGAAGTCTGAGACCGCTGTGTCCCCATAACTTCCTGGGTGTAAGAGAAGGACGAGTTCTGCGACACTAGATCTGAACAAAAAAAAAGAGGATAAATTGTCACATTTGTTGCACAACGAATAAGCAGACAAGTTGAGTGCAGTTGTGTTTTTATACCCCCAGGTAAGAAATTAGTCAGCTGGATTAGATACTGTAGCAAATAAATAACTAATGACTGTCTGAATTAGAATAAAAGCAAAGCTGATGAATATATGAATGAAGAGGGATTAACTTGGTGCTGTGAAAAGATGTCAAAAAATAACTCATCACCACGGACAACGGCTCATATCAACGAATCATGATGCCTATTAATAAGGGAGGCTACCTTGCTTTGCAGAGTAGAAGCCTGGGTCTTGATGAAATCGCAGTCTCCTCCTCAGAGCTACACAGAGCTGCCGCAGGCAGGAAACAGCAGATGAATGAAGGAAGCTCACCTCGCTTTTACCTGAACCCAGCCGCAACACAGAAAAAAGATTCTGAAAATAGAAAGAAAAAAGACAGAGGGGGATGTTGCATTACTCTCAAGATGGATTAGAAGGGAAGATGCTACAACCAATTAGTATTTGTTTTTGTTTATGTAAAAAGAAGACTTGGGTAGGGAGAGTAAAGTCTTTTCCACCAGTGGCTTCTTCTGAAGATGAGGCTGCGTGGTGGCAGAATGTTAATGCTACCCTGAGAACAATGTCATTTTATGCACTACTTTATTAACACAATAATCATGCTCAAAGTGGCTCGCTGAGGCATAATGAAGTCTCATCAAAAACTTTGTGTGTACCAGTGGAATGAAGGACTCAGACAACAAATTCACTTTGTTGCTACCAAGAAATTAAATACATCAAACAGTATAGCTCCCTTCTACGGAGATAAAACAACTAAGAAAGAGAGTGGGAACTTGCAAACTTTGGTTTATGACTCAGGGTGTCAACTGTTTGGTATGATTAAAAAAAAAAAGAAGAAGAAGAGAAGGTCGCTGACTGTCCTGTTACCTGGTTACACTCATGCCAAAAGAGGCCTCACACTAAAGGAGCACAGCGCTCCACCAAGGACTCTCACACCTTGCAAGAGGTACATTTGAAGCAAACTACAGCCTCATAGCAATCTTGAAGCTACCCAAGCAAAGTAAACCTCCTGAGAACTCCACAACCTCTTAGACGATCAGGGACACGTATTCAAAAAAATGTTTGGTTCAAGGACGCCATTTGACAGGTTATTAGTCTGAGAAAGACCGAAGGAACCACCTTATAATCCATTAGAATTTACTTTGTCTGATTGCTGTGATGAGAATAAATAAGAATATTGATTGTGGAGCCCAAAAGAAAATCATTTTTAAAAAGCCCTCCAAATCATCTCTACTAGCTTTAAATTAGTTGCAACTGAGCCCCTTTCCTGGGATTTGAAGTCGGGACAATGCTAATTAAATAAAGGTGCAAAAATTCACACTATTTTATAAATCACAAGATTTTTAAATCAACGAGGTACAAGATACAGTTTTAAAAAATAATCTACACGTAAAATACTGAAGTCATCTTGACATTAGCCAATTTATTATAATAAAAGGAATTACAATCATTTCAGCCCTTTTGGTCTCCAGGATTTATTTACTTTATATTTGAAAAAAACAAACAAACAAACAAAACAAAAGAGAGCAAAATAGATCAATATTCATGTGCAAAAATTTATCAATATGAGAAAATAGAGATGCACGATACTCAATATCGTTATCAGCCAATATTGGCTTAAAAACTAAATATCAATATCGGCTGATATAATCGACCAATGACAGGTGCCGTTTGATGACAAGCCCAGAACAATGTTTCTATTTTTGTTTTGTTTGTTTTTCTTTTTGTTAATTGGTCATGCATGGTTACAAAATGAGGCCACGCCCACCATGCAACATTTAGGGCGCATTCAGAAAGCATAGTCCGCGAGTCTCTGCCCGTTTGGGGACTCGGTGCGGTTGGGGGCGGGGGGTGGTCTTCCGGACCGAGATCGCGTTCACGTTGCACTATTGCCAAATGAGCCAAATGGGCCAAGAATGAGAATCTCAGGTGGCGCTGCTATCGGATTCACGTAGGCGAGGAGAAAACGCACGTACAAGAAGGTTCTCACTATTTCTGTTTCCTCCACAAAGCAGCATTATTTTTGTAAGAGGAGCTGGATAAGCTTTCACCAGATCAAATATCGATTTAAGCTTTTACTTCCTCACAACTCCGCGTCTGCCCACGAGCCATCTTTATAAGTACCGCTGTCCCTCACGTGTGTTTGCTGTCGTGGTGTTTACCCACGTTGTCCAACGTTTGACCCACAATACCAATGCAATTTGTAATCCACTTCCTGTCTTTGGTTCACTTAATCTGGACCGAGACCTGTGTTTGCAGGCGGACCGAGTCCGGTTGACTCTGATTCGAATCAAAAAAGCTTTGTGAATGCACCCTTAGAGTTGTTCCGATGCCAATACCAGTATTGGAAATGCCTCCAATACTGCCAAAAATGCTGGTATCAGTATCAGCAAGTACTGGGATTCTGGGTTCTGATACCATGTAATTTATTATAATAAGAATCTATTAACTGATTAGCTCTGTTAGCTTCGATGTTCTTAATTTTTGTACTTTGCTGCCGTCTGCAGCCTGCTAACTTTGAGGGGTGATGAAGAACTGTTTAAGAGCAAGGAGCTAAAAGTAATCATGTCGGTGGTGTGGCAGCATTTCACACTAGATCCTCCCACCAGCAAGACTGCCTTTAAAAATAAATGGCTTCTATTTGCTGTATTCATTCATGTTCTAAAAGCCTGAACGAGGGTAATATGATTTCTTTTGGTGCTCAGTATCGGGCGATACTCACAGCACACGTATCAGAATTGGTATTGGGAAGAAAAAAATGGTATCGGAACATCTCTAGCAACTCTGGGAACTACCGAATCTGCAGCAGATGCAGCAAAAGTATTTTTTAAATTTTGCTCAAGGAAGAATATTACATAATTTCCAGCTTTAATATTAATATCGGTAATTAGCTAAATTACTTGCAAAATATCGGCAAAAAACCAATATTGTGCATCCTTAGAAAATAGTAATCTAATTTTACCTTCACAATACCAGGCCTTTGCAGGAAGATCTCAGCAGGAAAGTCTTGCATAATGACATCACACAGAAGTTCACATGTTGTTCTCACTAAGTTAGGATTGTTGCTCCCCAGAGAGCTGTTGGAAAGAATTGAGGCAGATATTTGTATCTTTAGTAACATCATGCATTAACATCTAATCTATCAGAACAAGAAATTACAGCAGATAAGACAGCCACATCATTTTAGGGTTGTTTGTGTGTATTAGTAAAGCTAAGCATCAAATCTGAGCTTTTTTTTTGGAAAGTCAGACACTGGAGTGTGCCAGAGGTTGAGTAAATGATAAAAAAATCATAATAGAAACGTAAATAGCATTGTTTCTTACCTCTCATTGGAAGAAAGTATGTGCCTGTCTGTGTTTGTCAAAGTCAGCCATGGAAACACGGAAAACTTCAAACATCTCACAGATTCATGTACTGCACAAAGGACAGAAATGAAGTAAGTCAAAGATCTGAAGGAATAACTTTTCCAGACCAGCGATGACAAACTTCAAGCAACAGTCACCTGCAATCTTCTGCAAAGGTACATCTGTGTTGCTGGGAATGCTCTGGTGGAAATAACCCATTTTCGGTAAATTCTCCTCGGGTGAAACAACTGATGGGTCTGCAGAGACAGAAAATTCATCACACAAATTACTTTTTCTTTTTGCTTCAACATCATGAAAAGAAAAACTTACTTCATGCAAATAAAAGAGTTCAAAATGTCACATTCTCAACAAAAACAAATGTTTGTTTTAACTTGCAACACCTGTTGGATTTGTACAAAGTGGTGCGTGTGAGTAGACAGCTGAATGACTGGGGAGTAGCTCAGGCAGCTGGAACAGCTGGTCCAGGGTTCCATCGATGACAGCTCGCAGTCTGGGCTCAATATTAGGAGATAGTTGAGTAAGAAAGTCCACCGCCCCAACGTCTCTCAGCATCTGGGCTGCGCCTGGATGCTTTGAAGACAAAATAAACATGCATGAAATGGAAACCCAATATTCTGCATTAAAAGGTGCAGTCCTGTGAAAGTGGTTTGCATGAGTTTTACTTTTAAAATGCCACAAGGAAAACTGGTGAATTAATGCCCCGTTAATATTTTGCGCAGTGCACTATGTTTGTGGCCTTTTTTTAAAATGATTATCATCAGAGTAAATTAATTGTTTTCCTTATTATTATCTTGGTGGGGTACAAAACCCACCACTCCACCGAGAAGGTCAAGTTAATTTTGAATTTTCTCTATAACAGCTTTATACTTAGTTTTGTAACTAAACAGTCTGATATTATTTATCAGATGTGCAAGGCAGCTGCTCTCTCTGAGTTTGACCCTAATGCGACTACACACACACACACACACACACACAGACATGTGCGTGTGACAGGTGAGCACACTTTAGCCAGCGCCGCAGACAGAGCACACGTTGGAAAAATCGTCAAGCACCTAAAAATCAGACACAAATCTGAGTTTCTTTAAGTCATTCAGGGAGGTGAAGATAGAAACACTCGTGCTCCAGCGAGGAGCAGCCAGAGTATTTTTCTTACTCCGGTGTGACGACGAGAACATCGTACATGGCAGGAACTGGCACAGCTGAATCTACTGTCACTATTTCTGTGTGGTGTTACAGCTTAAAATGGATCCAATATTCTTTATGTTTTATTAACATCAACATGTAAAATCTGAGTTCTGAACTTTTGGAATATCTGGAGCAAACTGGTTTACATTAGGACATTCTAAAATAAGGCTGTGAACCTGGGGGCCGCAAAAATCATCAACATAGTTCCTAATCACTTACTGTATATAAAAACACCTGCAGAGAACACACAAAATTGGTATATTTTCATGCCCAATTTTCATTTCCCACCAATTTCAATTTTACTAGAATGTTTTTAATGTTATTTTGTTGCAACACTTTGTTCTATAGTGAATAGTGTAACAGAACATGGGAAGACAGAGACACCGATTGTGTTTCTACAGCTGTTAAACTTCCAATGAACACACAAAAGGTTTGCAGACATTATTTCAGTCAATCATTTATCTCCTTTGATAAAAACCAATGTGTGTTGTTATCAATGCTATTGTTGGAAAGCCTAATTAGTCACCTTTCCGACAAGATGTCACTATCAAGGATTGTGAGTCTGTGGAATGATATGTGGTTAGCCACTAGGGCTGCACGATTCTGGTAAAAATGTGAATCGTGATTTTTTTGCTTAAAATTAAGATCACGATTCTCTGAAACGATTTTTTTCCCCCCCAAAGTATTTATTGCACAAATAAACTTTAACAAAACAAACAAAACAACCTATTCAAAAGTTAATTCAAAATAAAGCATGTGTTTGCACAAGAGCTTTATTGGAGCATTTCTTTGGCAAAATGGGAATGGATTTGGGAATTTGGGAAAATGGAAACTTATTTGTGATAAGCTCATGATTAAAAATGTTTCAGAATTGTTGTGGGTAGAATTGAGATTGCATGTATGTGTGAATTGAGATCACGATCTTTTAACGATTAATTGTGCAGCCCTATTAGCCACTCAAAAAAATGTTACAAAATCCTCTGCAATATTCTCCTGTTGGTTTTCATCCCTGCTCTGAGTTGCTTGGTGGATTGGATAACTGCATTATTTCATAGTCATGAGGAAAAATCCTTTCATGCATTTTACACTGTCAGGATCTTTATGACGCGAGGGAGATCCAACTTGGCATAACCTCCTCATGCTGGTCATATTTTGCTGCCGGATGACTTCCTATTCCTCAGCCAAGACTTGTTCAAGGTCAAACAACATGATTATGTTGGTCACTTTAGCAAGTACAGCAAAACCAAGCTGATTCCACAAGTGTTCAATTGGGTTGAGGTCTCGACTCGTAGGAAGGCACTCCATCGTCTTCTCTTCCAAATTCTGTTGGAACTGTGTAATGAGCCTGAGAATGTTGCATGGGATTTTGGCACATTTTTAAGGGTATTACACATACGAGTAGCACATTTCACAAATGCACAATCCTTTCAAATCACATCTTACTGTAAATGTGACTAACCAGGCTATCCAGCAATATATTATATAATGGCAATTTATGCAGAAAAGAAGAAATAATCAACTGAAAGAATATCTCTTAACTTTTCTGAGGAGATTATTTGATCTACTGCATTCAACAGATATGAATGGTTAACACGGTTTATTTTTTTATTTTTTACACTTGAACATCAATATAACTGTTCTTTACTTGTTTAGTTTTGTGCTAGACGAGGGGTAGCCAAGTCTGGACCTTGAGAGCCACAATCCTGCAACTTTTAGATACAACCCTTCTCCAACACAACAACAATGCATCATGTGCACGTCATTAAGCCCTGCAGAAGCCTGGTCACGAGCCGCTCATTTGATTCAGGTGTGTTGAGGAATTAGTGCATCTAAAAGTTGCAGAACTGTGGCCCTTGGGGACTGGACATGGCCACTCCAGTGATTAAGCTGGTAGTTACATACAGTGCCATAAATATACAGAATTAAACTTTCATCTGGAAATAATCTATAATTTTCTGGTTGTAAGAGACATATTTGCGACGGAGGTGGAAAGAGGTTTAGCCTTAAATTAGATCTTTGACAACATAAACTATATAAATTGCCATACTTTATATTTACCTTTGATAAAGTTAAAAGCAATCCAAGGACCTCCTCCTTCATTGGCACCTCGGGGAAATTAAACCACTCCAAGAGATGCACAAACAGCATCTTTTCTTGGACAATGTCAGTTATTGAGATAAGGGAATGGTCCAGTTTACTTAAAATGCTCTTCAATGCTCGAACTCTGATCTCCAACAAAGGGTGACCTAAAACATACGGAAAGCAAAATAATAGCTGAGATGTCAGAGAAGTTTCAGTTAGCAACTCGGTAATATAAATAAAGTTACACTTAAATAACTTGCGTTTCTTTGTTAAGGTTGCCAGCTATAGCATATTTAGCAACAAGCAAAACAGTAACAGTAAAAGTTTATTAGATGTATGCTAATGGAAGCTAACGTCCAAAAGCTCAACCTAAGTTCAGCGAAGGTCGGCTTCAGACTAGCGTTTCTGCTTACCTATTTTCTTTATAAGCGGTGATAGTTCCATTTCATCTGTTGTGTTATCACAATTCTTTCCGAGTAAAAAACAGCCGAGGCTTATTAGCCAAGGAGTAGCTGTCCGCCAGCGTCATGTCAACGTCGTCTCCCCGGGTTTGTTTTCAACAACCGCGCCAGCGTCACTCCACTTCCTGTGGAGGCTGAGAGCCGGGTGCTTTCAGTGACACCAGCTGTGTGGGAAATCTGAAAACTACAGCGTTAACGTCGCACTTTCTCAACGATGGACCTGCAGAAAAATAAAATAAAATAAAATAAAATAAAATAAAATAAAATAAAATAAAATAAAATAAAATAAAATAAAATAAAATAAAATAAAATAAAATAAAATAAAATAAAATAAAATAAAATAAAATGCCAACAATTACCAAATTCCCCTTGTCATCAATTTTTTCTACGGTCCTTGAAGGCTTCAGCCGACATCCATCTGAGGGCAGTGACATTCAATATCACTTGTGAAACACTGACATTCCCCAAAATTAAAGTTCATGTCCATCATCTCCAGTGACCACTAGTAACTTATTTTCAGACTCTGTTATATGTAAATTAATCCATTTGTGCAAGACCTCAGACTTGTGCTATGCTGTGATACTTATATGATGAGCCAGCAGGGTGTTAATTAACTAAATTAGCAATATATCTTTGAATATCATTATGATATCATCTCACTGCTTTTAAGAATTCCACAGGGATCCAAGCTTATAATTATAATTAATTTGGCCTCCTGGTGTATCTTCTACTAACAAATTAACACATGGATTCTTTGAAAGTATGAGTGGGTAGAAAGAACATGATTGTTCATCTTGACTGTGTAAATATATTTTGCCAACACTTAATTGAAGTCTTGTCTTAAGTTACTTCAAATTTAGATCTGATCATCATAATATTCATCTACTCATAATATTTCATATACTGTACATTTGTGCATGTTCCACATTTGTGAGAGAAAATTGTATTTTGGACATATTCGTTCAAACTTTCAGTTTAGAAATGCTCTGCAGTATCTGCCTCTGAGCAGAGCACAATATTTTTTTTATGAACGTGGACATTTTTTTGTCAGTCTACAGAGGTGCAGTGGGAATGTGTAGTGCAAGTTCTCACATCAAGATTTCTTTACTTGGAAGAAAAAAAAAACAGCCCAAGGTCAGAGTTGGAGTTTTTGGTTGCTGTTGAATTCTAAGGAGTATGTCACATCACTGTTTGACAACACCATCTGCAAACATAAGGCAAACTTAACTTTAAATGCATAAAAACAGGCTGAAGATTAAACTCCTCTTTCCTTATTGTGACTCATACTCAGCCTGAATAATATATCATTTTGCACTTTCAACTTTTGATCTTCAAGTTTCAAAAGTCAAATCCTTTATAGGAGTTTTTAATATTGCAAGTCATGAACATATTTCACATTAAGCTAAATAACTGATAGAAAATTAATCCCTAATAAGCCAGAAAAAAACTGAGGCTGTTCATGAATGTAAGTTTGATCTCTGTTTTATTTCTGAGGGGAAAAAAGTTAATACTAAAAGTTACTCTCAAAGCATCCATGCATGCATGAAGCAGATAATGAGTCTGACTATAACATTAATAGCAGCAATGAGTGCTAAATTTCTGGGGTCCATTTTCTTGCAGACATTATACACTAATCCTTTATAAAACTGTAAAAGTAGCTTTACATACTGTAGGCTTTAAACATAGAAAAAAGTCCCAAAATATTATCAGTTTTTCTCATCTGTTGATGTTTTTCATGACTTTGAATTCTGCACCTCCAGAAGATCTGATGTCATACACATGGGGCAAGTCTCTTATAAATGTACTCCCTGAAAATTGAACCAGCAATTAATTTATGATGACCACAATAAATGTTAACAAATTCTAGGTGCATAGAGTCACTTTATGACTTTTTTAAAAATCAACTTATTATTTGCAAGCTTTTATGGGCTTAAAAGCATGAATCTTAATGTGAAGTCTGTGTTGCTCTCCAAAAACAGCTCTTTCATCCACTGCTCGAACAAATTGCTGTTAATTTATCAAGAGATTAGTAATTCGAGACTGACTGAATATTTATTTGTAAAAATCTGCATATTGTCGTGAAATGTGATTGGATGTTTGACGCTGATGTGCTTTGGGTTTTCTGGTGGTCATGCCACTAAATAATAAATGTTAGCAAAACGGTAAATTAAAAAAAAGTGAACTGGAATCTTAACTTTGAAGCTGCCTGGATTATTGGCTTTAAACGGAGGGATGTCCGGTAACGAAATGAAATAAAAAATACTTTATTCATCCCAGAAGGGAAATTCAGCATTGTACAAAGCTCACCCTTTTTTTTTTTCAACAATATAACATTTATATGAAATGATAATATAACAATAATAAATCAGTCAGTCTTGTTCTTCATGATGATGCTGCTGGCAGGAATCAATTTCTGTATCTCTCCGTCCTACAGCGAACCTAACGCAGTCTCCCACTGAACACACTCTGTTGATTCTTCACCGTGTTGTGGAGAGGATGGGAAGAATCCTCCATCATCTTCATCAGCTTGTGCAGCATTCTTTTTTGAACGATCAGCTCCAGCGGCTCCAGAGTTATTCCCAGCACAGAACCAGCTTTCATGATCAGTTTGTTTAGTTTCTTCACGTCTCTGGTTCTGATGCTGCTGCCCCGGCAGATGCTGCAGAGCTGATCGCACTTTCCACAACAGACTTATAGAAGATCTGCAACATCTTGGTGCAAACGTTGAATGATCTCAGCTTCCTTAAGAAGTAGAGTCTGCTCTGACCTTTCTTGTAGATGTAGTCAGTGTTGCATGTCCAGTCGAGTCTGTTGTCCAGTTGAACTCCAGGTATTTGTAATTCTCCACCACCTCCACTTCCTCTTCCAGGATGTAGACAGGACTATGCTGCTTATTCTTGCTCCTCCTGAAGTTAACAATCATCTCTTTAATCTTGCTGGTATTTAAGATGAGGTGATTGTTACCATTTCACAAACTGATTGACCAGTTCCCTGTACTCGGCTTCTTGTCCATCACTAATACACCCCACAACTGCAGTCATCAGAGTATTTTTGCAGATGACAGGACTCAGAGTTGTACTGGAAGTCTGAGGTGTACAGTGTGAAGAGGAATGGTGAGAGTACAGTCCCTTGTGGTGCTCCAGTGCTGCTGATCACCATCTCAGACACACTGAGAGTGGTGGCATGACATCACCAACACTGATTAAAAATCATTCATTTTAATCAGTAATTAAGATTCTAACAGGTAAACTGTATGTTTATGTAGAATGGTGTTGTTTATCTACTGAAATGATGGTGAAAGGTATTATATTGATGATATGAGGTCAATATGGTGACCAAAAATGGTTTTGATATGTTTTGCTGAAAACTGCTTTCCTACATAGGCAGCTTTAGATCATCAAGGATGACATGAGACGATGGTTTTAGCCATTTTATTAGAAACTAATGGGCCTAAAAGCCCTATTGTTATTGTCTTTTCTTTTCGTTAATGTGAATACATGTTAAGTGTGTTCTGTTTTTAGTATTTTTGCATCACATATTTTCATTTTACCCTCATTCTCTTTCTTATTCTATAACTGTTACAGCTGCCATGGTTACTAACCCCTTTTTCATTTTACATGCAAATCCTCCTGCTTCACCCCTCCTGTTTGATTGGCCCTGCACCACACCACCATCGTCTCCTCCCTCACCTGCTAATGACTGATTGGTCTCACCTGGAGCTGCTGGCATGCAGATATAAAAGAACCCAACAGCTCCTCAGTCACTGGCAAGTTTTTGACCTGGAAACAGTTTGTCCTTTTATTGGGGTGGTGATCTTAGTTTGGGTAACTATAGGCTCGTTCGACTTTGGCTATCTGCAGCGCAACTCGGCTGGAAGTGAGGGATTGTGGTCTTGGAATGTTGCATGCTGGTTAGAAACTTTGTCCGACTTCAGACTGCGCCTGCACGGCGGAAAACGTGACCAGACCACATGATCATCAAACATCGCGTGAGTCGTCCGTCTGCAGTCGGAGCGTGCAGTTCCTCCTCAGCAACTGCAGCTTTTGGACCCCAAGTGTATCCAAACCTGGTTCTGATTGGTTTCACCTCTCACTGACGCAAGCTCCGATTGTTGGACGGGACTGCCCCCCACTAATAAATCCATTTAGGTGTTTTAAACAGGCTACAAAATCAGCCTTGGTGTTTCATATTTTAGTTAGGCTGATGTTCACAAACCTGGACAGACTGATTTATGAACAGACTGATATCTGACTGCAGCAACAGAGGAACACAAACGTGTAGCAGCCACAAGTTATTCTACTCAGATAAATATAAAGCTTAACTAAGTTATACCAAAACTTTCACAAATCCTCTTCATAATTTGGATTTGATGGATTTATTGGTGTGTATCCACCTTTCCACATGCTCCCCCTTATGTTATCCATGAGTAGGCTACCCAAATCCTTAATAATATATATATATATATATATATATATATATATATATATATATAATATATAATATTTATTTCCAGCCCCATCTAGAAAAAATAAGTTTCTATTTCTTTATTTGTTTTAAATTTATTCTTCAAGGCAAAGGATTTATGGTTTTTATATTTGAGCCTGGACATTTACCAGATTAGGTGTCCTCTGTGTTGCACCTTAACAGGTAAACAACATTCAGTCTACTACAGTCCAGTTTAAGTTCATGTAATCAGCATCAACAACACGCTGTTTCAATACTCTGAAATTAGACTTGATCACATCTGCACAGCATTCAGTAACTTTGAGCGAAATAAAGGCAAATGCCGCGAGATCCTCCGTTATTGCAGTCTTCACGTTGGCGAACTTGTCCAGCTGAGATGCGCTGCATTTATGATCCGCCCCCGAGACTCACGCAGCTCTCGTCTGACCATGAAGTCAGACGGTAGACAGACGCAGTCAATCCGAACGAGCCTTTTGTTTCTTTGGTTTTTGCTTTCCAGGTGTTTTGTTGGTTAATGGTTAGTCGCTAATTTCCCTTGAGTTGTGTTTGTGTTTTATACTGGTGGTAGTTTGGAGTTGGGATCGCTAGGCCTTGTTTTGCTGGGTTTTAGCTTACTGGTGTTGCTTATCCCTTCTTGGTTCATAGATTAGTTGTGTTAGTTTTCCCCACTTGGTTCCCCTTTTCAGTGTTAGGCTTTGTCTGTCCTTTTGATTTCATTAATTTGAGCTGCATCTTTAACCCCATCTCCTTTTCAGGTTTTGTGTGTTCATGCCTTAATATGCCTCCAGAACAATAAAACATCTTTACTCCATCTTTTACCATCTGAAACCAGTCTTTTGTTTACGTCTCTTATCCCTAGCTGAGCTGGGACGTAACAATAATGCTGCTGTAAGACTGTAATAATTTCCCAGTCTGTGACAAAATACATCTGATTCTGACATAAAAAAACCAAAAAACTAAGTGCTGGGTTATTTTAACTATTACTATTCAATTCAGCTTAATTTGCATCGCGCCAATTTATGAAAATGTCATAGCAGAGCACTTCACAGAAAGATGAATTCTAGCTAGTTAGAAGCCTAGCTAAGGAAACCGACAGATTGGGTTTAATCTTGACTCAAACGGGTCCAATCCCACATCCTGAGCAAGTATGGAGTGGTGGCAATGGTGGGAAGGAAAAACAACCTTTTTACAGGGATGAAAAACCTCCGGCAGGGAGGGCGGCCATCTGCCTCAACGGGCTGGATAGGACAGAGAGAGAGGGAGGGAGAGCTGTAGAGTAAATGTAAAGGACAAAGAGCAAAGTTGCGTACAATTGAATAATTTGTTACATTGTTTGCTTTATTTGCATACTTAATAACTTTATTAAAGGTACAGTATGTAAAAAATATCAAAGATCAATGGCAGAAAAATGTGATATAGGCTATAATTCAAAACTTTGTTTCTATTGATGTGCAATCGCTGCACTAGAACAGCTGTTACATGTTTATGTTCTTAGAATGAGTCATTTATATCTACTTGCTAAGTGGTGCACATATGGAGGCTGCCATATTTGTTCCACCATTTTTACTACGGTGTCCCTGAATGGACAAAACAATGTGTGTGAAGTGAGAACCCTCTGAATTTTAAAACTGATTTACCAGCTTTGTTTAATGGGAGTTGGAGCACTGTTTGGAATACGTAATGCCTGAAAAGTACATTAAAAATAGTTACTCATAGTATAGTCACAGCTACACCTGAGACCACTGGATCCACTCACAGATGAAAACATCTTTATGTCTGGGAGCATTATGGCAACAAACGGCTACCATACATTCACAACAGTGCTGGAATATGAAGTCATTTGAAAGAAAACATCTTTTCTTTCAAATACCCATCTTTCCCACTAGATGTCAGTAATTCTTACATACTGTACCTTTAATATAATTACAAAATTCAAAAAATGAATGGTATCTGCAGTCACAACAGCTGCCTGAAACAACAAATAGGTCCAGCTGTTTAAACAAGGGAGGTGAGGGGTAGTATGGATATACGGGCATGTCTTCAAGCCACACACCTATGATGTTTCTGTGTTGCGTGCATTCACAGAAGGCATAGGCACCATGACGGGTATAATGAAATGTCAGAACACTTGTGATTGCATTACCTCCGCCACTCCTTGGCATTGGCGGAGATAACAGCTAAATCAAAATTGATCCTATTCACTAAATATATTTCAATAAAGCAAATATTTCATTTAACTGTATAAATGCTTATATAAACTATCATACTGCAGACTGAAGCCTGGAAGAAGTAAAGATTTTACTCTTACAGGCAAAAGCATATAAAAATTCAGAATAAGTAGAGATTACAAAGTATAAATCCTATTTTTCAATTCGATAGAAATTACTCGGAAAAATAATTAGACATATGAAATGTTAAAAGAGCAAAATCATAATTATTCCCCTCTGATTTTCTTATGCCCCCTTAAATTTAACAAGATCATGCTTGGAACTACAAAAGCTTTCAATGTTAAATTGTAATGGATAAAACAAGGTCAACTTCCTCAATTAACCATGTCATTATTATAATTTCATAATAATTTTCCAAAATTCAGAACCCCATATGGCAACAAAATTAAAGGAGCCACGGACAGAATAGTTAATATGAAATCAGAGCTGATGTAAGAAGCCCAGTGACCAGGTTTTACACAGGAAGTCATTCAGTCTGAGCCGTTTCATTCAGTCACTGCTCTGAATATTGACACAACTAGTGTAATATGTCAACACACACACAGAAATCTATTAAAGGTGCTGTGAGACAGCACAACAATGAAGCTATGGTGCAGACATCATCCTCTATCACAGCTGTTTACATCATATTTGCAGGTAAACACAACAGTCACTCCTGAAAGCAAACCCATGTCTGATGGCTCTGTCACTATTTGACATGCCTGAGGTGCCAGTCTTCTCCTCCTGCTGCAAGAGCTAAGAAGACAAAGGTGTGCACCAAGACCCCCCACCCTGATAATCCTCCACCAGCGAACTACTCAAGTTAAAGGCCTCAGCCAAACTGAAGGGAGCGTGGACATATCGCGCAAATAATTTATGGCTGATACAGCGTTCATTTGAAATTAAGATGAAACACATAGCTTCCCCACATGCCGCGGTATCTCATTACCCAGCGTGGCCCCGCTCCATGTGTACAACATTCCATCTTGACTTACAATTCACTTTTTTGAGTCGTGCTTATACATAAATTCAAATTATTTGGGAGATATTGATCTTGAGAGGGGAGAAGGATAGTCCTGAGGCCCTCATGTTGCGCTCTGTGGTGTTTGATAATATCAAGCCGATACACAACTCCCCATCAAACTATTAGAGCAAAATTTCATTTATGTAAATTTCTAAAAACGGCCTGCTATTAGTAACTATCTGATCTATTCATCTTGTCATAACAAAACAGAATAGGTTATTCCCACAGCTGAATATTTACTTGCTTTTACTGTCTGGCAACAAATCTCAACCACACCAAAGTTTGTTTGTCAGGTCTAATTTGGCATGTAGTAACACTGCATCCTTGCTTCTCAGTGTCCTTGGTGTTCTATTTAATAGCTGCTGCCCCCCTCTCTTGCATCCTCCACCCCTCCTGTGCCAACACATCAAGAGAAGGCAGCTTGATCAACCCTAATAGGGCCTGGTAATTAGAGTCTTAGCAAAGAGCCTGTCTGCATGCAGCTGCTTAGCAGGTTGGGGAAGGACTGCCATACACTTGACAGAGTGGAAAAAAACAATGTAATGTTCAGTATATGGACCAAATTGGCCTAGCAGTGGTAAACACACTCTACTTTAGAACTGTGGTGACACTAATTAGGCAACCAATGTATCATCTCTGAGTTCAAGTTTTAGCTGCTCTGGGAAATACTTGCAAATACTTAGAGAGCCAGCTTGAGGTTTCATAGATACAAATTAAAAAGATTGTTGAGAAATTTGTTGATTTTTCTGCTGTTTTGAACAAATAAAGCCTAAGATATTGCATGCAAACACACATCAAACCATTAAAAGAAAAATCTAAATGATCCGTTTTAACCTAAAAAAAAAGAATCGCTCTCATATTTTTCTCTCAATACTTTAAATAACCCAGCTGCATATCAGGGATTTGGGGCAATTAAGAAAAAAAAGGGACACTCATTAGGGGTGAAACCCTTCAGACTGTTTCCATATGCGACAGTCTTGGTATAAAAAGCCCAAATGGCTCAGAACATACATTTTATAAACCACATTCCTATGAAAAATAGTCCAGGATTATTTGTTAATATGCTAGAAATTGTCTCAAAGGCAGCGTAGCTAAAAAAATTCTGAGGCACAGACACTGATTCATGTTTCTGCTGTTGTGAGAGAAAGGATAGGAAGTGAAACTTTCAGAAAAAAAAAAATCCCTCTGTAGTTTAAGTTTTTTTTTCTCAGATGAATTTTTTCATCCTTTCTCAATAGCAGTGCAACATTAACACTTCTGAATACAGCCATTCTTACAACACTGCATCAAGCTGAATGCACGTTGCATTTTTCATACTGAAAGAGGAGAATGAAGCTTTATGTTAACTGTATTTGAGTGTTTATTTCTGAAATTTATGGAGAAAAAAATAAGAAATGGGAATGAGTTTTATTATTGCATGGATCAGATAGCTTGATGAACAATTTGCTCAGTGTTTGAATATTGTTTATTCTAAGCATCCAAATTAAGTGTCAATCCCTAAAGATGGGAGACGATGGGGATGGGGTTTGTGGACCGTCACTCTGAAGCCTTGAATTCAGCCTTCAGCTGAAGAGTGATGCAACAAACGTGGTTGGACAAAAACATCTTGAAGGCCTCAATATTAATTAATATTGGAATAATTAAAAAAAAAAGACAATCACCTGAATGTAACTTAGAGACTGTATTTTAGTAAAATGTATTTGAATCTGAGTCTATTGAACCAGAGATGTTTTAAAGTCAAAGTCTAGCAGCCATCAGTGGTTTTACATTTAATCTGAATCATACACAAGCTGACTATGACCATCTCTTATTATCTGTGCTTTCCTCTTGCAACACACAGCTGTATATTGTAGCATGTGCTGCTGAGGAAATGAGAAGCTGGATGGTTGCATGTCTCAGAGAAATGATAAAAGGAGATGACTAGAAGAGAATTACTTAGAGGTGAGCCAGTTTATGAGCAGTTTTCATGCACAGTTAAGTTGAGCTACAGCTTTAGCTCCATTAGGCCATTTAGCTGGATAACTCCTGACTCAGCTGAGATGTGTACGGATACGCCTCCTTTTGGTTTGCCAGTATTGGCCTTTTTCAAGTTTTCCTGTTATGTCACAGACCAAAACAACTATGAGTTTATTTGGAGGCAGATTGGTGTCATGTTGAAAGAGTAACAGCTTTACAGTTCAGTAGATTTATCTCTTGCGGTTATGCTGCGTTGTTTATGGATTCAGTGGCTTCGTCTGTCACTTTTCGGCTGAGAAACTTGCTTTTTAACCGTGTGTTTGCATTTGCAACCGGCTCTGTTGTGAGTGTTATTGTTCACACACTTGCTTGTGTACTGTGCTTGTTACCAGAGGAATCCACACGGGGCCACTTTAGAGAATTTACACTGCATTTAGTCTTTCAGTTTGAATGGTGTAAACAAAATGATACACATGATAATAGAAGGGGCTATCTTATGGTTTTGCTATCATCTTCCTCCGTAAGGACTTGTTTCCACTTGTTGTTCCTTGTCTCCATGTCAAATAGTATTGATCTTTCACCTGCTATTGTCTCAATGTGTCACCGTGCAGTGGTACATCGCACCCTTCCAGCTAGGGCTCATTTATCCTCAATGTTAAGTATGCATACATACAGGTGGAGCCCTCTATCCATCCTCTGGATTCCTTATTTTCAGTCCACTTTCAGAATGCTTGTGGATGTGTATCCTGATGTGGGAAATGGAGCTGCATCACTGGAAATCATCAGAGCAGTGTCAGTACGTCTGTACATCAGTACAGCTGACATGAGATTAGCCAAAGGTATAAAGAAGAAGAAGAAGCCTTGAAGGATAAGTTTCTTTTTCCAACCTGGACCTTATTTCTAGGAGTATATACGTGCATTTACTCACCGCTAAAGTTTGTGCATCAGTTTTCCTTCGGAAGATATTACGTTGAGTCGCCTTTCGGTGAACGTCCAGTATCATGGCGGAGACGGGGCAGCCACTATATAAAACATTATCTGCAGCAAAACTCCTTGATTTTCGCCAATACTTTAAGTCGAATGAACGAATGAGTACTATCGTCCAAATATAGTTTTTCATCATTTTGCATGAGTTGTAGAACCAGAGCACCATACTGGGTTCAGTTGCTTAGTATAAATATGAAATTGTATTATTTGGTACATGATTGGTACTTGAAGGGGTCGTGTAATGATATGAAAGAAAAGAAAAAGTGCTTGGCTGGATATTATAGGCTACAAATCCCTTCGAGACTACGTGGCCAGTCCGCAATATTGTGAGACTGAGACACCCGAGACCGAGACAAGACCGAGACCGCAAAATAGTGGTTTCCAGACCAAGACCAGTCTTTGAGAACTACAAGTCTACAAATAAATACGGAAGAAATTCAAAGTTCATCTCCCTTATTTGGATGAAGTTAGAATTTTAAAAGAAATTCAGCCAATTTTAAAGTAACGTTCCCAACACTGGTCGTAAAGTGGGTGTCGTGTAGTGACATCAGTACACGAAACACCCACCGTACACGAAACACCCACCGTTCTGTACCTATGAGAGCATGGTAAAATCTAACCCTATGACACGGTCACTACACCAAACGCCTCAGGGTTGTCAGCAGCAGACAGATATACTTTAGCACAGCTGCAAAATGATGGTAGCTGTCAGTGGTCAAAATGCTTCCATACATTAACATCTTTTTATCTGCAAGTGGATCCAGTGGCAAGGCCGCTATGACTGCACTACAGGTAATTACTTCTTCTTCTGTACACCTTTTAATTTGTTATTGTGGTCAGGCCCCTATCAAGCAAAGCTTGTACCACAGTTTAAAAGCTCTAAGGGATATCACTTTGCACACAGTTGTTTGTCCATTCAGAGGCACCAGAGTAAGACCGTATTAAAACTATGGCAATTGAATGTGGACCCACGGCTGGCAAGTAGCTAAAATGATCCATTTTAAGGATTAAAATCACAACAGTTATTTTAGTAAAGTGATTAAACAAATATAGACAGACTGCCTTTAATTGTATGTTTACATCTTTTTTTTCTGTCATTGACTTTTGATTTTGTTACGTGCTGCACCTTCAAGTCAGATGAGCATGCTCATTGTGGGTCGCTCAAAAGTCCTGTTTTGGCCAGAATTACAAAATAACTAAACGTTGTTTGCTTACCACAAAGAAGAAGAAGAAAAATGACAAAATAATTAGATTTTTCCAACTTCCCTTACACAGCAGCATACTTATTGACTCATAGCTATGCAGGAAACAAAGGAAAAAGCTGAAGCTGAAACATAAGCTGAAGTAAAGACACACATACGAAGTAGGTCTTTCATTTGATAATGTCAGCACTCAGTAGACTTCTGTATATATTTGCTATGTACACCCAGACACATCACACACACACACACACACACGCACACACACACACATATATATATATATATATATCTGAGGTGGAAAGTAACTAGCTACATTAACTCAAGTTACTGTAATTGATTAGTTTTTGTAATTAATTTGTCACTTTTGAGTAGTTTTAGAAATAGGCCATTTTTCTTTTACTTAAAGGTAGAGTCCTAAGTCCCTCCAGCGTTTCTGTTTGCAAACAACAGTATTCAAACTTAGCGCTCCTCCCTCTCAGGATAACAGCCGCCTCGTTCTAGCTAGCCTACTCAGCTTCAAGCTTCTCCTTCAGAGCTCAGAAGTGGGTACAAGCCAAACTATTATTAACCCTGGTTTTGCAAAGTGCATTATCTGAAGCTCTTACCTTTTTCTTTGGCGCATCCACAGTGTTTCCTTTCTTTCTTTCTTTCTTTTTCCTTCGAGAGTTCGAGTGACTGGCATCTGCTCCAATCATGAGCTCATTTCCACACAGCGACATGCTCTTAGCTCTGTCATTGGCTGCCGATATAAACAGAAATCTCCACCCAGAAACGTCCCGAACACAAGAAAACAAAGCTAAAGAGCAAATTACAGGCAAGGGGAGAGAGAGATGCATTCAAACGCACCACGGCACGCGAGTAGAGGCCCAAAGGCGCAGTTTGAGACGGATTTCCACTTGCACAAGTTTACGTTTATTTTCAGGGGGGAAATCAGACTATACCTTTAAGTACATTTTGACCCAAGTAATTTACTTCACTATTTTGAAAACCTCCTCCATTACTGAGTAAAAACTGAGAAGAATCAGTCGGAACGGATTTTATGTCGAACGTTACAGATTACATTTATTTAATAATAATAATGGATTAGATTTATATAGCGCTTTTCAAGGCACTCAAAGCGCTTAATTTACACATATTTACACATAATTTACACTGTGAAGTGCAAATATTTATACTCGGATTTGCACTGTGAAGTGTAAATAAATGTAACATTTCTGGAGCTTCTAAAACTGCTAACACTGGGCACAGCCATCTTTAAATCTAAACTCAGAGCTGCGAGGATTGTCCGACTTTCCAAGTGGGAAATCCGACTACACAGGCCGTTTAACTTCCCACTCGGAACTGGGAATTTCCGACTTCCGAGTTCGAATGGAACGCAGCATTACTTTTACTTGAGTAAAATTTAAGCAAAGTAAAGATACTTTTACTTAACTACAATTTTTCAGTACTTTTTCCCTCTGATATATGCATATATATATATATATAGGCTATATATATATATATATATATATATATATATATATATATATATATACACACACACACACACATATATATATATATATATATGTATATATGTATATGTATATATATATATATATATATATATATATATATATATATATATATATATATATATATATATATATATATATATATATGTACACACACATTTGTGTGCGTGTGCATCAGTGGCGTGCACATCATCTGCCTCAGGGGTGTAAAGGCTTGCTGAGGCTGCTGCTGTGTCTGATTCGCTGGATGAATGCACTGACTGCTCCCACAATTCAACAGGCAACAAAGGAAGAAAGGAAGAGGCCGAGAGCTACAAAGTGTTAGCCAAGCTAGGCTGAAAGATGTCGCGTTAATGTATCAGTGTAGCGGTCAGTATATTCCCATATGATAAGAGAAGTATCAATTCCGCCCATATCAACACTTTGGAATTTTGTTTTTGTGCAGGAGTGGACAAAAGTTCAGGTAACGATAATGTTTTCGACATAAAACGCTAACGAAGCTAACTGACCTGTGTAGAAGGCTAGCATTAGCTAAGCTAATGTTAGCCAACAATCGCCACCGAGCGAGGCTTTAACAGGGTGTTCTTCCAAGACATAGCGGTATACCTTGAGTTATTGCACCCACGTATATAGTCAAAAAACACTGTTTAAGAGGAAGTTTTGTGTGCATTTCTAAACGTTGTTTGAAATGGTTAAATCACTTTTAAAGTTGGGCTGCTAACAGCATTTTTTTTTAGCATTCAAGCAGCCCAACATCTGTGTCATAGGCAAGGTCTGTCGGCCAGCTTTGTTTTTTTTTCTTGTAAGATTTAAAGCTGAATGATTACTCGAAATCTGTACTTAGTGCATCGTTGTTTAATAAAAGCGAAGTGGCAAACTAACAAGCGTATTTGAGCTAAAAGCATGCTTTTGTGTTCATAGGCCTCTTCAGGTCAGAGCATACCTGGCTAACTTTGACTCATTACACGTTGTTTCAGATGGTAATATTTGCCCATCTGCTTTTTGCCCTGGTAAAGTTACGTTTAGATTAGAAGAGTAGTCGGTGTCTTTTTCTTTCTTTCATTTTTTAATTGTCTGAACTGGTCTTGCTTTCGCAGCAAATGAAAAGGTGGTGGATGTGGAACTTGACCCAACCAACTGAGTCACCATTTTCCAGATAATGGTGAGTAATCAGATTGCAACTGCCTTGATTATCTAGCAGCTTTTTTAGGCGCTTCCAAATGGCAGACGTGTCTAAAATACTGTGGTGTTAGCAGAACAATGATCTTTGTTTTTTGACAGTTGAAATGGCAATGATTGTAATTTTTCTGAAGTCTTCATTTCATGCATCTTTAAATGTGTCTTGAGAATGAGTTACTTGAAATGGAATTGGAAAATCCTTTAGAAAGGAAGGTAGATCATGCATCTCAGCCTGAGAGGAGTCCCTTCTCCTCACACAGTTGGCAGAAATGACCTTCTGTACTTGTCGTTGCAGAAAAGTTGAAGAAACCTCCAATGTGAGATTGTTGTTTTATTGAGCTATTGTACAGAGAGTGCATGCAGTGTTGTCTGTGATGCTGAGCAGATTATGGAGAAATTTTCTTTCTAACATCAGCTCTTTAAGGGCTTAGTTTTGTTATGCAAAAACAAAGTGGAACAATCAAGGATGACAAAGATGTTTTCATCCACAGTGGAGCAGTGCATGGTGCATTGGATCAGTCCAATGATCTGTAAAAACCTAAGATTTGTTGGCACACACATCAGATCAGAGAATATGGTCTAGGCTTTATCTGCAGTGGCTGCATGTATTGTACAGTGGGAAATTTTTTATGTTGGATATGTAAATACAGCAAACTTGTATCTGTCTGTGTTTACAAGAATTTAGAGTTTACAAGAATTTGCCAAATTTTAAGATTCATGACAAACTAAGATCACATCAGACGTGTATTCACGTAAATATCCAATGTTTAAATGACAGCTGAAGCGACTGGAAATCCCACAAACATGATGTCAGCGGGATCCCGTCGCGGTCGGATGATTGATCTGCACGCGGTTTTGGAAGCGGTAAAATACATGAAAGATGGTTCCAGGACAGCTTGAAACTGGTTTGTGTGGCGGAATCAAACCTGCAAGACCCGAACGGAGCGGACTAACAGAACTGCAAGGACTAACTAGACAGGAACCGGTTCAACGATGAATCAGGAGTGACTGTGGAGGTGATAAAACATGACGCTGCGGTGTGGCCCCCACATGACAGATAATAGCCTTTAAAAATGAGAAGATAACAACTTACATGGTTCCAGCCAAGCAGTAATTCTCAGTAATTCTCAGTAATCAATAGTGTGGACTTGGATTTTTACATTAACCGGTAGGCTACTTATTGCCTCTGTCAAGGCGGTTTTGTTGTTTGAGTTTAAACTTGTGAAGGTTGTATTGCACTTATCGATGTCGCTGCACTCGTTATAATCTCCACCTGGACCACTTCTCTCCTCTGTCTGCTGCCCTGCATACACCCCTCCACCTCTCCCCCCGCTCTCTCTGTGTGAAGAGCAGCCCCGCCCCTCAGTGTTCAGAGAGAAGCGCAGGAAAGTAGCGCTTCATGGCGCTGTGGAAAAAACTGCAGCCATCGGCCACTATCGGAGCCAAGTTCAGCCGATACTGATGGTTTGTAAAACATCCTATCGTTACGGTTGGTTGGGCATCGTTTGAATTTTAACGATTCCGGTTCCGATTCAATTCTCTTCTTTCGATTCTGGTTCCTATTGATTCTTGATTTCGATTCTTTTAAAGGTTAGAGTCCAAAAAGTTTACTTTTTGTGTAGGCAACTAAATCAAACAACAGATATGGACATCAATATAGTAAACTCCAGCTCTACTTATGTTCTTACCAAAGGCATTTAATTGCATTTTGACTTAGAAATAAAAAGAAGAAAAAGAAATAAAAAATTATCCCTGGCCAAACTTGAACAGACCTCACCATTTCACCGTTTTAAGAACTTTAACTGCTAAACTGGCTATGTTCTAATTAAGAGTCTACTACATGTTACAGTACTTAAAATTAAATGTTTCTGTCCACATTCTTCACTTAGAGCCATTAATATCTGAATCAGTGGCAGCTTTGAGTTTTTCATTCTGGTTCATGGAGCAGAGGTGAACATCTCCTGCTGTGTCTGCAGCTCCAGCAGCCTCTAGTGTGCTCTGAGACGGGGGAGGGGCCGTGGCAGCGTGCAGTTAACTAAACGTTCATTCACATCGGTCTCAAAAGTCTCCACTAAGACCAGAAAATGTCCCTAGACTTGTCACTAGCGTTTTTATTATAAGAAAGTTAACAGAGGGTCTGAAAACTTGCTGAATATAGTGACAAAGACGCTGAGTTGTGCCGTGTGCGTCAGCGTAATCGGGTGTACCAGAAACTCGGCACTAACAGACGTTCCGCTTCCGGCGGTTTCTATGGTGTCCGGCGGACTGTGGCATCAAAAATACAAATAGAAATTTAAAAATTTGAACGATTCCGCGAGAATTGGAGAGTTAGTCCCGGTTCCCATCGATGCTCAATACTCGATGCCCAACCCTACCTACCGGCGCCGATTAATCGGTCGACCTCTAATGTGAGGTTCACTTGTCAGGTCCTTATGCTTTGTCACTCTCACTCGTCAAGTTTGTTTTTCAAATGAAAACCTCATGTGATGCTGCATTCCCAAATCACTGTACTGTACAAGAAATATTGCGGTGATAAAGCTACAACTTTATGCTACATTCTAGGAATCATGATAATCATGATTTTTTTAAGGACCGATATTTTCTCTTCAGCCTCAGCCGATGGCTAATACAACCTGCTGATATTTGGGGCTGATACTGCATTTGACTCACAAATAAATATAATGAAGGATATGATCAAAAATTATTTTACAACTTTTTATTTAACATGAAAAATAACAAAGCACTTCAAATAAATATATAAAAAAGAAACAGTGTACTTATAAACAAAAATTAAATAGAAACATTAAACATGTTAAAAAGTTTGTAAATTATATCAAGTGGGGGTATTGACCAACACACCAGACGTATCGGCTGATGCTGATACCAGCAAAAAAATGCAAATATTGGCCGGCTGATGTATCAGTCTAACAATACCATATTCTAACATGGGTTATAATAAAAATACTGCAAAGAGAGAAACTTTATATTTTGGATTTCCCCTTCATGTTAAAATACACACCACCACAATTGAAGCAAGGCTGAACAAACTTGCTGACTTTTGGAGGGGCTGCCTGCAGAAAGCCTCTTCTTAATAATAAATTGTTAAAAACAAACACAATCATTACGGCATGGCTTAGGTTTTCAAAGGTAATTCTTAGGATATCAAGAGACATCTGGATAACTGTCCCTTGGAACAAAAGAGACTAAATGCACAGCACTATGTTCAGTGAAAATCAAATGTAGTTTATCAGCTTGTAACAAATTGTCCAGCGCAGTGACGGAGGGGTTAAGATTGGGCCTTGTTTTGCTGCTGCTAAGCAACTACATTTATTTATAAGCACATTTAAGCACAACAAGAAGCCTGGACCCCACAGCACTGTTCATTTTAAAATACATGGATTAAACATTACATCAAGACAATATAAACAATATATCTAGGCAATTTGCAGTTATTGAACTGACTGTGAATGCCTTCAAAAATCTTTTGGCAAGTTTATTTATGTAGCATGTTTTATACATAGGACAGCCCAGTGTGCTCTACACATTCCAAGGTCTGATGTGAGGCTGCATCAGCAAATCTACAAGAAAGAAGCTGAAAAAAGAAAAGAATAATAAATATGTTGAAATGGCCCAAAGTCCAGACATATAAGAGCTGTGCATAAATCAATGCTGGGAAACCTCAATGAGTGGGCCTTAAATCCTGAACTAAATTATTTCTGTTAATGGTGAATCTGAAAGCTATTGAATGAAAAGGCAGTGTAAGTTTTTGCAAACACTACTTTTTAAAGCACCAGACTGTAAGCGGATTCTCCTTTGCAAATTTGATGGATTTAATGGTAAGGATAAACTCTGTTAACTCATTTGTAAATATCTTATATTTAATAGTTGCTGCAAGTTCAAACTGTCCACTACGAATGCACAATATCGGAATTTTGGCCGATATCCGATATGCCGATATTTTAAAACTCGTGTGGCCAATTACCGATATTAAAGCTGAAAACAATAAACAGGCATTTAAAATAGCAGTTTTGTTGTCCGTTTCCAATTTCCAGTTCTGTTTCCTATTTTACTTACAAATTCTCACAAGATTTCATTGTTCTGTTAAAAAAATCTCACGATATTTCATAAATTCTCACAAGATTTTGTAACAGAACGATAAAATATCGCGAGATTTCGTTAGCAAAACAAATTGACCTCATTTTTAAATGTCAATATATCAGAATTTGAAAATATTGCGATATTTCAGTGTATCAATATTTTTTCCCACCCCTAGTCTTTAGAATTTTTAATATAAAAAAGAAGTTTTTGAAGAAGTTTTTTTTCTTTCTTTTTTTTTTTTAATCAAAGAAACAGTGGGCTGATTGGTTAAATATCGGTGGGGTGGCTGATGTCCGATACTCAGTTTTAAGGCCTATATAGGCCGATACCGATAGGGGGCCGATTACATCGTGCATTCCTATTTCCTAGGGGCCGATTACATCGTGCATTCCTATTTCCTACTGTCCACCATGACTCCATTCCTCTGAGTTGCCTGGAAAGTTTGGAAGTCAGGTTCAATTTATAGGTATTTTCAAACTGGCCTAGAAAAACACATTGAGGGGCTCATGACTGCTGATAATTGGAACAAGGATGGAGAAATCGGATTATTTCTAAACTTTTAAAAACTGCATCATCTGGTCTCTGAATAAATCGAAGCCTTTTCAAGGCAATTTTTGTCTAAGACTTGGCAGAAGTTAGGACAGCTTCAATTTCCTCTGTTGTCCAGACTTGCGGATATTCATTTATTTTATTTATTCTAAGCATACACAAAACATTTAATGTTAAAAAGAGGGATTTATTTCTAACTTGATGTATTTTGGATTCCAAGTTATCTTCTATTTAAAATAAATTGTGATGAGGTGCTTCAACTCATCCAAATGTCTGTAAATCAAACATCTTTATCAAACAATTTCCTGTGTTTTCTTTCTGCAGGGTTTAATGGCTCCACTGTTCGCATGTCCTGTTTGGTGCGGCTGGATGGGAGGACGTTGTGGATAGTACTTTCATTGGGATACCAGGAGAGCCAACCCATGCCCCCATTTTGGAGGGCCTGTCAGAATGAAGAAGATAAGCCTTAAGACCATCCGCAAGTCCCTAAACATAAAGGGCAAGGAGGAGGGTGACTTCGTCATGCTCCAGCAGCCTTCAGTGACTACAGAGTTTTCTAAGGATGAATCACTTTTTGGAGGCTGCTACACCAAAGACATTTCGGGCTGCGATTTTGGTGGTGAAGACGAGAAAGGAGGCCAGAATAAGAGTCGATCAAAGAGTGAGGGTCTGATGGGGTCACTGAAAAGGAGGCTGTCTGCCAAGCAGAAGGCAAAAGTAAAAGGTGGCTCTTCTGCTATATGTTCAGTGGATGATGATGACACCTTCTCATCCTCTTCTGTGCCCATAAGCTGTAATGAGGTGAAAGCCCAGAGACCCCTTAGATCTGCCTCCTTACGTATTCACCATTATAGCCCCTCGCCGTGGCCTCTGCGCTCAGTCAATTCTGATGAGGCGTGTATCAAGATGGAGGTAAAAGTTAAAGCCATGGTTCATTCTCCTTCCCCAAGTCCTAACTTAAACGGTGTCCGGAAAGATTTTCAAAACTTCCCGATGGAAGGGCTCTTTCAGGACGAAGCTGAGTCCTTAAAAAATCTTCAGCAGCCACAAAATGGTGAGCTGCATCTAAACATTGATGAAAATGACGTGCCTGTGGTGCTGGGGTTGACACCCCAGGACTATATCCAGTACACAATGCCTTTAGATGAGGGAATGTACCCGGAAGGGTCCCACTCCTGCCTAGACGGCTCTACTCCCATGGAGGTGGTGACGGAGGCAGACAGTGGGTCTCTCCACACGGACCAGGGACAGGATGAACACGAACTGCTGAGTGGGATGTCTCTGGATTCCTTCATGGAAACCTCAGTTAATAGTATTCTTATTGGTTCTGCTGGTATGATGCTCCAAAGCTCTAGAGTAGAGGTCCCCCCTCCCCTCTCCCCGCTTCTGCCACCCATGACAAGTAATGGGCATATCCCAAGAACATTTTCCGGCTTCAGCTCCTCAGATAGCCAGGTAGCCGAGAGAGTAAGACACCACCTCAACTTTGACCCGAATTCAGCTCCTGGGGTCAGTCGGGTGTACGACTCGGTCCAGAGCAGTGGACCCATGGTTGTGACCAGCTTAACGGAGGAGCTGAAGAAACTTGCAAGGCAGGGGTGGTACTGGGGTCCCATTACACGATGGGAGGCGGAGGAAAAGTTGATCAACTTGGCTGATGGTTCATTCCTGGTCAGAGACAGTTCAGACGACAGGTACCTGCTCAGCCTGAGTTTCAGGTCACAAGGCAAAACTCTCCACACCCGCATTGAACACTCTAACGGACGCTTCAGCTTCTACGAACAGCCCGATGTGGAGGGACATACATCAATTGTTGATTTAATCGAACACTCTATCAAAGACTCGGAGAACGGAGCTTTTTGTTATTCCAGGTCTCGCCTACCAGGGTCTGCAACCTACCCTGTCAGACTAACCAACCCAGTATCTCGTTTTATGCAAGTGCGCTCCCTGCAGTATCTTTGCCGCTTTGTCATTAGGCAGTACACACGGATAGACCTGATCCAAAAACTGCCCTTACCTAACAAGATGAAAGATTATCTGCAAGAGAAGCACTACTGAGGACACACAGACAGGACAGTGGTAGCAATTTGCACTTTTGTGTTCAGTAAAGAGATTTAAACAAGGTTTACAGACAACCACAGTTATGAGATGATCGGTTCTGGTAGCTCTTGATTTGTGTCCAGGTGACCCTGTCACTGTTCAGTCCTCCATTCCACTATGTGGTTTTTTTTGCTGGTTTTAGAGTCTCTACTTCCATTAATAATAGCCAGCTCATAATCTATTGCAGAAATACAGCAGAGGTGTACAGCCAAGTAATGCAAACATGGGGCACTTGTGATGTATGGTTAGTCATACTATCCAGCTGTGCAAATAAAGCAGATTTTCATAAATTTACAATCTGCATTAGAGTTTGGCCAGTTGGAAATTAAAATGTCTCTGAAACTGAGAAATGCATTTTTATCCACTAAATTGTACATTTCAGTTATAGTTTGAAAATGGACGATTGTGCTACATCTGATTTAAAAGTTTCTGCAGGCTGAACAGTTTTGAACATCTTAAGTTTTTTAAATGTTTTTTTTTTTTTTTTTTACTGCAGAGTAGAAATTTGACATTTATTATCTCCAATTAGCGTAAAAGTTACTGAAATCACATATGTAATGGTAAATGACCATTTTACAAATGTACTTTTAAAAAAAAAATATGTTTATTTTTAGCTTCACCCATCCACAAACATAGACATTAAAGACTTGGATGTTTATTGGTTAAAATATTAACTCACCAAAGCACCGTTTCAGGCAGTTTAGCAGCGACTAAATTTGATCTGAAAAGATGTCCAAAATTTGCCAGCGTCTCAGAGCCTTTTAACAGTTTGGTCAGAGAAGTAGCTTTAAAGTTTTTGACTGCATTAATACATAAGACTTCATTTAAGCCTAAAGGTACTGATAATGCTGGATTATAATCGTGTGCTGTTTGTAGAAATGGAATCAGCTTAATGTAAAAACCTTTTTTCAAAACTAGTTTAAATTTTCTGCATTAGGAATGTTACAAAATGTGCACCTCAACTCAGGCCTAACAGCTTTTTCCAGTCTGTAATGCTTGTATCTGCATGTAGTAAAGGCTCTAAGACTGTAGAGTAACTCTAGATGAGAGATGATGTCAAGGCAAAAGGCGGAGAGGTTTTGGCTGTGATGTTAAAACGCAGCTCTGGGTAAAAGGTTGTTAAGCGCACAGCTGCATTTACCTTTGGCAGTCGGCACGGAAATAACATTGCCCTCAGTTTCCCTAAAACTGCACAAGTGTTGAGTCGGTTGAGCTGAATCGGTGTGTAGGGATAGCTGTTACTCAATGCCAGCAATGCGCTGGACTCAGATGAAAGAAATCCCAAAGATGTTATCAGCCTCTGTAAACAGGCTTGGGGAAAGCCTGGGGTGAGGAGTCCTCTCAACCTTCGAGTGATGTCAGGGTCCAGCATATGACAAATATTCAAACACAGCTGCATGTTGTCATTAGCGTTTTATGGGCTTTAAGGACATCGGTTTTTAGTCATGGTTTTTTGTTTTGGTCATCACATGCATCTTCACATTGTCCTCAGTCTCCACAGAGCTGCACTACCCCCACATATTATCTCTCTACTGGGCCGCTTTGTGCCGAAGTAAAGGGAATAGCACACAGTATGCTACGCAAGTGCTTTATATGGATACTTGACAGGGAATTGTGTTTTCACATTATGAATGAGCATCCTTTTTGACATCAGTGTCCTTAAAAGTATTTGGGAAATGGTCTTGGGCAACTTCGGTAGGTTGTTGAAGCATAGTTGTAGTCGTAGATAGCTGGAAATGTTGGCTTCTAAAGGAGTTGGCCTGAATCTAGCACAGCAGAATTAGATAGGAACTTTTGAATGGTGTTGCATGTTTAAAGACTTAGCATTTTAAAGCTTTGAGTTGTATAGGAATGAAGGATTTAAGTTGCGTGTTTGGCTGTGTTAGAGAGATGTTTTTATGTCACAAACATGGGCTGGACATTCTATGTACAAGAAATGTATTTTTCCTTTTTAGAATTCCTGAGTGATATTTTTGTTTTCTGTTTTTGTGACGTTTGCCATCTGAGGGATCGGGCTGTACAAAAGGAATGTACGCTTGTTTGAGGTATCCATTTTATCTGCCTGCAGACCAGTTCCAGAAAGCACGCGTAACATAGAAAAATAAAGATGAAAATAAACTACAGTCACACATTATTTGCACTTGAACATTCTTGACATGCTTGGATCTCCTCCTGCTTGCAGTTGTCCCTCAGATGGTGATTTATTAAACTAAAGTCACACGTTTGTCCTTGTGTATTCATACGACTGTAAGATTAAATCAAATTTTATTTTTTGCTATATCTGTGGGATTTAAAGGGTAAGGCACCAGCATCATTTCAAAAGCCTTTCGCTAATGCTAATTGGCTAACCAGGTATGGGATCATGGCAAGAATGTGGATGTAAATTTGATTTTACCCTCTTTTATGTGTGTGTATGTGTCTCAGTTGAAATGTGAACATAAAATTTTTAGTCTTTGTTTTAAAACAATTTTAATTGTTTCCATTTTTATTTTGAAGTTTCAGATTTGGGCTAGCAGAAACCAGCTTCAGACGGCGTGCTGCTAGTTCTCTGAATAATAGTTCATTATTAAGCATTTTTGCCTTCAAATGTTCAATTCCAGTGGTTGGTGCTTGTTCAGACTGCTGAAGCATTTTTGAATAACAGCACTTAACAAGCTCCAACTTTCTTTATGTGCATCTCGGTGAGTGAAGGTAATTGTTTACAACATTATGTTTGGACAAGTCCTTCCCTTTTCGTTTACCTTCTCTAATGTCTTGGTACAATTTAAAAGATTTCCTTTTTTTTTTTTTTTTTTTTTTTTAAATGTGTTTTACACATTTTGTGCTGCTTATGGATATGATTGCCTTTCTTGTATTTAACAATGGGGAAGATAGAATGTCACCACTGTAGATGTATGTACACATATGACTTTTGGTTGTCATCTTGGGAGAGCAACAGATTTGTTAACGACTAGTCAGTTAAAAGATAATTAGTAGCGATTAGTAGAACCTCTGTAGAATTTACCAGTTTGCTCCAGTTTACATTGGTTGTCAACTTTCCAAAGTAGATGGTGTTTTTTGTATTTTTCTTTTTGGAAAGAAAAAAAATCAACAGTGATTTATTGCACATTTTGGATACAGTTCCAGAGTTTTTTGTATCTGCCAATTATAAATTATAAATAAAACTATATTCTAAAAAAAAATGTGAAGATTATCTGTCTCATTAAACTGCAGTCTAAACTCAAGACTAAAGGCTGGATTACATGCAAGTTCTGTCTTGGCTCAGCCTGGATGGAGTGATGCACACACTTGGAGCCAGATCATGCTTGCAGTTGTGTTAACAGGGGAAATCGCAGCAATCTTAGAGCGATTCTTTCAACAGTGAGTACAAATTGGCAGCTAATCCCAGAGCTCTGGTTTGCTAATTTACAGAGACAATCTGGGTGGTCTTTAAATACAACAAAGCGAATCAGAGACTCTGGGGAAAGATTAGCTGCAGCGCTACCTTCCTTGCTTTAACTTGACTTTAAGTCGACTCTGGAGAAATACTGTGAGTTTTTCTGGTTAAGAGGGAGAGGAGAGGGTGGGGGTGCGAAGCTAGTGCCAGATTTGGACTTACTGCAACACGCCTCGCATGATGATGAGGAGGTAGACTTTGTTAACTGCTTTGTCTGACAGGCCTCTTCAGGCATGTGAGGTGAGGATGCACAACTGTTTACTCTGCCCGGTTAAGTATGATTTATTCATAACACGCACTGGTGGTCGCGTGTCATTGAGATGCCTCCATCACAAAAGGCCTCAGCTTTCACTTTCCCTTTTTTTTTTTCTTCTAATTTGCAACTTTTCAAACTGTGTTCAGAATTTAACAGGAGAGGTTTTACTTTGCTGGGAGAGTTCAGTTTGACATGAGGTGACACACTGTCTCTGTAGTTTTGAATTTGTAAAATGTGTTATTCGTCCGACTCACCTTGCTACATTTTTACGGGGGGGGGGGGGGGATACTTTACTTCGGTGTGGTTGTCTAGAAGGCAAGCTGTCACTCCATTTTATTTGTTTCAGGGAACTCTCAAACACAAGTTAAGGAAAATATTACACATATAGGATCTGTTGCCCCCTTAATTTAAGTCTGCATGTGTGTAAAATGTGCACATTTGTTTGGTATGATGCAACATAATGTTTTAAAGTATAGGGGAAGCCATTACATTCCTCATTGGGTACAGATATCTGTGCCATAAATGCAGTGTAGGTAGAATGCATGAATATTAACAAATGGTTGTATATTTTACTGAATATTTGCTTAGACAGGATAGATGAAAAAGATTATTACCAATCTCACATAATGTATTTGGGGTGGGCTGGAAGTGTTTTGATTCTAACACAGGCCTTAATAAACCTCCTAAAACCGTCAAGTGCAATGACACATCTTTTCTAACAAAGGGAGTCAGGCTTTTTCCATTTTGAGGCCAAATTGTGTGTTCAAGAAGCACGGATATCTGTGTGTTATCTAATGTAAAAGGAGGGCAAAATTTTAAAAAAGCAAACAGTCAATGAATTTATTTATTGTTATCATTAAATGTGGCAGGAGACACAATGAGGGCCCAGGTGGGACTCGATCCCTAGACTCCTGGGAGTCATGTGTGCTTACCAATCAGCCAAAGGGATATCCCCTTGGCCAAGCAGCCAGGGCGCATGGTCTATCAGATGCATAGTGACAGAACTCAACACTGTCACAACTGTTTAGGATTATTTTGCATTGTCCATCCAGGTGAATTGATTTAGGCAACACTAAGTTAATTGTTTCCGATTGTTCGGTCAGTCAGTTTTCCATGCGTGATCTGTGTGCTTTAGTTTTGGCTTTTTGATTTTCTCAACAAATCAACCATTGATTACACAAGCCCAATTCCATTGAAGTTGGGACATTGAGTAAAATATAAATAAAAACAGAGTAAAATGATTTGTAAGTCCTCTTCAACCAATATTAGATTGAATACAAAGAAAATATTTAATGTTCAAACTGAAACTTTGTTTTATGCAAATATTTGCTCATTTTGAAATGGATGCCTGCAACACTTTCCAATAAAGTTGGGACAGGTATATGTTTACCACTGTGTTACATCACCCTTCCTTCTAACAACACTCGTTTGGGAACTGACAACACTACTTGTTGAAGTTTTGTAGGTGGAACTTTTCACATTTTTGCTTGATTCATAACTTCAGTTGTTCAACAGTCTGGGTTCTCCATTGTTGTATTTTGCACTTCATAATGCGCCCAACATTTTCAATGGGTGATTGGTCTGGACTGCAGGCGGGCCAGTCAGATACCTGCACTCTTTTACAACGAAGCCACGCTGTTACACGTGCAGAATGCGGCTTAGCATTGTCTTGCTGAAATAAGCGGCGACGACCCTGAAAAAGACGGTGCTTGGATGGCAGCATGTGTTGCTCCAAAACATGGATGTACCTTTCAGCACTGATGATGCCATCACAGATGTGTGAGTTGCCCATGCCAGCGTTTACACGACTTCCGGCGTCGCCATAGCAACATAGCAACAGAGTGCCGAACGACGCCAGCTACAGTCACCTCTGATTGGTTCTCTCTGGTTCACTTTCCTCCTGTTAGTCCCGCCTCTCGTCTCGCATTGGAAATCAGTCTCCAGCGGATGAAACCCAGACTGACTTGCCGTGTATCTCATACATGGCGTTGGTCAGGCTGGTGTACCAGGCTATGTAGATGTCGCAACAAACTGTTTTAGCTAACATTGGTTTTCTGAAGAGTTCCTGAGCCCTTGGTCAGATCCTTTACACAATGATGTCAGTTTTTAATGCAATTGCTGCCTGAAGGATTGAAGGTCACGAGCATTCATTGTTAGTTTTTAGCCTTGCTGCTTCTGTGTGGAAAGTTCTAAAGACTCTTTAAATCTTTTGATTGTATCATGGACTGTGGATGATGAAATCCCTAAATTCATTACAATTGAATGTTGTGAAGCATTGTTCTTAAACTGTTGGACTATTTTTTCCACGCAGTTGTTCACAAAGTGTTGATCCTCACCCAATCTTTGCTTGTGAACAGCTGAGCCATTTTGAAATGCTCCTTTTATACCCAATCATGACACTCACTTGTTTCCAGTTAAACTGTTGTGGAATGTTCCAAACAGGTGTTCTTTGAGCATTCATTTCTTTCCCAGTCTTTTGTTGCCAATTTCCCAGCTTTTTTTGAAAGATGCTACCGCATCCATTTCAAAATGAGGAAATATTTGCACAAAAACAAAGTTTATCAGTTTGAACATTAAATATCTTGTATTTGTATTCAGTTGAATATAGGTTGAAGAGGATTTGCACATCATTGTTATCTGTTTTTATTGACATTTTTCGCAATGTCCCAACTTCATTGAGTTGGGGTTGTACATTACGGATGTGGAATAAAAGTTTTTGGGCTGTGGGCATGAACTGTTGTTTAGTCAGACGTTTTAGTTTGGAGACAGTCTGGAAAGTTGCTGGTGAGCAACTATCGAAGGTAGGTCAAACAGATGATTGACTAATTGACAAAAGGACTAAAAGTTTGTGAATTTGGAGAACAGGGTTGCAGACCTGGAGCAACTTGCACGAATGAATGATGTGGTCATCATTGCTGCGCAAATCCCACTCTTACGCTTAGGCGGTGAGCACCAACAGCGAGGGGGAGCATGTGAAAGGGGATGTTTGTTCCATAGATGCTATTTAAATGGTGCTATTTTATGGTTCGATAACTATGACTGATTAGAGGAAGAATGGTTTAAGTCAAACCCTCAGTTTCATCAGAATGATTGGCCATTTAACATTGTCTAGTCATGTTATCTGGTAGTTGTATGACTTTCACATCCTCTTCATAAAATATAAACTGCATGGACAGACAAATATTAGCACCCATGTGGATAGTTTGCAAAATAATGCTGGATAAATGCTACATTATTATCAAGAACATGGTGTTGCATTCACTTGCAATAGAGGTTTACTCAGGTAAAGGTCAGTTTAGACTGACCTTTAAACTGAGTATTGGTTAGAATTTTAGCATCTGTTCTTGAAGTGGCACCTGAGGGCCAGTCAGATTCTTTTCACTTGCCCTGGTTGACAGTAAATACTTTTTAAAAGAAAGGCTCTTTGAAAATTTCAATCATTCACAGGTAAATGTTTCAGAAGGTGGCTGTCAAAATCAAAGTGAAAAACAGAGCAATCCTTCCACAAATGTACGGAAGCTGAGAGCAGCCGTATGCCTGCAGTTATTTATTTCTGATGCCGTTCTTTAAAAACCACCGAGTTGGTTCCCACAATAGTTAATTTTCCTAAGTATCTTAAGAAATAGCCTATGTATATTGTTATGTCAAAACAACAACCCACTGTAATTGGTTAGGACAAGATAATAAGCTTTATTTTATCAAAATCACAACTGATCGCGATGAGCTGAAAAATGAACGTTCAATGTCTAATTTATTTGTTAATTCTCACCATTAGTTACTGTAGAATTTAAAACAGTGAATTACTTCTCAGAATTCCAGAACTTTAACAAAGAATCTTTATTTTAGTTTAAAGGAAAAAAAATCAGCTTATATTATAATGATAATAATAATAAAACATTTTATTTGACACCGCCTTTCAAGACACCCAAGGACACTTAATAATAAAAGCAGAAAACACACAAAAAAAGTTAAGATCAGCAGAACAACAAGTTATTCCCATTTTCTCTTGAAAAAATTATACAAATAACTTCTAATCCTAAAAAAAAAAAAAAAAAAAAAAAAAAAAAAACCAACAGCTTTGGCCACTCTTGGCCAAAACAGCTGAGTCGTGCTAACAGTTTTGGGGGAGGAATGTTTTGCAACAAAGGTTTGTTAATTAACAAGTAGATTACATGATTTAGTAAATGAAGAGCATCTTAAGGAGCTTTTTTTTTTTCCAGTGAAGATAATTGAAAGCCTTTGTAGAAATCTGGGGCATATTACATTGAATATATTTTGCTTACCCCCTTTTCTCCCCCCAATTAATTTAATTATTTTTATGATGTTGCACATTTTAGTTAATTTGTGCACATAAAACACAGGATTAACAACTCAACACCACAAAGTCTGAAGGATCTGCTCAAAACATTTATGATTTATTTTAATGGTCTTGTCCAGGTTGCAACATCCTAAACTTCCTCTCTAAGCTGTTTACTCCACAAATTTATTTTCTCAAGTCGCTAGTAAGAAGCAAAGAGGACAGGCCAGATATCTGCCTTTACTCAGCTTTATCTGCTAATTTTTTGGTGACCACTTTTTATTCCTTATTAAATTTCACAAATCCTTATTTTAAGGGCTCATTGGGTCTCATTCATGAAACACGAGTAAATTTATGAACAGATTTACTCGTAAAGGCCTACTCCACTGAAAAGTTACTCCAGATTCGGGAACACGCGAAGTTGTGTTTGGGAAACTCGGGTTTGATCGTAAACGTGTGCAGATCATGAATGCCAAACGATCGTAAATCGACAGCACGCTCCCGGTAATCAGTTGTTTGCATAAATCTCCACCCATGAATCGGCAATGAGCTCCATAAAAGGAGGTGCAGATTGACACTTCCGGCTTACCTGTCAGTCACGGCACAAACAGAGAGAAGAGAGAGAGAGAGAGAGAGAGAGAGAGGAAGGAATAACAGATCTCTGATGTCCCCATGCCCGAGGTAAAAAGAAACATATTAGTGCACACAGAAAAAAAAAATATGTCTGCCACTGGAGGAGGAGGTTGGGGTATGCGTTTTTCAACTGAATCTGTCCATAATAGAGCATTGTGTGAATTAAAATGGTAATTTACAGCAGGGACAAGCATTATTTATATGTGTTCGTAAATTTACACAAGCGCTGCACACATCTAGTTGAGGGCGTGATTTTGTTAGTAGCTACGAACAGATTGGAGGAACTAAAATGTTGATGAATGCGAGATTCACCTAAATTTACGTCCACGAACACTTTACACACAAATTTGCTCTGCTCACGTTTCATGAATGAGATCCAATGTTCATAGATGAGTGACATCTTGATCATGAAATGCTGCGGAATTGGATTAAAAGGCTGATGCTAAATGTGCAGCTCTGTTGACTAAGTTAGTTTGTACATAAATGAACCACACATCAGGATTCCACAATCCCATCTTAAGTATAGCATCTGAGTCTATTTGAGGCATTTTTTAAACGAGCTTTACAGAAGTCGCTGAGTACACTTCAGCTCCTGACGCCTGATGTTTTATGCCTGCTGAATACATCTTTGCTAAAGAGATGTGGCTGGAGCTTTGTCAACACATCTGCTGTATGTGGATGTTTTAAACTACAAAACAAGAGCAGTTCACCAACTACAGTGAAGTACTTGTGTGTGTATGAAGTATTTATGAGTAGTCATTGTTTCCTCTGCAGTAGACAGCAGTTAGAGCACACTCAGTTTGGAGAAGCAGGGGATGAAGAGGCAAGCTAAGCTAACAGCTACTCAAAATTGAACTTCACCTTTAGAGCTTTCAGTCTCTGACATTTTTACTTGCAGACATTTTATCTGGCTTTTTTTAAAAAGTGAAAATCCTTACTGCATTTTGTTTTGTCATTTTTTAAATGAAAAGCTGTTGGCACAACGTGGACAAGCTTTACTATCCTTAATGCACCGTAGAAATACTTAGATGTCAAACATATCAATTATATTTGTGTTTAACAACTTCAATGCAGTTTTGTGTGCAAAAAATAGCTAAATAAAATTGATAATCAATAATTCTTTATTGTATTTGTATAGCATCAAAAGAAAAACTTCCAAGTGACTTTTAATGATACATCAGAGCTCATTATGGTTAAATCTAATCCAGTTCACTCTAATCTAATAAACAGTATAATGTAGTCCAGTACAATCAAATTGGTTGTATCATCCCCATCCAATTCATACGCATTAAACTGTTCCCAAGGAAACACAAGCCAATGTCCTCCCTGCATTGTTTAACAGACATTGTGTCAGGAGGGGCATCCGACATAAAACCAACTGCATCCCAAATCAATATGTGAATCATTGGTCTCGAGATGGAGGCAGATGATTCACTGTGGTGAGCCCTGAAAGGAACAGCTGATAGGAAAAGAAGAAGAAGCCAATTAATACAAAGACAGAAGAAAAACCATCTAAGAAACCAATTAGATTGCATTGAATCTTCTCATTGATACAAGAGAATCACGCTAATGGGCAACAGTGGAGAGGAAAAACTTTAAAAGTAGCAACAGCAACTTTCTGATGTTAAAACTCTGAGCTTAAGACTGGTTTTAATGGCACAGTGATATTCATCATGTACATTATAAAGCTGGTGTTGTCTTGCAGCATCTTGAGGCTGCAGGACAACACTTCCCAACCTTGTCTTTAGAGGAGTTGCTCCATTTTACAGTTAAGTTTAACTTTATGGACCTTGCTATGCTAGCAACTAGATATCAACACACAGGCTGTTCTGAACACACACTGTGGCTGATTCATTACAGAAACGCATAAGGACATTTTTAGAGGAAAAATAAGAGAAAGGGACAGAGCAAGAGATAAGACAAATCAACATTCGATTGACTTAAAGGATAAGTTTCTTTTTTTTCAACTTGGACCTTATTTCTAGGAGTATATACGAGCATTTACTCACCGGTAAAGTTTCTGCATCACCTTGAGTCCTTCGGAAGATATTGCGCTGAGTCGCCCTTCCGTGAACGTCCAGTATCATGGCAGAAACGGGCAGCCACTTTATAAAACATTATCTGCAGCAAAACTCCTTCATTTCATCAATGCTTCAAGTAGAATGAACGAACGAATAAGTACTATTGTCCTGTGAGTTCAGAGTTTCACAAATTGTGTTTTGTTGTTGTCTGGGCAGCGAGCTGCTCGTCTCAGCTGTACTACGGAAGCGCGCATGGTGAATGCACGGCCCCCAAAAAGTGTGTAAAACACCCTGGTAACTAACGGAAAGCTAAATCTGAACTCACGGGACAAAAGTATTTGTTTGTTCGTTCGGTCTACTTAAAGTATTGGTGAAAATCAATGGGTTTTGCTGCAGATAATGTCTTATATAGTGGCTGCCCCGTCTCTCCCATTTTACTGGAGGAACACAGAAGGGTGACTCAGCATAATATCTTCTGAAGGACTCAAAGTGATGCAGAAACTTTACCGGTGAGTAAATGCACGTATATACTCCTAGAACTAAGGTCTCACTGAGAAAATTTGCCGGTTTTGTAGTTCTTCTTCAACAGGAAAAAAAAAACCTCCAGCAAAAATGAAAGGGTGAAGAGGGCAGGAAGAAAGGTCAACACACACTAAAACCACCATAACTCCAGGCCAGGGGTACAGAGAAACAAAGAAACAGAAACTCAAATTCATGAAGCAGTAATGTCATAAGATAATATTGAAATGAGCATATAAATAAAAACTTTTAACATTTAATTTGTTGTATTTATTTTTCGTTCAGTATGTGATTAAATGATATGACATTCTATTTTTTATTCATATGTTGCACAGACTCAGAGCTGGGCTATCCCTTTGTTACACATTTGCTGATTTGCCTTTGACTACCTCTTGTCTTTGTGGCGTGATAGCAGAATCCAGATACGGCCTTTTTGATTTAGGTCGGTGCTTTAAACTCAAATAAATAAAAAATCTTGATTGTATTTGCAGTGGTTGCATCTCTTTCAGTGCATAATGTGGACACTGAAGTGCTTATCTGTGAGCAAATGTCCTCTCAGTGTGGTTCTTAGTTTGGAACTGTTTACTCTGGGGAATCCATCCATCACACGTCTCCTGTCTTAGACTGATGATCCGTTTCTGCCATCTGGTGCGCTGTGTGGCGCACCCATTTTTCACCTGCAAACAGGGATGATGTTGACAGCTTGAATTAGCCAGCAAACATATATATCGCTTTAAATTATCATGCCAGGAAGACATCGGTGGGTGTATCTAGTCATGATAAAGCCAAAGTTACCTGCTGGCAACAGATGTCTTTCAGCCCTGAGTGAAAGGTTCAGCTCTATTAATGCTTGTGATCTCATGCCAGCAGTGGCACACACCACTGAGACCCTCTTCTTCTCCATCTATCATTACATTGATTTCTCTGAACCCCAATTAGCCCTATCAGAGATGGGACAGCCTTCATTGTTAGCAGGTTCCCACAGAGGCAACAGCTCACCGTGTCCATCCTTCACGGTTATGTATTCAGAGAATATGCTTGTTGAAGTTCAGCTTGGCAGCTGCAGCTCTGGCTCACGCCCATGTGCTGCACGCCTTTCGTCGTGGTACATTTCCAACTCTCCTGCACCAAGCTAGACAGAATTTCACACGAAAAAAAAAAAGCGCCTGAAACTGCGAAGGTTTGGAGTTGGCAGCTTGGGTTACTCTGAGCTCGCTACGGCTCAAACATTTCTGAGACATGATCATGGTTAATGACCAGAAAATGGCAGGTCCAGATGGCCCCAGCTCCAGGGTGTCAGGAAAGAGGAAGCTGGCTACTTTGATTCCTGATTGATAATCTGTCAAGGAAGTAATTCTTGCTGTGTGGTTTTTCATATCTCATATTTTCTATGATCAAAATCAGATTTTCTATTATGCTGTTCTTTGTGATATTATCTGCCAGCAGGAGGGAATGTAAATCAGCTGCCTGAGCTACCTATAAGCTGACTTTCTGAAGGATGTCTTTATAATTGCAAATAGCAGACACACACAGGCGTTGAATAAGAATCACATGCAGGGAATGTGTGCATTGTGTGTGTGTGTGCAGAGAGCATTGTTTCCAGAGCAGACTGAAGGCCGAGGGGAGTCACCAGAGGGTCATAATTATGTCATTAAAAAGAGTGACATCTGGAACTTGGGGGGCCATCGTGTAACACAGAGTCCCCACCTCCTTCCCTTCTCCTCTAGTGCCTCAGACAATCCACTCTCATTCTCTCCAACAATCTGCCCATCCTTCACGCAGCAACTAGGTGTGTGTGTGTGCATGAGTGGGTTTGGTGTGGCTGCACAGGAATGGGAGGGGTGAACAGGTGGCAGCCATCAGGAAATAGATGGGGAATGTTTTGAATGGGAAACTTGCCTCCATCCCTCATGGAGTACCTGGGTGTCCGCCCTTCACTCGTGGTCCAAAAGGCGCAGCGAGGATGCGAGAGATGAAATGAGAACAGGTGGCGGCTTGTCGTTTAACGAGGAATGGAGTTCCCCTGTAAGTCTGCGACAGTGCAGCCAAAAGAGCGGCGTGGACGGTGCCTTCACAACAAGAACCCCACTGCTCAAAGGTCTCAGCAGCTTTTGGATCCGAAAACAAGATCTTTTTCCAAAGAGAAGGCTTGACTTCAACCAGCAACACTGGGTAAAATAAATTTGGATGATGTAAAAAGCAAATTTATCGAGGACAAGAAGTGCAACACCAGAAGACAACGAACAATGTGTAATTAATGACACGCCTGCCTCCAATCTGGTTCTTGGGCAAGGGCCAGGCTGCTGTCATTACGCACTTGATTGTATTGCAGTCACACTGCTCACTGTCTGAACTGCCATTGTCCCACCAGAGTTTCACGTAGCCTCATCTGCGTTGCAACTGACAGCTCTAATCACATCTTTTCTCTTGCAATCCCAATGTGTTGGCTTCAGTAGCTCCAGGCCTTGCCTTCCTCTGATGCATCAATGAGCTCAGTCTCTCAGGTCACCACACCTCCAGTAATTAGCCTCTGCTTTGCAACTTTCTCAAACTCATAAAAAAAAGCAGCTCAGTCATCCTTATTCTTGTAATATAGTGAGGCAATATTTCACCTACTTTGCTTTGGTTCCAAGACAGTTTATGCAATCTGACTACTAAGATGTGTGATATAAGGCTTTATTAAATCATATTTTACTGTTACTTAATGCAAATATTTATTTAAGGCTAAATCTAAAGAAAAACTTCAGTAAGCAATCATATTTATTGTTTCTGAAATTAAATTTTTAGACATACAAAGTACTCTAGGTTGAATCGACAACAAGCTTGTCTGCTGTATTTGATGATGTCTTTGGTACTATGCATCAGTATTGCAATCAAGCAAAATAAGATAGATCCTTTATCCAAATTTCACGTCATGCCATCGCAGAATATTTGGACCTTTCCACTGGAAAAGCATAACATAAAGAGATGATTCTGGCGCCCGGTGGGGTCGGCAGCTGCTGGTCTTGGTCCGCTGGGGCCTGGGCCTCCAGACTGCAGGGGGCTCCGGCTGGGGCCGCCTTTTGCCGCCCTTCGGGGGATGCATGTCCGCTCTTTGGGGGGGGTGGCTGGGATCTGGGCCTCTGGGTGGCTGCTGGGGGCCTGGGTCGTGAGCCTTGCGGGCTTCCTCCTCCTTGCGGAGACGAGGCTGCATCTGCATGACTGTATCACCACGGAGCACCCTTTATTATGCATGTTGACACTGTGACACTGCTTCCCATTGCGATGACTAGGTTGTACCTCTTCTCTACTTCCCATTGCGATGACTAGGTTGTACCTCTTCTCTGCGTAGTTCTGCGTGTGTTTGTGTGTGTTTGTATGATCTGAGGATATTTAAGCCACCTGCAGGTCCTCCTGTAGGAGATTGCTTGTTTTGTTTTCCAACAGAGACCTTGGTTGTTTAGGGATCGCTGTACAGATGTACCAGTGAACTGTGTAAGTGGATTCATGTTTTCTCTCCTCTCTCTCTTCCTCTTCCTTACTCCTCTCTCTCTGTTTCACTTTCTATCATTACCTCTGTTAACTTTCATTTCTTCCTTGTCAGGCCCAGCAGTATGAAATGGATGGTGTAATAGACAATTTACTGTTTAAATAAAGAAATAAAATGAATAAACATGATATCAAGTGGAGCCTTATATTCATAAAGCTCCGCTTGATAAAGCAAAACTGTTCAACAGAATAAAGCAATCAGATTTCCATTCTGCTTGCTTCGATGCTGGACAGGACAAGTAGGAAAAAAAAAAAAAAAAAAAAAAAAAAAAAAAAGAGATGATTCTGAAAACTAGAGATGTTCTGATACCATTTTCCCCCTCCTGATACAGATTCTTGTACTGTGGGTATCAGCCGATACTGAGTACCGATACCACTACCAGGTACCAGTATTTTTGTCAGTATTGGTGATATTTCTGATAATGGTATTGGTATCAGAACAACTCTACTGAAAACCTTGCATGATGCATATCCTCTCTAGAGAATGAGTCCTATTGTGACATTTTTGAACGCTGTAAGTCAGGGATCTCAAAGTTTGAGGGCCTCTGTCCTTCAAGTTTTAGATACTTCTGAGCTCCAACGCACCTGATTTGAATGAAATGGATCCAACAGTTTATTGCCAGCCTCTGCATGACCCATTAAGTTGAATCAGGTGTGTTGAAGCAAGGAAACACCTCCTGCAGAACAGTAGCTCAGCCTTGAGGACTGGAATTTGAGATCCCTGCTATAACTCTGGCTTTACACCGGGTCCGCAAGCGCAACATTGCACAGTGTTGCGCCGAGTTGCACAATGCGCACCTGATTGCAACTGTTTTAGTCAATGGTTTGATTTCCATCGAGCACGCGAAAGCACATGTTCGGTCTGTCTTTGCTCCGTCATGTAGTGCCGCTGCGCTAAATATATGCACCATCTCTATTTTTGATGGAGCGCGGACCCAGGCCGCATAAAATTCAACACTTCAGATCGGACCAGACAGAAAGTCCGACGTGAGATTCAGTGTAAAACATCTGGTAACTTCCTAAATGAAAGCTACCGTGCAGATTTGCAATTGCTAAACTATCTGAACATGACATCATCTCCGTGGATACAAGCTTTCAGAGACAAAAGAAACAATGAAACACAAACGTGCACAAAATTAACCATTTGGATGAGAATCACAGGCAATCTTGTAATTCCTTCCGTGATTCCATGATTTTAGCAACACACAGTGCGCAGTGTAAATGCAGCGCGCATGGAGACGGACGGTGTAAAGCCAGGGTAACTCATTATCTTACCTGAAATTCATCTTTAGGTAAAAAAAAAAATGCTCTCTTGCATTTTGGTTGGAAAAGCCCTTTAAAATGAAGTGTTCATCATTTGTATACACAGTCTCTCCCCCTCTCTGATGGAGAAGATCAGAGGAGCGAGCTCTGTTTCTAACAGTGATGTAAATCTGAACAAGCAGCAGGAGTAACCCGTTTGAAAGTGGACCTGCAGGGGAGTGTTTTAATATTGGATCCAAACTGAACAAATTCTGAGGAATACCGGCCACTACTTTTAAATATGAACCATTAGTGTTTCTCTTTTTCATTTGCTCGTTATGGTAAACTATCAAGAGCACTAAAATGTAACAGAAAAACAGTGCAAATGTTTTTGCATCTACAATATACAACGTAAAGAATTTGTCAGCAAACTTGCTCTCCCCAGTAGGTCCACCAGCTAATCTCACTGGCGTTTTCTCCAGTCAGCCAGTCTCTGTATGTCCATCCCCTCTCGCTGCAGCCAAAGGCACTGCTTGAAATCTCTCAAATCCCATCAGGTTGCATCCAGAACAAGTCAAACAGAAATTTGTTGTCCTGAATCTGTCATAGAGACAAACAGCATCCCGAGAGAGGGGCAAGTTCCTTAAATACACCTCCGCCATCACCACATTAAGAGGCTTAATGTAATATGGCAAAGAAAATGAAGTACTCATTCATAATTCAGTGTTAGGTTTCTAATGGGTGACTCCCAATCCTGTAATACAGTACTCCCTTAATTGTTTCCAGTTTGTAAATAATGTAATGCTGTCTTGATGGGTAAAAGTGGCCATGGGCCATGCAATAGTAATGAACTCTGGGAGCAGGCTCAAGCAGAACTGAAATAATTCTGTTTGAGGAGGACTGTTAAATATCCACAGCTGTCATTAGACACATCTACAGGGATGTGCTCGCATAAAATAACGTGTTCCTTTATTTATTCATCTCACAAACTGTCAAGCGCTCTAAAGAGTTGGCAGTTTGTTTAACGTAAGGTGCAAATGACGAGGGGAAAAAAAAAGAAGATGAGTGAGTTTCAATGGGAAGCATCAACAGCTAACAGAAACAAAGAAACTGTGAAGTGTAGAGGTGTGCAAGGAGAGAAAACCACTTTTAAAAGCTCAGGACAGAAATTTCATTCCAATTAAATGTTTAACATTCAAGTTTGGTTTATTTTCAGAGCAAATACCTGATGAAAAATGCTTTTTTTTTTTTTTTTTTTTTCAAAACAATGCGCACTTTTGTAATCTTTAGTGGCCCTTCATCTTTTTTATAGAGGTTCTAAAAGGTCGGCGCAGCCTCTTTAATCAAAACCAAAAACACTACTTGTACTGATTGAGCATGATGAGGAAAACGAGTGTTTCTGAAAAGGGTGCCTCAGTGTCTTCATATGAATGAGAGGCTGTGGAGACATCAAGTGGTCTTTGTAGAGTGTGATGTAATTCCTAAGGGGGAAAGGTGGGGGGGTGAAATAAATAAATGCATACATATATAAATAAATACTGAAATGCACATGCACAAACAAAGAGAATCACACTCATTTTGATGTATTCTTTAATACATCCCTGAAAGAGGTGACAATGACTGCGTTTATGCAACTTCATTTCATGAGAGACATATAAAGAAAGAAAAAAAAAATACGTTTTTCAATTTAGTGTGTCATTTTGACTAAGTAGCTTTAGCCCATGCATGTCTACTCTTCTTGCTGAAGTGTGCCACTTAGTTCTAAGTATAAAAATCCCTCCAAATCCCCTCGAGAAAAACAGCAGCTTAAGTACTGTAGGTTAATGTTTGCTATCCTTGCTTCCCCCACTCTGTGTAAGATTATACTGGAGGACATGAATCACTACAAGCTGTGAGTCATGGGGGACAGCAGGTTGGGATCCATATGCAATAATAGAGAGTGGCCCTTTTTTTCATTGATTTTTTTTTTTTTTAACTGACAAGTAAAAGATTATGTGATGCATATCTTGGATCTGCATCTCCTACAGTCGGATTGTCCCTTTGATAAAAGGATTCAGTGGAAATGGGTTTTACTAATGTCTTTTTTTAAGTTTATTATTAAAATCAAACATTTTAGTTTTAATTCATATTTGTAAGATTATATTTTCTTATCTGTGTTTATCTCCCATAACAAAAAAGATGTAATGAGTCTGTCATAACTTGCTGTGCACTACACAATATGACCCATAGATGTCCTTGTTCAGCAAGTGATAGGCCGTTGAAAAAGAGAATATCCTGATATAACACGAGCGTGAAATGAAGCCCTCATGTTGGTTGTGTTTCTTTTTTTTTTTTTTTTCCATGCGTGCTCATCTTTGCTCTCCAAATCTGTGGCTTCATCCCGGCAAATAAAGATGGATGTGATCTGTGAACCGTTCTGTTAGACTATCTTTAAACCTCCCATCCCTTTCTCCTGAGTTGTGTAGACTTCTCAAAGGTCTAAATAAAGACACGTTACAGGGGGAAACCGTAAGGACGGCTGCAGTGCAGACTCATCTCTCAGCTACGAGTTGATCCAAGAAATCACAGGCCACATCTCACTCTGATCAGCATATTAAAAAAGTAGAATCAACCCCTGGTTTCAGTGTTTTAGACAAATAAAGCCAAACTGCTTGTGGCAGATTTTGCTTGCAGGTATGATTTGTGATCATGAGTATTCATTATTTCCATTGAAATGCAGCAGATTGCTCTTAAGATCTTCGTTCTAAATCACCATTTTAAAAGGATTTAAAACTTGCAGAGTCACTATTGTGAATCAGTCAAGCCATGTTACACTTTGCTCAAAATGTTCTCGTATTCACTTTAATAAAAGGTTTTTGGTTGCAAAAGAAAATGAAATCAGGGAATTAAGTCTTTCACTGCTAAGAAGTATGTATGAGTCCACTATTTGGAACTGATCCCAACCTGTGGCCCTAACTTCTTGTCAGTGCAGGTGGTTCAGAGGATTTCAGGAATCATATTCAACTCTGAAATATCCTCACTTACTCGCATAAATCCTTTGCCAGAGCTGAAATGTCTACAAAACCGCATTAAAAGGGGGGTAAAAATGCACTGTGCAAAGCTTTTGAATCTATGAATCACAGAGCAAAAGGCTGTCAGCTCCGGAGCTGCAGTGCCTAGATCTTAACGAGTGAGGAGACAAGAGGAATGTGGAGCAGACGTGGGCGGTATTTAAAACTACATATAAATAAATAAAAGGTGTAAATAAATAAATAAATTCTACCTACATCACTGAGTTGATAGTTATCTCTTGTGGGATGAAACCAAACAGAGCAAATGGAGGACAAGCTGCTTAATTTTCTTGGTTTAGCCTTGAATCTTTATGCTTCTACTTAGAACTGACATGTTTATATTCCTCTCGTGCATACACATTTGACCTTATCACTACAGCGAGGCTGACACTTAAGACACATATATTCATATGTTTATGTGCAACGTGTCTCATTTAAGCCAAGAGGAACGTTTTTTTTTTTTTTACTGATATCGCTTTGTAGAAATTCAAGTTTCTTTTCCGTTATCATTTCGGTGAATGGATATTATGAATGTCTGCTGTAATAAGCTGCAAAGAGCACTTTAGAGCTTATTATTCAAATTGAGCTTTCAGGACCCAAAAGGATGGAGTTTGAAAGCTGCTATCACCTGCCAGTCCTGCAAGAACAGAAAAGAGTTTTTTTTTTTTCCTTTGTTCATTTTTCAGAAGTGAGAGAGACCTTTCTTATAAGTGGATAACATAAAGTGGTATTCACCTGCTGCAGCTGATGGAGAAATATCCGCATGATCACGTGTCAGATTAGTGCCACTCGAACCTTCAATAATACTTCATACCTCTGATTTTTCTTTTGGATCTGACATAAATGCAAAGAAGTCTAAAGGAAGAAGCAATTCCAGACTGTGCCCCATTTTTGCTTCCCAGTCAGTCTTGGTTAGGGAGTAAAACTGCATGGTTTGACTGGGAAAACCTAATGTTTTGGGTTAAAATGAACTACTTTGCATTCTTAACAAATAGCTTGCACACTTCTCTCTTCATTTTCTTCAACATGCCTCTTCTCCATTTTTTTACTTGCCACAGAGACATGTCCTGCAATAGTGATGCCATCTGCTTAGAAAATTTAGCTGATGCTTAATGTGTCTATATCAATGGGCAAACTCAGCTGGAGAACAGTAAAGGCTACAATATACTTCTCTGACTGTGTAATGCGCTATCCAACTGCGTAACCACGGAGACCCTTCCAGCCAGTTCTCCGTCATGGTGCCGGATATGCAGTGCAATTTCCCGCCTGATCAGTAGGGGTTGCTACGCAAGACTGGCCTAATCTCCTGATGCCAATGGTTGGTAACCTCGGTCAAAACCTGTTGCTTCCGGTTACAGGAAGCAATGGCGTTCGAGAGAGGAAGACTGTTGTTTCTGAAGCTGAATAACAATGAAACAGAGATACTTTTAGCCCCGTTTCCACCAGCGGGTATGGGTCAGATTGGGCCGGATCGGGTGGGTTTTGGTACGGATATGCCGATTTCACGTTGTGTCCCCACAGCAAACTGTACCCTTACCTGGAGGCGGAGTATTAACCGGATAGTGCTGCTATGTGATCGCGTGACATCATCGCTGTACAATGTCTTTTAACCAAAACGCCGCACCACACCATGACAGAAACAAAGGAGTCACCTCTGCTTTGTTTTTACGCCGGGTCACGTGGGAAGTGATGGATTTTTCTGCCAATCAAACGATTGCTGTGTATTAGCTCCACCTCTTTGGTCCGGATCGGTTAGATCAGTACCCCTACTGAAGGGTACTGAAAAGTAGGCTGGGTCGGGTCGGATATAAAGGTACCCGTCCCAGGTTTTATCTGTGGAGACGCAAAAAATACGTGGACCGATCCGGCCCGACCCGATCCAGACCCGCTGGTGGAAACGGGGCTTTTGATGCAAAAATGGAGACGATGGGGAGAGATTTTGGTATTTCCTCACTCCTTCGGCCAAATGTTCTTTGGTTGGACTCATATTTGCGTCTTCATAGGCTAGCCGGTTTAAAAATGGCGCTGCTAGTCTTTATGTTGTGCTAGACCAATCACATCGCTTGCCGTCTCTGTTGTCCCTCGACGGACACTTAAAAAATGTTTTGTGCAGCCAAAGACGGCAGAGAGGCTCTCCGACAAGCTCTCTGTCTATGTAGAGGGCTCTCTGTAACCCACATAGAGCACTTTATGGACGACTATAAATAAGCCCAAAAGTTTCAAAGTGCAGTAATCAGTCACGGTTTTAACGATAATTAAAATTTGAAACGGTATTACTAATTGTTGGTAATTTTATCACAGTTAACCATTTTACCGGTAATCGTTAAATCCCTACTGTCTTACATCCTGTCTCTTCTCAAAGCTCCCTCCAACCAGTAAAAGTCAGTACCGTGTTAACTCTGATTTTCTCTTGCTGTCACTTTTTCTCTTTGCCTTCCTTGCTTTGTCCAACAATGTCCTCTCATGTTTCTTTAATCAGCCATGGTTTGCATCAAATGGCCAAAGTGTTGCTATACAGTTACTGGCTTTTGGTGGGGTTTTTTTTTCTGCTGTCAAGCAAAACTCAGCTGTTACATGATACCCCAGGCTGGAAAAAACAAAGTTGGGAAGTATGGTCGGTGTCTCCTCCTTAGAATATTGCAGGGTAATCACAGCTCCTGAATGTGCTTAACACTTAAAATTATCACTTAATTGTCAACAGTTTCTCAGGAACTTTAAGTGTGTCACTCTGTGGGGTAAATTGTCATCTATAGCGTACCCTTTAGGTGATCTAAGGAAGTTTTTCAGGCATTCAGGACGTTTACAATCTAGCTGCAAAGTGCAGCATTTATTCTGAGATTCAAGATGATAAATCCACAATGAGTGATGATATTGCTTCTCCACAGCAGGGTCAAGCCAGATATTACTCTTAGTGTTTTTATTTAAGTGACATAATTTAGGGGTTAGAAGTCATGTAAACAGTTGACTGGGTGCTTAGGTGTGTGAAGGCTTGTTTTTATTTTATTATGCATTTGTTTTTTTTGTCATGCAAAGCACTTTGGGTTGCCTTTGGCAGGAAAAGTGCTTTATATAGAAAGTTTGATTCGATCAGATTTGATCCTCATTATTTTTCACAAATTTCACAATGAAAAAAAAAGATTGCATTATCATGTTGCTAAGAGACATCTATCTTGACCTGACAATTATAAGGAAGCCACTTCCCGTCAAACTTTTGACCAAATAGACAGCTTAAATTAATAGCAATGCCCAATCAGAGCCGCCAACATCAAACAAGGGACAAGAAAGTTACATGTTTGTCTGAAAAGAATGGTCCTTTTTGGCTGGAATAAAGTGAAAAGATGTTTTTGACACATGGTAGCACCAAAAATGAGATGGAGCTGGTTATACATAAATAGTTGTGTAAAATATCTGTAAATAGTGTAAACATGCAAGAAGTTTCTGTTGTGTGTTTGTTTCAATGCCAACATTTTTTTTTCTCCTGAAAGCCAATTGAAAGAATGAAATGCAGATGAGTAAAGATTTGGTCACCGTTTATCTGTTTGCTACAAAATATTGTTTATAATAAATACTGTTTTGTTTTTTTAGTCGGTCTTTATAGTGCTATATCTACTATATTAACACATTCATTTTACATAATTTTAGCTTCATGTGGCAGGACGAAGGAGGGTGCATGTGACTCACCTGGGAGTCTGTGGGATCAAATTCCGCTCGGGCCCTTGTTGCGTACCTTGTCACACTCATAACCTGACAACTAAGGGTTTCCCGAAAAAGATAATGTATGATAAACATGCAGTTTTGCATTAAAAAAGGTGGGTCAAAGATAGAAAAACAGGCTTGAATGATTGTGTTGGTAAAAACCAATTTACATGCATTTCAAGCCTGCTTTGGAATAACTAACCACATAATTAGTCTTTCTGTAGTACCATATAAATGTGCTGAGTGATTAATAATTAACTAGCTAACTTCTTTTAGTAGCTAATGGTCTGTTTGGCGCATAGCATCCAGTTGAAGAATCAAATACAGCAGAGGAAAAAAAGTATTGAACACATCAACATTTTTCTCAGAAAATATATTTCTAGTAGAGCTATTGACACAAATTTTTTTTACCAGATTTCGGCAACAACCCAAGTAATGCACACATACAAAGAAATTCTGACATTTATGTCCATAAATGAAGTCATGTCTAATACAGTATAGTGAAATGACACAGGGAATTAGTATTGAACACATGAAGAAATGGAGGGGGAAAAGATATAGAAAGCCAAGAAAGCCACTGGAGTCTGTCAGTATTTAGAAAGTAATCCTGTCCCCTATCAGTGCAAAGTAATATCAGCTGGTTTAGTCCTAATTGATGCCTTTAAAAAGGTTTCTCATCAAGTTGTCAGACAAGAAGCATTCCATGATGGGTAAAAGCAAAGAGCTGTCTAAAGACTTATGCAACCTTATTATTGCAAACACATTGAAGGCATTGGTTCCAGGTGCATTTCTATACTTCTGAAAGTTCCAGTGAGCACCATTGGGGCCATCATCCAGAACAGGAAATAACACGGCATCGTCATAAACCGGCCATGGCCAGGTGCTCCTCATAAGATTTCAAATAGAGTAGTCAGATCAATAATCAGAAAGGTTCTACAACAGCCAATGGACCACTCGTGGAGAGCTTCAGAAAGACCTGGAATCAGCAGGTACATTTGTGAGAAAACAAGAAGTAATGCACTCAAACGCCATGGCCTTCATACATGCACACCACACAAGACTCCATTTCTGAAGAAAAAGCATGTTGATGCTCGTTTGAAGTTTGCAACAGAACATCTGGACAAACCCATGACATTCTGGAAAACATAGTCTGGTCATATGAGACCAAAACTGCACTCTTCAGATGTCATAAGTCACAACATGTTTGGAGGAGAAATGGCACTACACTTGAGCCCAAAAACACCATAGCAACAGTGAAGTTTGGAGGTGGGAACATCATGGTGGGGACTGCTTTTCAGCATGTGGTACTGGCAGACTTCATATCAATGAAGGAAGAATTAATGGAGAAAAGTGGAGAGACATTCTGGACCAGAATCTGCTGCCATCTGCAGCTGCTGAAGATGAAAAAAGGTTGGATGTTTCAGCAAGACAACTATCCCAAGCACACAGCCAAGGAAACACTCAACTGGTTTAAGAAAAAGAAAATAAAGCTGCTACAATAGCCCAGTTAATTGAATCCAATTGAAAATCTTTGGAAAGAACTGAAGGTCCGAGTTCACAGAAGAGACCCCCGGAAGCTTAAAGATTTAAAGGCATTTGTGTGGAAGAATGGGCCAAAATCACACCTGAGCAATGGAGGCGTCTTGAGGCTGGAATCACCAACAAAGGTTTTGCACTATAAATTTCAATAAGCATATTCAATACTTATTTCCTGTGTCATTTTACTATATTACACATAATTTATGGACATATAGGATTTCTTTGTATGTGTGCAGTACTTGGGTTGTTGTTGCCATCTGGTATAAATTTCATATCAATACCCCCCCCATTTTGCAGTATATGGGCAAAATCAAAGTTGGGGATGCTAAAACAGACTCTGATCTTTCATTCACAAACCAAAATGCCATTGTGTTTAAAAATGATAGCTTATTTTCTTCCCTCAAAATGATATCTGTTTTGTTTGTAAAAAGGCTGAATGGTGCACATGAACATGGCACTCTGTTTGCAAGCTCCAGAAGACCACAGTATAAAATATTTATCTAAAGCACCATCACTCACAAACTGACAGTTACAACTATCCTCATCCTCCTCTGTATATCCCAAAGGAAACTTCTCTTTTTGGTTGCTCACTCCCTCACAGCAGGGCAGGGTGAAGGGTCAGCGGTGGAGCGATGCCCATGGAGCTGGCTCAGATTCAACGCTTGGTCATGGACATTTCAAAAGCATTTAGGCCACACCACAGCATGACGGACAGTGTCTTTGTTTTCTCTGCCACCAACTCAGAGTAACTCAGAAAATTGGTTGAAATCACCAGACTCAATTTAAACTTGACATTTTCTAAATTTTCTAAAGGATTTATGAACTTTGGGGAAACAGCATTAATACTATTTTAGAATTTTCATGCTCTGTTTAATATTAAACTGTCTTTAAAAAACGCCCATTGTATCTTTGTGTTGGTCCAATTTTTCCTGTAGAATGATTTGCTTTCTTTGCTCAGGTGTGGTGATAGGCATCCAATAAAAGCCAAAACAAAGGAGGAAGGTGATACAGTAATAGTCCATAATCATGTAAGTAACACTGGGCTCCTTGGGAACGGGGAACAGGAACCTCATTACAGGGGGGGCTGAATGTTGTATTGTTGTTATAAACTCACTGAATCATGATCCAGACAAGATGATGCTCAGTTACATTTTGATACAGGAGGACATCACCAGAACAGACTGCTATGCAATTCTAAAAATGTTTCTTATAATCGACTTTTACTGTTTGCTTTCTTTGAATAGAAAAAAAAAAGATTCAAACATGCTTTCCTTTTTACCCTGCCCATCCTGCTGTTCATTACAAGAAAGAAAAAGAACATTTAATTATCTAACATTAATATTTAGTTAGAAATTACAGTTGTTTCCAAAAAATTCATGCAGTAAGAAAGCATCTAAAAGCACCATAAATAAAAGCAACCACTTCTACCTGCCTTTTCTTTCCTTACACTCATTTTGCTGTTAACAGCCATGCTAATCCTGTGACCTGTGCAGAGCTACGTCAGTCTCTGTACCACAGGAATCAAGGTATTCTCCACGGCACCAGCTGGTGCGCCACTTGTGCCTGTTTGATCCTTTGGCAGACTTCCTTTCCTATTTAAAGTATATTTTTAGGATATTAGAAAAAAAAATGAAGGAGTGATGTTGCTCACAGAAAAGTTAGGTAATGTGTCGTCTCACTTCTGCTAGTTGTCAAGTTACTTCCAGTTTCTCCCTAAATGCTTGGGATACAAATGTAAATGTTACGGTCAAGAAAAAGTCAAGCTGTGCTGTTTCTATGTGTGTGGCATGATTCTAGGGAAACCCTGTTGGGTTGTAAGTAGTCTGCATCACAAATGTGCTGGTATTAGGATGTTTAGTTCCATCTGAAGATCTGTGTTGAACTAACTGAATAATAACATCCGTACATTATCACATACGGAAGAGCTATGGGATTTGTGAAGTGTCAAAACTGCTGATGGTCACTAAGGACTCTTTGGTCACAGTCTCATGGGTTTTCTCAAACAAACTGGACTTGAATGATGTGGATTCTCGCTGAAGGGGTCCGACGACTCTGTGCGGTCTTATGGTTGTTTTCTGAAATGTTTTGAGCACGAAACCATCGTCACCAAGTCGTGACGCAAATAGACACAAATAGAAAACATGAGGATAACTCAAGTCCTTTCCAGTTTGTTCCCCCCCCACCCTTTGCATCTAATCGTGTAGCCGACCTCCTTCAACCGTTCCGTTCTGACAACTGTTTAGAATTTTTGGCACGGTCACATGGTGCATAAAATCCAGATCTAACCCTTTTATAGACTCGAGAATGGTTTAATCGTGACAAAAAATGTCTGTGTGACCTTGCTATTAGTAACTTTTGCTTTTATAGGCTCCCATAACAGCTTCTCCCTCATGCAATAGGCTGTAATCTTACTCTTTAAAAGAATATGAAGTTTAAAGGCAGAGACACACCGGGCCAATTTTCGGCCGTCTGGTGTTGTCGTGGAGTCTTCTGAAGTCGGGTTCGTGAGTCAGTTTGGTGTGTGCTGTGTTGACGGGTGTCTGCAGCCGTCGCCAACACCATCGGCATTCTTTTCAGCCAATTCAACATGTGTAATCGACGTCGTTCAGTTGGTGATGGGTTGACCAATCATATTGGAGGAGGCTTGACCTTGCTGGCGAATCAGCAAACGAGAAGACCTGAAGTGAAGGTAAACAAACCAGATAAAGAGCGGACATAATGCAAACTCTCACACATCGTTTGGCATCGTATTGGGACCTTAGCTAGCAGACCTCGCTCTCTGCTAACAACGACAGCAGCTTTTACGTGTTTTCGTCTTGAGAAATGGTCCGTCGTTTCCGGGTTTTGGGGCCATAATATAGATCAGTGCCGCCTGCTGTCGTGGCGACATTATATTTTGCGCACGTGCAGAAGGTACACCCAGGTCTGGAGTCGGCTCGATGTGCTCTTGAGCACTTTTCTCACCTTGTAGGCAAGACTGAGGTTGACTGATCAGCCCGACCCCATTTTCTGGCAACGACCGCGACGGTCTGCAGTCTGTCTGGTGTGTCTCTGCCTTAAGATGAATCTGTCCGCTTTGATTAGTGTATTGGTGCATTGTTTAAAGTTGATTAAATCATTAGATACGTATTAGGCCTTAAAGAAAGATGTGTTTGTCTGGTTTTAAGGTTTTAATTGCCTCATCTCTGTTAAGAGAAAATAGGCTCAGTAATGGTTTTTAAAATATAGCACATAATTTACAAATGTGTAAACCATTCTGTGAGCACCTAACTATGTAAAAAAAAATACTTGGATCAAAAAGTATTGATCATCAATACTTTTTTTAAATTATTTTTTTAAACAAAAATTCTAAATCTATATTTTGTTCTAATAAATTATAATTTAGTACATTTTCATTTATCATTACTTTTTCAGTTTTGTGTTATTTGAATTGTTATTGTGAATTTAGCCTTTCCTTTAAAGGTGCTATAGAAGATGTTTCAGCATTTCAGAAAGCAGAGACTGTTAGTGAGTTTTTGAATGTGCAAGAGCAACCTGCTAGATTCACAGCTCCCTCCCACGGCCACAGAACAACATGCGTGAGTCACTCTGGTGTTTAGCAGACAGCAGGTACAGATTCTCCCATCATGTCACAAATGCAATCAAAACAGATATTGTTGTCTGAACTTCGCTAACTGCTAACAGAATTATTGTTAGCTACCTGCTGGAAACATCAGACGAGAGCGCGCAGCTTCCAGCACACAATATTACTCGCCAATCAATCACTCTCATTGATCAGTACCGCCTATTACCCATTGAACTGATCGTCAATCACTCTTATACGTACTAAGAGGAATTTCTGAGCCAATAGAAGAACGAAAAATGTAAGGAATGCAGAGGTGATTAGTGGATGTTTTTTTAGCCCCATTACTTTCACAGCTGATGTATAATAATATTAATATATTTAAAGCTTTTATAAAATCATAGCATATGGGGTAGTGAACCCAATTTCACTGAATATTGCAAAAATTTTTTAAACATCTTCCATAATGTCTTTTATAGGAGGGTTTGTAAACTTTTAAACACAACTGTATTTATTTGTAAAAGTCAGCAGCCGACTTACCTTGTAAACTCTGACAGGTAGATTATAGTCCTGTAAACATAACAATAACTCACCAACCCAACCCAATTCATTCAGGTAGATTTAACCCATGGACATGGAGGTCGGGAACTTTGTGTCCGAACAGTCAAGACATTAAAATGATAAAAATCTCCAGCTTTTTCCACACTGAGCAATCAAACAATAAACTAATACTAATGTCCACCTAATAATTTCAATTTTTGTTTTTCAATTTCAATAGCTTTATTGGCACGACAAGACAGTGCTTATGGTGCCAAAGCATATAACAATACAATAATATCAAACACATGTATAATATCAAACATAATACAATATTAAACAACATTGTATATATGTTTAATATCTATTATAGATATTAGATATATCTAATATCTAATATAATATCTAATATCTAACACAAATGTCCACTTTTTTCTTATAACATAGGAAATCTAGCTTCCAGTTTGGTGAATTGCAGCCATCAGCAATAAAGATTTTACAGCCACTCTGGCAATGATACAGTCTAGTTCATCCCAAACACAATTTATGACTATTATTTTGGCCAGACTTTGACATTTATAAAACAGAACTGTTTTGAGTAAGCTACACTGAACTTTTACAAGGTATTAATGTCTTCATATCTGACACAAAAAATATGAGGACCTCTTTTTTTGTTATTTAACAAACAACTACTGATTTTCACGAACAAATTAAAAGTTAAAAAGGCTTGTAATGTTTAGGTCCCTCCAATTACTGTGTACAGTATAGATGTTCACGTTCCAGAGAATCTTTTTGTAACAATTCTGAGAGACATGTCACTGCCTCTGTGTTCCTTCCTTTCCACCTATTTTTTCCTCTGTATTTAATTTCTAAGTCTTTCCTTTCCTTCCTCCTCTGTGCCTCGCTTAGTCTCTCCCAGGCTTTGGATTTTTCTCTGTGTACCTGCTGTGGTATCATGGCACCTCATTCGCATTACCTGGTGTCACAGTCTTGACTTCCTTTCCCTTTGTTAATCGGCAGTAAACAACACGACTGTCTGGGGAGCTCAGTCTGGTGTAGGGACATATTTTTAACCCTGAAAAAAAAACAAAAAACAACAACAAAAGACAGAAAGAAGAGGAATAAACTAAGCAAAAATAATACTACATATGTTGCCTTTAACACTGTGCACAATTGTAAGTAGTGCTTAGATGTCTCAGTGACAGGTCAAAGCAGCGTGCACGGCTAATTGATGCTGTCTCAGAGTCTCACAGCAGCACCAGAAACATTTGGCAGTTTCACGTTGTTAGCAAGCACAGTTATCCTCATGGGTGTAAACTAGAATATATTTTCTGTTCTCATACTTTAGTCAAACAATCACCCCCATTTACAACCTGCCTTAAAAAAGAAAAGGAGGTCAGGTATTATGGGTTCATTTCCATTTTGTGTCTGATGCATACCTCTCAGCTCAGCAAATATTCTATTTTGCACACGGCAAAGTGTGCACATTGTTTTTGTGCCCCTTAAAACACACTTTTTAAACAATTATACTATTTTGTATTTTAAAATGTGACATTTGTTATTTTCATCTGCATTCAGGTTAAGAGCAAATTTCTAAACCTGCACAGAAGATGCCACGAGGGACTACATTAGTGGCACTAAATAGCTCTGGTAATGATTGGAGAATACAACATGCATTTAAGTAGCACAGCTAAAGCAGAATAGAGCCATGATTATCTGGTTAGTGTAAAAATCAACCTGTTACAGAATTAGACAGAAATATTAGCATCCATAATCCCTCCTAATATACCTTACTGTGTTTATGGCATAAGTGCATATTTGGAGCTCTCAGAGAAACATCAGTAAAACTGTAATAAATGCCAAAATCTCATAAATCATTCAATCAAAAAGCATAATCCCAATCTAAATATTTTTCTTCCGAGCGAACCCGACAGCCCATTCTTCACATGCAGCTGATGTGTGTGTGTGTTTTGTGAGAGCTCTTTCAGCTGATTAAATATGTGAATATTTAAAAATGACAATTCTCAGCACAGCTGCACATAGTCGGCAGGTCTGTTCCTGGGGGAACCGCCAAGCTGTTCCTCCTGCATTCAGCGCCACGCGCCGCCCTGCACGAGGAGGCTCCAGCGCCGTTGGAGGGGACTCCATGTCATTTGTAGAATCTGATTTTCCCCCTATAAATACAGACCACTCGGCACGCTCTGTGTACAAAAAAGACAAACCCAGAGGGCTGTGGAGTGCTCGGCTTTCAATTAAATAGTCCCTCCCTTCTCCAGCTTCTCAATTTGCCTGCGTTTCATTGTGGCGATTGTGTTGATGTGGCTTAGGCTATATCTCCTTTGATTATCTTTGGAGGAAAGCAGACTGGTGACACACTTGGTCTGCATGCAAACATAAAGTATTGATCAGATCTGTTTGATTTGGAAAGGAGCAAGTAGAGAGGAGGAAGAAAGTGCATCTATGTGGGGGGGTAGCGGGAGTCTTTTTCTCCTCATACTGAACTCACAGCATTTAAAAGCTAAACTAAAGATTTGGTGGTGTTATAGTTCACCCGAGCCTTTTCAGCCTTGCATAACTTCATCCATCCTGTCCTGTTCGCCATTTATTTGGATGAGCTGTTACAGAGCAACTGTGCCAAGCGTGTCTTTGCTGTCACACACTATTACAAGCTGAGAGGACGGAGACCTTGCCCTGAGCACTTCATTTGTTTCTCCGAAGAAAGGAAACAGACAGATGTCGTTCACATTACCACAGATATGACTTGGATTTTTAAGGATGGAGAATGGGCAAACGACGTCAGAGCACAAACCTTCCACTCCTGAAGGTAGCCCATGTCAGCTGTAAACAAAGAGGTATGCAGACATTGTGGTGCACACAAACATAAATGCTCACCACTATAGAAACAGAGTTAAAAGGCACATTAGGATGAAAAGCAACCTAGAGGTTAGCTAAAGGAACAATTACCTTTCCTTTTCTTTTTGTTTAGCCTACTTTCTTATCTAAAGTATTTGATTACACTGACAAGGAGATGCTCCCCAATCTCATTATCATTATAATGATAATTAATGCATTCAATTCAATTCAATTCAGTTCAATTCAATTCAATTCAATTCAATTCAATTCAATTCAATTCAATTCAATTCAGTTCATATAAGACTAAACAATTTTATAATATGAATCATTGCAATATTTGTACAACAAATGCAATATGTTGTTTTTATTGAGATTAAATGTGTGCGTTGCAAAAAAACAAACAAAAAACTCAACTAAAAATAAGTTTATAAAAATCTTTTTGTACACTTATTTGTAATTTGTGTATTTTGATATACAGAAGATGCATAATTCTCCAATAAACTCTGACTTATAATAACAATAATATAATAATGATAATTATAATAAGTTCAGCAGTTTTTCACTTTGAAAACTCATTTAATTTTCAAAGCTTTTGTGTGTTGTTAATCTCAAAAACTTTTATTTTTTCTTTCCCTTCATTTTTCTGTCATATATTTTCACTGAAAAAATATATTTTAGTGTAATATGTTATTAAGCTATAGTATTTAATATCTAATTTGTATCTATTATGTTATAATGTATAACATCATAGCAACACAGATAAACTGTGGAAGATTTTCCTCACTAAGAAAAGCTAAATCAGCATCTGTCTCTTCTCTGAGTTCTCCAGTCAATAAAGGTCAGCCTGATGTTAACTCTTGTTTTGTCTCTTGCTCTGTCACTCTCATTTTCTTTTTCTTGCTTTCTGCTGTAAAATCCTCTTGTGTTTCTTTGCTAGTGTGTGTTCAAAACAGCCCCCCCCCCCCCCTTCCCCCAAACATCAGATTTCTCTGTCTTGGGACACTGCAGGGCAATGACTGATCCAGGAATGTAGCTACTCAATGAATATCAGCGTACCATCCCAAAACGTCTGTAGCAAAGAATTTTCAGGTTAGAATCTCATGTGATGTTGCTTTAAAGACCTTAAAAATGGGTGACTCATTTTTATAAGTCAAACTTTCAATATGTGGATAACTCAAGCTGTCACTGCCCAGCGGTGTGCTGAGGCTGAGAAACCGCACTATGATTTTTCTATCCGGGCATGGCGTGATGTTACAGCTTACTAGCCTACTGGTTGCCCACCGCATCATGTGCTAGTTAACGAGTATAAACACTCCGGGTGTTTTCACCGTGCAAGGGACAGAACAAGAAATAAGACAAGAGTCAAGATAAGACTGTCTTTTACTGGCTGGAGTGAGCTCACAGTACAAGGATGCAAGATGGATGCTAGTTTAGCCGTAGATAGGGGGCACATCACTGAGAAAATTGCAGAAAGTTGTAGTGCAACTTTAAAGCAGGATAACTCACTTCAGTCCTACAAGGGCTGCAGCCCTGCAAGCTTTCATTGTTTCCCTGCTCAAACACCTGACTCAAATCAATGAGTCAAAATCTAAAAAAATCTGACCATTTTTTTTGCCTCCACCTGTAGGGAGAACCATACGCAGCACAACCCTACACATGAACTTTATCAAGCCACCTCCCGAGGCTCCCAAAAATGTCAAGTGACAATGTACTGTAGGCTGATGTCACAGGACCTTACAAGAATATGACTGCGTCTAGAATGATATATGGCAAGCACACATAAAACAAACAAAACAAAAAAAAAAGGGTTATTTTACTTTATGGCAAACAAGGTTTGCTTCTTCTGATTTACATTTATGGCACCTGAAAGTGACGTCTGTGAAATCAATACATGTGCAATGTAATTCACATTGCATATATTACAGTGGCATGCATTGCAAATAAGCACAAAACCTCTTGAAACTTCTTTGGAGTGAAATTTTCATGTGATAAAACATATTTGCAAGTCTGAAACTGGTCTGAGGTGACTAACCAAGGCTTCATCACTGAGGCAGAGATGATGATGATTAGGTTAAACCATTCATTTCCATCTCTAAGAATACAACAGGGATGAATATGCGGCTGTTTTAATGTTGTGTATTTCTTATTGGCAGGGATACAGAGCAGTTACATTGGGTCTGTGCTATATTTTCTTCCTCAAATCTAATTTGCTATGGCAAAAGTGTCTTTCTTAATGTTAACTTCATTTTGTATGGCAAATGTATGCTGTTATCGGGTCTGTGTGGTACCATAAAGCAAAAAGGTGCAGTATGGGATTAGAACAGAGGTGCCAACTGCTGTATCTCTGCTCCCAGGTGTTCCACACCACTTTCAGGCCTTAGGTGTGTAAAATAAGTCAGATGTACATGAACTTCTCAAAAGTTGACATCAAGTCATTTCTAATGTGTTTAACAGGTAAGACACAGCAGCTGAAGGCAGAAGGAAACAGTGGCCCTAAACTAAAAAGACACTGCAAACTAAGTTTATATTATAATTGACTGGGATGGGAGTTGAACTCAAGTCCCATCCCAATCAAGGCCGAGCATCTCCTCACACATTAACGTCAAACCAAACAGCTTGCCTTGACAGCAATCTGTTGAGCTCTATTTCATTTTATTCATGCTCCTGTCAAAAATCAAAGTTTTCTGACAAATATATTTTAATCGGCAAAAGTGAATAAAAAGACTGTTTTTTAATGGAATGATCCGAGTCTGCCTCTGATTACACACTTCTAGCTGTAGCTTCTTTAAACAGAGTTGTGACAAATGGTTACTCTCTCTAATGATCCCCGAATCTATAAAATTGATGTGTTTGTCATGTTAATCCAAAGACATATTGAAGACTGGAATTAAAAGCATGAGTTGAGGTATAAGAAAAATGATCCTTGCAAAGTCTTACATCCTGTTAAGTAAATTTAATACATCATCTAAGTACTTCACCCACAAGAATATACTTCTACTGAAGCCAAACTTGTCTTCAAATAGGTTGCTATAGAAGCTTGAAGTTTCTAAGTGTGCAAAAGTTTTTTAAACATGAAATGAATAGTTAAAAAAAAAATAAATTCAGCTAATTCTAAGATGGTGCAAAAGGTCGCTGCTAGATTTGTTAGGAAACACAAATAATCCAGGACTTAAGTACGTGCACCATGTGGTACAAATGCAGAAAATATGCTAATGTAAAAGGATACAAAATATGTAGAATGTCCAATATTATCAGCCGATATCGGCATTAAAATTTGATATTGAGAAATAACAATCAGTTTTGATTGTTTTTACTAATAAACTCTCCCAAGAACTAATTTTGTTTTGAAATCTGGCGAGATTGTGTTGTTTCATTAGCAAAGATTCAGCATGTAGAAAAGTCTCTGTTATTCTGGAAGAACTTCATATCCCAGCACTCCTTTTAGAGTCATGTGACTATGGTGCAACAGGCTGAGTTTGAAGCTGCTAATATGTCTGGTTACAAGTTGTTGGTTAAGTTTGCAAGTTGTCATAAACATTATAATTAGCCACATGTTGGCTAATATCTGCTAGTATCTGATATATGGCAGCCAGATGTCCAAAATGAACTCCTCTAGCTGAGTTAAGGCTGTTTTGGGATCTTTGCTCTCAGAGCAAAATATAGTTGTATCTCTCGAAATCTGAGAGATACAACCTCACAGTTGTCTGCATAGGTTGGTATCGGTTGATATTGGATATCGGAAAGGTTGGACAGTATCGGTATGGATATCAGTAAAACAGCCAGTATCAAACATTCCGATAAATATGGTTGTGTTTAAAACATGAAAATATAAAAACCTGCAGGACTGCTGTTCTCTCTTGCGTACCCCTGACCTAAATTAGTGATATTTTGCAATTAGAATAAGCAATGAAAAAATATGTAGTCACTCAGAATCTCTGTCAGCATGAATAAAACAGTCTGAGGAGACATTACCAGGAATTTGTCATATTTAGAGAAAAATGACAAAACAGAAATATTAAGGTAAATTTTCCATATCTATTCATGTCAATTTTCACATCTGAGCGTGGTATTTTCTGTCCATGGCTCTCCTGGCAGAATAGAATGTACTGTATATCTGTACCACAAATGAATTCTGATCATCAACGTGAGCCTGATCTAATACTCAGCTAATTAGGGGAGGATGAGTGAAAATGGTTAAAAATACTCAAACTCAGGTGCTCATAGAATTCATCACACCATCACCCCCCTAGCCTTCTAAAGCAGGCTTTTTTAAACTAATTGGCAACAACTACAAGTGTCACAAAGTGACTGCTGTCTGCATAAACCTGGATTCTTTCATTCAGAACTCAGTAACTTCAGCTTGGGGCTCCCCTTAGTGGCATTCTTTCACTATTGTAAAGTTCTTACTCCCCCTTCACCCCACAGCACAAAAACATCTTCTCTACCTGCCTTTCCTCTATTTTGATCCCTGAATATATTTCTAAGCTTTTACTAGCTTGTTGATGCGACGTTGGAACAGCACCTCGTCTCCCTCTGTTCAAAGCAGAGTCCTGTCTCTCCTGCAGCGGGAGGTTTTACCCGCGTTTTGCTGGTAAATATGGCGTAGATTATATTTTTCTCTGGTGTTGGCAGGTAAGAGGTAAGGATACAAACTTTTATTTACTTTTTGTGAACATGATAAGTTATTATTGAGCCTATTCGGCCGTGAGGCTTGGTGATGCTTCACCCGGCGCCCAGGCAGCACAAGCTACTACACTCTGGTCCGGCAAAGAGTTGGTTTTGAGAGCCAGGAACCGGTGTTTAGGTGGTGGGAAGCTAAAGAAATGTTTTTTTAGTCTGGTTCTGGTTCAAACCAGCGCTGGAAGCAGCTTGGTGGATATGGGGACCTGAGTGCTGTACAGCGGTTTCCGTTGTCGCAAGATCTGTGTCGGGTCTGCTCAGGCAGACTTGCAAGTGCCGCTTACAGGCCACAGACAATGGCAGGAGGGGGTGGGGGTGGGGTATCGAATCGAATCGCTCAGTAAACTCTTTGTTAAGCCCCACAGGGATTCTGAAAAGATTACTGAGTTCTGCTTTGAATATATCATCATTGGAAACAGTTTAGCTTCAGCTCAACAGCCCCTCCTGCTCACTTGGTTCTTGTTTGTGGAATTCATAAAGAAAAAAAACCTTGCTAATTTAATTGATATGCTCAATATAAGTTGAGTAGTGACTCACTAACTTGAAAAAAGAACAAAGAGTCGATTTAAGAATTTTAATTTCTACACGCGCACACACTTTGGCGCGATGCTGGTCTGATATAACATATCACCCACTCACTCAAGTTTATTTGCACGTTGAACGCTGATATTTCAGTTACCTTTGAGGCTTACTGGAGTCGTGCTTCAGAGTCCTCAGCACTCCTACTGTTCACACACGTTCCCCGCTGAGCCCATCTGCAAGCTCAGCCCCCTCCTCGGCACCTCCAGCCCCCCTGCTTGCGTCAGGCGTGCCCCTGAATTGCCCCACTCACTCTCTCCTTGAGTGTATCTCTGAGCTCAGCCAACCCCTCCATCACACTTCAAACACACGTGTCCTCACTGCTGTACTAACACACACACACACACACACACACACACTAAAGAGACAGGGGAGAGGAAACAGGTCAGGGGGTCTCCTCAAACACAAAGAACCTCTTGAGGAGAACTGACTAGTTTACACTGCACTCAATTACCTGTTTTTCATTATTGGCTTCTCTGGTGGTGATTAGTTTGTTCAAGTTCTGTTGTAGATAGCAACATGACTTCAAATGCTTTTGCTTTAAGTCTTTTTCTTTGCTACTGCCTCCTTTATTTCACTGGATCTCATCTTTTTATTTTTCTCATTTCATCTTTTAGCATGCCATTATTACCTAGCAACCGCATCCATGTTTTCTTCTCTCTTGGTTTAATTCTTTCATCTGCTTCTTTCCATTTTCTTTGTTCCATTACTGCGTCAGATATCTGGCACATAATTTGGCAAACACCAACAAAGTTAATTCTTAGTAGAAATATGAAAAGAAAAAGCATCAAAGATGTAACAGGAGCAGTCTGATATGTTTATTGCACTTGCCTTCATACATTTTTTGTTACAGTTGTTATTTTAGTGTTTTTTGTTGTTGTAATCAGTGGAACGTAATATTCTAAATACTCTGAAAGGTCATAATGGTCAAGATATAGCTATATTTCCTATCAGTATAAATTAATCATTTTTGAACAACAAAACAAGGGCACACCCTCCCAGAGCTGAGACTGAACAGTACTCATAGGGTGAGACTAGCAATATTCAGCATCAAGTGACTGGAGGAATAAGAGCGTTACACAGTATGATTCCAGATGAAGATCCAGTCATAACCACTGTGGCAGACATGTAACACTAAACCACAGGCACAAACTATTAGATTACCAACTCCTCATGGATGTTCAAGCTAAAAGCACTCCATGACGTTCTGGAAACATAAATGATTAAATGATTTAGGGTTCATCCACGTCGGGATAGTCCGGGGTACTCGGTACGATTGAGCGAGCATAATTTCTCCATTGGTTACAGTTTGCTTTACATGCATTTCACTCAAGCAGCTCAAATCCTTGACATTAAGCAGGTGGTCTAGGGGTAATTTTCCCTGAAAAGACCACTGTCCAAAAAAAAAAAAGAAGAAAATCATGCTCATTGATTGGCCAGGATTGCCTTGTTAACTTCAAGTTAACAGTAGCGCAATAATTTTGTGCAGCTTTGGGATTTCTGTTTTTACTTTGGTTTTCAAACCTGTTGCTGTTTTCACAAGATTCTGTCCCCCATGAGCAGCAGAAGAGGCAGCGACATTTCGGACAGGCTGCGATGTCTGTGATGACTTTGTTTGCCATTTCCTCAGTTTGGCTTCATGGATGGTCCATTTGCTTGAACGCCATAGTTCAATTCATCGGTCTACACCAGAGTGCAAATGCATATTCATACTACTCCAAACTGCTCTCCATGGATGTGGACCAGGGTTCTTTTAAAGTGGACTGAACAGTGTGAATGCACCCTTCCAACTCAGTTTAGCTAACAAAGGCAGAATTGTGCCACCATCCTGTTTATAAAGATGTTGGAAATGCTACCTGTTGTATACCGCCTCTCAGGCATCATAGTATCTAAGTTAAGTAGGCACATGAACAAAGCTTGTGGCATAATATATGCAAGAAACCCCAAAACACAGCTACTGCCAAACAGAAGAGTCCCCCAAACTCTATAGTCGGACCAACTTGAGCACCATCTACATCAACAGCAAAAAGACTATGAATCAAACCATACGTGAAAGATTTTGGACTACAAAGCAACATCTAAAGGGATTTTCAGTGTCAGGGAAATTCAATGATACACTTCACCAGGATTTATGGTGAACACATGGGGATGCTATCTAAACTTAATAATTGTGTGTAAAACTGTATATCTCCAGATGCAAAGATGCAAGTATTTAAGGTGCAAACACACCAGTTCACTATAGAATTAGGATCTGAGACATCAACAGGTATTTGTTTCCAGCCATTAAAAGTCCAACTGGGGTAATAAGCTCACCACAAGAATCCATTTTTATGAAGTAAATATGGGAAAACTCAGTGCCCAGTGCATTGAAAGTTCTACTAAGTCCAGCACAGTGACATTGCTTTAAGATCGGGAGTGAGACAGCGCCACTATCCAGAGCAACACAAAAAACTAGCCAAGAATACACCAGGAAGATGGCCACCAGGATAAACAAATGACAGTGCCTCAGGCAGCAGGAGGAAGAATAATATCAGTCCAAGTCTCTCTGTGGGATATTCTGGCAGAAGGGGGTGACTGACATCAAGAAATCCTACCAGTAGCCAGAGAAAACCAGTCTGAGGAGCATGCTGTAATCATGGAAGCTCAAGAATGGCTCTAAAGCACCAGAACTGTCAAAGCAGATAGGACCCAAGGTGCAGGCTGTGCAAAGGTGCACTTAAAATGTCCAACATACAGTGACAGAATGCAATAATCTAGCTGGGGCGGTGTATATCGAGAGGTACGGTACACCATCTATGGTGAGTATAGGGTAGAAATTCCCAAGCCCACTGGGACACACCACCAAAAACGACACAACAGAGGAGTCAGTGTAACTTCAAGTTATAGACAGAAACACATCTGTAAGCCAAGCAGCTTGTGTCATCGTGGCTGACATGAAAGATATTTCTTATTCCACCACATCAATGAGGAAATGTTACTATTATTTTTGTCCAGCACAGTTTTAGAGTGCCACAGACTAATAAACGTGAGCTGGAATCAGTATCTCTCAAAAACTGTTTCAGCAAACTGAACATCACGGCAGTCCAGGAAGGACAGTTTAAAGTATTTCTATTGTTAGACTGCATTACTTTCTGTGATAAGTAAGTAATTGCTCCCGCTGCGTCCACCCAATCTTTCACCCCTGGAATGTTAAACACTTTCCCTGTGAGTTTCCGTGTCAATAGAGTATTAATATGTGTGCTCAGATGATATAGTTGGTGTTAGAGGTTCTTCATTTAAAAAAGAAAAAGTGTTGTAAAAACAACTAAACCAAACCAAGAAACCATCATTTTAAACAAGAATAGAACCATTAATATATAGTGTAAGTACACAAATAGAGAACTTTAGGAGAATAGGAAAAAAAAAAAACTAAATATTATATATCTGTGCCAACATTTTCTTTTTTAAATTCTTTTTTCAAACTCAGTTTCACATTATTGTAATTATACCATTAATTAATTAAAGTCAAATGTATTTAACTGTGTTAGGATGTGAAGCTGAGCAGAATTTAGTTGACATCAGAAACAAATAATGCACACTTCAGTTGTCTGTAACACCTCTGAGCCCTCGTAAATACAGAGCAAACATACATTTTCAAGGGTCCAAATGCACAAAAACAAAACCCATACATTTCTTTTATTCCACGCTGAGGTTGCAGAAGCTACCATTCACAATTTACAGAAAACTACAGATTCTTAATGGAGTGATAGGACAATAAGACAGAAACACACACATCCACACACAAAGACAAAATATTGGCAACCCCAGTCGAACATAAATATAATTGAAATTGGAACCCTGAGGCTAAATTCTGAGAAATCCTGCAAATTTCATCCGTCTTAATATGCTATTCTACGATAAGTAAAGACAAAGTGTAAAACATTTCCTAGCTCATGAATTCTAATCTATTTGACAGCTGCACAGTGACACAGACGATGCTGTGAATCTGCCAGGTTCTCAGAATATTTTCATACCAAATGAAACTGTATTACAGAGACGTTGGATGGCAGTTTGTGGCCCATGCTTTATTAAAATCCTGCTAAATTGCATTTTAAAAAAATGCACAGAAAGCAGTGACGATATGTTTCAACTCTGAGCGAACGGTTCTGTATCTATTATTCATCAGCAGACTGAGGCCTGCTATTTAAATGATTTCTCCTTTTTTGTTTTACTTATCTGAACTGGCCTCACCTATGCATCAGTTCCAGAGCCTCTCTGATACTGATGTCATTACCTGTGGGTTCACATAGTTTTGCTACACCTCAGTAAGGGGCAAAGTTCACCTAATTAGATTCAAACCCAGCTGAGCTCTCCTCTGACAGGGTGTGGCGCCATCATAAAAACAATATCATCCGGTCAGGAAAAAAAAAAAAACACAACAAAAAACAAAAAAAGGAACCATATTACACATCACATGCCTGACAGGTCATGAACCCATAGCCCTAACCCCATCTCAATGTCTATGTCTGTCACTCTCTGGCTCCATTTTTCCCACCGGACCCCCCCTCCTTCCTTCGTTTTTCTTCCTCTCATATTGTCACCTGCCTTCACCACCTACACAGCAGTCGGCTGTACATAGCAGCGTCAAGATAACACTGTAACCCAGACAGTCAGACACCTCATTTATCAGCTCATACTCTAGTTATTCGCTGTAAAGCCACAGCAGTCCTGCAACACACTTGATCTGCTCGCATAAATTAGAAAGAGGATCCTGTCATTACAGCTCATCCTGAAATGTTTCGCCTTCCAGAAAGATGTGGAAAACTTCAACTCAGTGTTGCGGGATAATGACCTTTACACATCAGTGTATCACATCTATACTGATACGATGCAAATATGTTAACGGATCGCTCGCTTTTGAGGTTATTTAATTGAAAGCCACTTGAATGATGAAAATAATGGTTGGTTACAAAGGATGTTTTTTTTTTAAGTTAATGCTCTTCTTACTCTTCCAACATTCTCTTGATATTCAAATAAAGTTGGGCATTAGTAATTATGGACACTGGGAGAGTGGTTTTGTGGGATTCTCTGTCAGTATGCAAATCTTTCACTTTAGAAGACCCACAGCCATTACTGTAACCTCTTATGTAAAGAGTGTAATTTGTTTAAAGAACAGCGGGTTGTTTCAGATGTACCTCTTGCCATGGAATAATGAAGTTCGTGGCTGTGTGATGACTGAAAATAATACCGGTAGAAGTAATGTGTTGTGCAACCCCCCCGCCTCTATGACTTGTGGCATAGATGCAAAGTCACATCACAGTTTGCTCAACTAAAATTTTTGCTGCACTCATCTTCAAAATGCTACCATCTCCCAGAGGAATGCATGCCAGATTAGGTTTGTCTCTTTTAATAAGCTGAATTTTTATGGCATGATCTTTTTGTCAGACTTAATAACTCAACCATGACCCTTTTTAACCCATGTGTCTTGATCATAGAAGCTCTACTTTTGGCATGAATGTGTCTTGGGTTTCAAATTTTTTGTTGAGATTCAGGAAGTTGTTGGATATAGCTGACATTTTCTGCATGAAAGGGTCTGTGTACACATGTTTAGCATGTGTGGCAACATGAAAACAGGACTGCAGTTTGTCAAACGGAATAAATTATAAGCAAATCCATCTCTTAATACCTTTTCTTTCACATTGTCATTTGATTAGCCACCAAATATCAGTGCTGTATAAGCCACAAATAAAGCAATAAAGCCTGAATCTGCTTGACTTTGACTAACCCTTCAAATAAATTTCCAGTCCATTAAAATTGGAATAGATAATACTGTATGGAATATGTTTATAGCTGATTATTTCTGAAATGATTGGCTAACAGTATGACCTCATAGTACAAAGCTCAGCTGGAAACTCTCTGTAAAAGTACTTGTTTTCCTCATTCATGCATGGGTTTTGTCCAGGAATTCCTGATTTCTACCACAGCCCCATGCATGTTATGTTAACCAGTGATTAATCTAAGGTTCATGTTGGGTATGTGTATGGTGTTGTATACACCAGTTAAACTGTAGCCTTCACTAGTGATCTGTCAACAATAATTCATAATAAATTGTGCAATACGTACTATGGTCAATGAAAATATCAGATTACAATGGAAGGGGAAAAAAAACTGTCCAGTAACTTTGTTGTGAAGCAGGTGATCTTCATAAGCTTTTCCATACACTCCTGCCACAACTAGAGCTACATTTTCATTTTTGAAGGACGACCAACAAATGTTCTTCCAGTCGAGAAGGTTGATATTTGTGATCTTTAGTCTTAACTGTGGTCAGACTCAAGTTGTAGCTGAAGATATAATCAAAATAAAACAGCTAGCATGAACATGTGGCAACAGAGCCGGAGAAAACCTACAACTTTTCTGCCAGAATGAGGTGGCATTGTTGGATGTGCTGGTTTTAATATATTCTACTCCAACTTTTGAGGGTATCAGCATCGGCTGATATGTCGGGTGTGTTGGCCGATATCCCCACTTGGCATAATTTACAGACTTTTTTCATATATGTATTTCTTAAATGTTTAATGTTTCTATTTAATATTTCTTTACAAGAGCATTGTTTTTTTATATAAATTCATTTGAAGTGCTTTGTTATTCTTATATTAGAAAAGTTGTAAAATTATTTTTTCATTGTATCCTTCATTATATCAATTTGAGAGTAAAAGGCAGTATAGATCCCAAATATCGGCCTCAAATATTGACATGCTGTATCTGCTATCAGCTGAGGCTGATGAGAAAATACTGATATCCGTATTGGCCCTAAAAAATTTTTATCGGTCGATCCGTGACAGAGATGGGGACTCGAGTCGCACTTAGGTTGCATTTAACATTTAAACATTTAAAAATTGATAATAATAATAATGTTTTTTCCCCTCATGATCTCTCTGATCTCCTGTCTGTGTGTGACTGCTGTCATTCCCCCAGACTACACTGACATAACGTCACACAGCGTGCGCTAATGGCAGGCCGATTTAATATAAAATCAGTTTTGTCTGACTATCTTTAATTACATTTCAGATATCTAAAAAAGCATTTTGACCAGACAAAACTACATTTTGATTATCCAGAATGAACATTTCAGATATCAGCATTTACATTCTGACTAATAAAAATAAAAATAAAAAATAATTATTAAAGATATCTTCAATTGCATTTCGTCTCGTCAAAATTCCTTTCAAGATATCTCAAATGACGTCACCATATTTGTAATTTCAAGGGTCATACATCCGTAATTAAAGATATCTCATTTAAGAGAGATTATTAAAGTGCTTTATAAACTTTCCGCCAAAATGCTACAAAAATCTGTGACGTTTTGACTAGACAGAATTACTATTTCATGATATCAGTTAGTGGCCTAATTTTAACTAGTCTGAATTCCTTTCGAGGTAGCTTTATTTAATTTGGAGACATCTTAAAGGGAATTTTGACTAGTCTAGATTATAGTTCCAGATATCTCTAATTTGGTTTTGCCTATTCATTATTAGCTTTCAGGATATCTGGAATTTAATTTACACTTGTCAAAACTATATATCTCCTATCTAAAAAAAAAAAATACATTTAAGATATCTTGAATAATGGTGTCATTCAAGATATCTTTAATAAGAATTACGACTAGCCAGAAAACAAAGCAAGATATCTCAAATTTATTTTATGACTAGTCATAATTTAATTGTAGATATCTGAAATATGTGTTCGAGATAATCAGTAATTCATTCTAGATATCTTGAATTGAAGCCTCCATTCAACTCAATGGTAAATCTGACGTCATTTCTACTAGTCAGAATGTAAAAAGAGATATCTCAAATAGGCATTTTGTCTAGTCAAAATATGATTAGAGATATCTTAATTTTCTAATACGTATAGCCATAAATCAATTTCAGATATCTGGAATGTAAGTGTGGTGAAACTGATTTTATATTAAATCGGCCTGCCATATGCGCTCAATCAAAACAACGGGAGCACCAGTGAACAGCGTGATGCCGCACGTCAGCACATCGTTGTAACTTAATTTATGTAACTTAATAATAATAGTGACAAATATGTGAGCATCACATATTTGTCTGCAACGTCTGTGGTCTAAAAATCCAGGACGCCAGATTCCCCACATCCACCTTAAACACACCAGGACAGGTTAGTCACTGTGTGAAAGCTTAATGTTAGCAGCTAGCCTGTTAAAGCTGGATTAGCAGTGAGCTTAGCACCGTAGCTGCGTTAGCTCGCTACAACCGTTGTACTAAAGTCACGTTAACTTCATCAGACTGGCTCTATTGAATGTATGCATAAGAAGAGTGAGAAGTTTACTGAAAACCGTTTCCATTAATTGTGACGTTGCCATGACAACGTTCAACTGGGACCAAACTGGAATCAGACCGTGCTGTAAACAACGCAGGTTTACTGGCTCTGTTTATTAGAGAAGTCCAGCTGTGGTTGGTTTGGAGTATCAGAAATATTTATTGAAACTGGATCTTAACGAGTACTGAATCTAAATTAATTAAGATGCTGAGACTATTTCAGTTTTAAAATCAATAATATTTTCTGCACTCAGCTCACACAGTTATATTAAGCATTAAAAAAGTTTCAGCTCTAGTGCAGGATCACCAGCTGTGGACACTGTCCTGCAGGTTAGGACATGCTCACCTGTTGCAATACACCTGAGTCAAATTATTAATGGCTCATTATGAGGCTTGTGCAGAATTTGACTACAAGCTGTCATGTGTGTTATAGCAGAAGACATTTATAACCTGCAGGACAGCTGCAGCAAGGTGCAGTATATTGGGTTCCTCTCCACATTCAGACAAAAAAATGTCATGAACTGCAGGATTACTTTTGAAAAATTCTCTGTTGGTCCACATGGATTTTTGTACATGTTAAAAACTCTTAGATAAGTTAGAGCAGATTTACCACAGAAATCTGAATAAATGTCCACGTTGATCTACAGGTTTCCTTAATTTGCTACAGCAAAGACATCTTCCAGAGGAGAGGGACAGAGTATTTGTCATGTAAATCTAAAGATCAGGGGTTACAGGCTGCTGGGAGTTAAAGGGTGAGTACACATTTTTAATTCCTTGGATATTATAATGGAGTTCTTCAAGCAGACCAGACCACAGGCATCACATGTCAGATTACTCATTACAACTTAAAGTGACTTTAGACTTGACTCGGACTTGAGGTCAAAGACTTATCAACATCTCTGATCCCTAGAATATATGCTATTTAACATGTTTTCTTTATTTGTTGAGTCTTGACAAGTTGTAGCTAAATTTAAGCCCTCTCTTCTCGTTTTAAGCTCCCAGATCAGCTTTTAAAGCTGATCTTATGAACTTTCTGACCTAAAAACTGCATTTTGGACTCATTTGATGACACAGTGACATCTATTAGTTGCTTTTCTGGAGCACAGCAGCACGAGAAACTGGACTATACAACTTTCACTTCCATGACAACGCCTGACGTTGCAGCTGAGTTTTGCTTTATGCACTGCATCACACACTAGTAAGTGGATATAAACACACCGGCTGTTTTTAACACACACACTGTGGCTGATTTATCAAAGAAGTAAGATGGCATTGTTGGAGGGAAGGAAACAAAGAAAGAGAAAAATAGAATAAGAGATAAGACATGAGTCAAGATAAGACTGTCTTTTACTGGCTGGAGAGAGGTTACAGTACAGGAGGGAGGCAAGATAAATGGAGAATTAGCCATCGATAGGGTGTATGTGTGTGTGGGGTGGGGGGGCATTACTGAGAGAATATGCAAAGGTTCTGTTGTGCGTCTCTAAACTTTCTTACTGGTAGGATTCAGCAGGTCCTTGTTAATGGTCCGATGAGCAGTGAATCACCACAGGGCTGTGTGCTATCACTGCTACTTTTTGTGTTTATAGCTGCAGATCTTCCCACAGGAACAGATACCTGGTTAAATTTTCTGGTGACGCTGTCCTCCTGTCTTCTGAGTCTGATCGTGGCCCTGCGCTGGTGTGAAGATAACTACCTGCGTATCAGCATAAAAAAACCAAAAGGCATGATCATTGATTTCAGACAAGAGCAGTGAAAACAAAGTATGTGTCATTCGTCTAAGAGTCAACAACCTGGAGAAACTGTGTTGGAGACTTGCAGAGGAAGGTGGACTCAACATTTCAAAGTCTATTTTATGCACTTTTATTCTTCATTTATTTAAAGTCATTTAACTTTTTCTTCATTCTCTTACTTTCATGGGCTCTCTATTAAGGAACAGCCTGAATAACATTATTAGGATCTGCTCAAAGATAAATCGAGTCAAACTGAGAGATATGAGGTATCTCATGTAAGGAGGATCATCTAGACATGTTGGCCTTTTCCACTAGCACAGGTCAGCTCAACTCAAATAAACTCAACTTAATTCAGCTTGGCTTGGTAGCTTTTCAATTACAATCCATTACCCTGACCACAAGTGGGCAGGAGAATTACCACAAGTGGGCAGGGTAAGAGTGAAACTTCTGCAACGTACTAGATTGTGCGACGTAAACTACAGCAGCAACAGTTAACACTCCCTACCAGTAGGTGGCGGTAACAAACCTCATTAAATGTTGTTAGCCAGCAGTAAAAACAGCAACAGCAGGAAAAGACGAGAAGAAGTACGAGGAGAAGTAAAATGGGAGAGACGGATCATATAATTACTTGCGCTGCCAATGGAAGCACTTTTGTGGTGCAATTGGCAGCAATCTTACCTTGTAACCTGAAAATCCCGGGTTCAAGTCCCTTCTCAGGTGAATAATATTCTTTTTTTTTCTCCAGGATCTTTTTGCAAATCTGAAATCCTCTCTCATGTCCATCCATCTCTCTCTCTCTCCCTCTCTCTCTCTCTGCCTGCCTGCCTGCACTGGGACGCCGGTACATTGACAATAAAGTCTTCTGAATCTTTTTATTTATTTATTTAACCAGGAAAAGTCCCATTGAGATTAAACACCTCTTTAACTAGGGAGTCCTGGCCAAGAGGCAGCAACCATAAGAATAAGCAGAATCTGAATCTATCTCTCTCTCTCTCTCTCTCTCTCAACAAGATCATGGAGAAAAAAAAGAATATTGTTTGTCTGAAAAGGGACTTGAACCCAGAATTTCTGGGTTTCAAGGCAAGCTTGCTACCAAGGGACTCTATGCACGACTCCACTACTTCCTGAACTTAAGGCAGCTCCTTTGTTTCCTGTCTTTCATTACTGGCCAAACTGATTAATCCAGGTGTGCCTGGCCAGTTAATGAGGTCAGGCACACCTGTATTAATCAGTTCGTCAGGTAATGAAAGACAGGAAATAAAGGAGCTGCCTTAAGTTCAGGAAGTATTGGAGTTGTGCATAGAGCCCATTGCGCCACATAAGTGCTTCCATGTGCAGCGCAAGTAATGATATGATCTGTCCCTCCCATCTGAATTCTCCTCCTCTTCTTCCCGTTGCTGTTTTTACTGGCAGTTGGCGAACAATTCATGAGTTGCGTTACCGCCACTTACTGGTACACTGTAGGGAGTGTGAAGTGTCGTTCATTTAATGATGTCACTCTCTGACCCTGACATCTGATTGGCTAACCCCTTGGCCAACAGGTGGAATCCAGTGAGATGACGTCAGACATAGCTCACTTCGGCACGCTCCGAATCTCGCCAGAGCAGGTACAGAAAATGTATCACCTCAGCTCAGAAAACCCCCCCAGTGGAAAAGCCCAATAACTGAGGCGACTGAGGTGAGTTGAGCAGAAAAGTGATGGTGGAAAAGGGGCAATAGTGAGTCAGTGATGATGCCTTTTAGTCCTCGTTACCATGTTCCTTTGAGTAAAACTAATAGTTTCAGGTCTTTTATTCCTTCGTCTGTCAGGCTTCTGAAGTCTGAGAGTTGTCTTTTAATTCAGTCATATTTTAACCAAGACTTTTGTCAGTTTTGCTTCAAGTATTTTATGTTTTTTTTCTTCTTTTAATTTATCCTGGTTTTAGGATCTTCTTGTCTTTGGACTGCTGGTGCTGACAAGACCATTGTTTCATGTTCTGATTGTTGACTTATAAACAAATTGGGATCAATAAAGTTGTGTTAAAGTCTTGAAATCATATCAAGGAAATTAAATGGTTTGCCCATGTAATACACAGCATGTTAATTAACTAGTTTTCTTTACTTGTGATTGGGTCAGAAGCTCAATAAGTTGTAGCTAAATATTTACAATTGCTACACACTTGTAGGTGCACTGATAAAAACCTATGAATTAAGATTCAGCGTCTGTGCTAGACTTGATGGTACGGTGAGCTGTCAGGCGTACCCTGTCTCTGCCATATTTCAACTGCAATATTCATTCTCCACCTTCTACAGGGCAAAACAGGTGGCTAGTGCTTATCAACCAGTCCTCAAAATGAATTTCTCTGGTGATAAATGATTTTCAGTGGACACACAAACTTCTACTTCCTGTTAAAGTTGACTTTAATGAAATGGGACTCTTCTGTCACCTTTATATTAAACATATCATCTTGTGATAATATTGATCTACGCTGCAACATTTTATATACTTGGTCTATTTTATGGCTGATTATTTTCAAGTGTCAGTGTTAAAGTGTGGTTTATGCAACATAGTGCCTGAGTGAAGGTTGCCTGGAATAAACCACACATTCAGTCCTCTGTGGAAGGTGACAGATTGGTTAAATAGGAGCTGCCTGCACCTGCCACACACTCCGGTGGATTCTGCATGCCAACACCTTCAGTCCTGCACTCTCAGTCCCACCCTCTGCCTTGTCCATCCATCCATCTGATTGACAGGTTATGAGCCAATCCCTGCATAAAATGACTCTGACACACCAGGAATCTAGACCAGCTGGGTTCAATCAATCTCACTTAAAGTATTATCCATTGAGACCACACTCTTTTATACAGAGAAAGAGAAGGGAGTTCCACTGTAATGTTATCAAATCTCTCCTGAAGGGCTGGGCGATCACTCTGTAGTAGATTAAAGGAGAAGAGGAGGGTACGGCAAATTTGTATATGAACTCAGAGGAAGGAGAGCTAGGTAATTGTGCTTTTTCATTTTTGATTTAGATTGTTAAAAGCAATCGGAACATAAAACAAAACGGAAGTTGATGTCACAAATGTCACAAAATATGAGGACAAGCATAACAAAAGCTACATTTGTGATCAAACTGAACAGTCATAGCCATCTGTGTTCGGGCCGAGCAATGTGGCACTGAGAAATCCCCAGTTAAGCCATAATGAACGCTACGAGGACAAACGCGGTTAAAGAATCACTCGGACGTACAGAACTTCCTCTGTTGAGAGTTTGCTCCCTTTGTTCCAAGCCTGGCATCAAGGGGGAAGTAAATTTACCCACAAACCCTCAGTGGTGAACAAGTGAACTTTCATTATTGCAGATTCTGTCGACCCACAAATAACTTCACTCAAGAGACAGAATGATTGATACTCTTCATCATCTCCGCCTCCCTCCCCAACCCCCCTAATTCAATTCCAAATAACTGCAAAGCTGTGTCACCCATACCAAGGAACTCACCAATGGAGCAACATTATTGATCCACAAACACTACAGAACCTTATGCATTTTCTCAGACTGAGAAGGAAAAAAAAAATGTGGACTTCCATGTGTGTGATATTTTCACAAAGCTCACAAAAAAGGCAGCAGGCATAAGCTGCAATTCACATTTCATAGAGGAAACAAAAGCCCAGATTAATGCTCTTAATTTTGGACTTTCATCATAATGAATCTGACTCTCTTCAAAGCGCACACACACGTACACACACACAACTTCCCAGCCTTCATTTTCACTGTCCTTTTCCTGAGGTTACTACCAGTCAGCATCCTTCTCTACTCCTAGTCATCATTTTTCTAGCCACAGTGGTATAATCGGCCCCCATCAGGAAGCCCCTGGACTCTGACTGAAGCACTTTTATGCAGAAAAGCCCAACAGCTAAACAGCTACAATCTCATGGTTCTGTTTTCAGGATGGAAGGGGATGAGCCACCCAAATAGCACAACAGCGTTCATGGTTGCTCGCAAAACCCTCAAGTCTGTGTGCATTTAAGTAGGGCTTCAAATTTATCACATCAAAGACGCGGCAAATTGCTACATAATTCAGTTTACAAAAATTCTGCCCAGACTGCAAAACACGGTGAGGAGGAAGAATGCTGTCTTAATGTTTGCAAGAAAAATAAAGCATTAATGTACAAGTCTGTTCCGTGGCATTTTCACTCATGAGAACAAAAGTTTTTAGTGGTTTAGTTTCACTTCCCGACAAAAACCTGATTTCATTCGCCGCACAGCAGAGATGACAGTTCCCACGATGCTTTGCTCAAACAGCTTAGCTCAGCAACCAGGAAAAACCTTGCCAAGGCTCCAAATACACACCCAGGAATACAACATCTGGCTTAGTCTCGGTTTCCTTATCTGTCCCATCGCATTCATCCGCACAGACGCTCACCTCACAATTTAGACTTTGTTTTTCTCCCCTGACATCAGGGTACAAACTTAGTTTATGATGGAGCCTTGTGTGATTTAATATTACCGGATGACATAATGCATTTAACAATGCACCCGGGTAAATATTATCAGTGAGGAATGGCTCATAAAGTGTCATCAATCTGCGGTAGGGATGCACAAGTGTGAGATTAGGTGACGTCAGAGATGAGTAACTGACCTGATTAGACCACTTTGATAAACACTGAGAGGATTGTCTCTCATACTTACCTCCTCTCCCTACCTCTCACTGCCTCACTCGTTAGCCGCCTGAATGGCACTGCATGAGAACATTTGCTTATATTTGAAATCCTCCCCACCTTCACACACATCGAATTAGTGCCAGCAGAAGAATACAGCCTGATAAAAACAACAGATGCACTGCATTTTCATGCAGTCCTCCTGGAATCATCTAATTTCCAACCTCTGTGTTTGTACATCCCACCATCTCTTAATGCCCCTAACATACTGTAGGATGAGGGTGAATGTAAATGAAAAATACATTATTCATATCCCCACAAAGCCATCTAAGAGTGTGGCTGCAGTGCCAGGATGCCTCACCCATGCACAGAGAGGTAAAGAAAGACAAAGCTCGCCTACACAATTTATTATCAGATGTATTGATTTTCTCCTGTTGGGTTTGGGTGGGAATGTCTGCAACTATATTGTACCCAGAATCAATTTTTTTACGCCACTAAAATAAGTTATGTGCTGCAAGTCGTACGCCTGATTTAGGCAGCCAATATTTTCCCACCTTTTCTTTTTAAGCGGATGTACTTGAATAGCAATGAGGAAGAAGCGACAACGGCAAGGAGTGAAAATTTAAAAATGTTCTATGAGGAAACAAAAAAGAAAAGGACCGTACCCTACTCCTAACATCCAGATATGATTTATGACTCAGCTGGAAAATTACACGTAATGATTCAGCATGTTGATCAAGAGTTTGTAGAGCGCCGTGTGATCCAGAAATATTGCAGCGAAACCCAGAACAGACAGCAATGCAGATCAATTACTCCACAGCTCCACGTCGTGCATCCTGGCATTCTACCTGCGGCTACGGCCTGTAGCTTCACTACATCACAGTGAGACGAAAAAAAGAAAAAAATCACCCAGACTCTGCAACACGCTTCTAAAATATGCATTCTGGCCTCACACACTTAACTCTCTGCCTTATGTCTTAAAGTAGGAAAAGAAAAATCAATTCTCTTCATTTTCAAAGACATCTCAGATGGGAAGGGAGGGGGATTTGTCAACCGTTCTGTCATGTTTCAATATCACTGTGTGATTCATAGGAAAGAGCCTGGAGAAATACATGTAAATTATTAAGTAGTGACTCGGTCACATGGTGTTGTGTACAGAATGAGCGATTGCTTTATTCCTCCTGGGACCAGAGGCCGTTTAAGCTGCTGGGTCAAAGGCGAAGGGAGACGTCAAAGGGCAAACTGGAATCAAATTCCTCCATTACTGATTTATCATACAGCTTGGGCTCATGAGGTGGATATACCTGTGTATTGACAGTGATTCTGCAACAGATACGAGCAGCCATCATAAAACCGCATCAAGAAGTTAAAGGTTATCGCTACAAGTTGAAGTCCTCCCTGCCAGTAGGTGGCGAACTTACACTCGCTTACTCAAATAGCATTAGCAACGTTACAAAACTGGCTAATCAGTATTTGCAAATGTTTAATTTACATGTCTAGCTAATGATAACGGTGAAAAATGCAAATGTTGGCATGGTAATCAGATGTAAATATTTATTTTTAGGCCAGTCAAAACGGATACAATAATTATTTGTATGCTATAAAAAAAAAAACAAATGGGGGGGGGGGGGGGGGGGGGGGGGGGGTGATTAAAAACAATACTTCTATTCTGCACCCCTTTAAATGTTCTTTTGATGTTTTTTTTTTTTCAAATTATTGTTTTGATGAAAAAGTTGTAGCTATCTCCTTTAATTGACAGTTTTTTTCTTTAATGAAATCCATAATCTTTTTTGAGAAAACAAAAATTTTAAGGATAACTTTCTTTTTTTTTCAACCTGGACGTTATTTCTAGTATTTTATAAGTGCTCTTACTTACTCATAACATTTCTGTATCACTTTGACTCCTTAGGATGATATTTTGTTTATTCGCCATCCGGTGTACATCCATATAACAGGAGTGAAGGGGGCAAGATGAGTGGGCCTCTCTATAAGGCATTATCTGCAGCAAAACTCCTTCTTTTCACAAATACTGTACTTTAAGTAAAATGAATGAAAGAATGAGTACTATTGTCCTGTGACTTCAGATTTAGCTCTCTGTTAGTTATTGTGGGCATTCTCAGCACTTTACTGGCCGCGTGCCCCCCTGACCTGCGCCGCTGCAGCACATCTGAGAAGAGCAGCTTGCTAGCCAGACAACAAGGACAATAGTACGCTTTCATTCATTCACAAAACTTAAAATGTTGGTGAAATAAAGGAGTTTTGCTGCAGATAATGCCTTAAAGAGAGGCCCATTCACTTTGCCCTGTCTCTCCCATTATATGGATGTACGCCGGATGGTGAATCAATTAAATACCTTCCAAAGGAGTCAAAGTGATACAGAAATTTCACTGTTAGGTAAATGCACCGATAAACTCCTAGAAATAAGGTCCAGATTGGGAAAAAAAAGAAAGTTATCCTTTAACTGTTGAGTAATTGCTTTCTGGCTCCTTTAAATGGGGCCCAGTGAGCGACTGTTTTCTTTAAAAGCTTCCGAGGGCCGCGTCTTCTATTGTTCCTCTCAGCACATCTGATTAGAGGTGAGAGCTGGAAAAGGTCGCCTGTTTATCCATCTCCCTGGTGAGTGGAGTTGATGGAGAGGAATGACATTTGCATTTCAGGTCAGAGGAATGTAGGTGAGGTTGATTTTACAACACAAAAACATCCATCCACTCATTCATATCATGTCTTAGTTCACTGAACAGACGATTGTGTGAAGGTTTGCCTGAATGTCTGTCACAGCAATAGCGCACATTTCCCACGGTTACATTAGCGTTGGGACTCAAGTCGCATCATTTGGACTGGAATCAGGCTTGAGTCCAAAACTGTATGACTAAAGACAAGGGATGCACGACCAAAATGGCCCACTATCTGTATCGGCCTAAATTGGCCTTAAAACTGAGTATCGGACATCGGCCACCCCATCGATATTTAACTGATATTTCACCGATCAGCCTGCTGTTTCTAAGTCAAAAAAAAAAAAAAAAAAACTTCTTCTTTACAGACTTTAAAACTTCTAAAGACTAGGGGTGGGAGAAAATATCGATACACATATGATATACATATGATATCTTCATATGCTGATATTATATTGATATTTTAAAACGTGGTATCGATCTATTTTACTGACGAAATCTCGCGATATGTCATCATTCTGTTACGAAATCTTGTGAGAATTAACAAAAATTTTGCGATATACTCATATGCTGATATCATATCGACATTCAAAAATGTGGTATCGATCTATTTTACTAACGAAATCTCGCAATATTTCATCGTTCTGTTACGAAATCTTGCGAGAATTCACAAAATATCATGAGATTTTGTAACAGAACGATGAAATCTCGTGAGATTTTGTAAGTAAAATAAATCGATACCGCATTTTTAAATATCGATTTGATATCAGCATATGAAAATATTGCAATATTTCAGTGTATCGATGTTTTTCCCACCATTTTTCAAAAGTTGAAAATGGATAACTTTCATTTCTCCCTTGTCAGGCCCAGCAGTATGAAATGGAATGGTGTAATAGACAAATGTTTAAATAAAGAAATAAAATCAATAAACATTATTCAAGTGCACCCCTATGTTAAACGGAAAAAAAAAAAAAAAAAAAACAATCAGATTTCAATTCTGCTTGCTTCGATGCTGGACAGGAAAAGTAAAAAAAAAAAAAAAAAAAAAAAAAACGGATAACAAAATTGCTATTTGCAATGATTGCTTATTTTTTTCAGCTTTAATATCAGTATCGATATCGGTTATCGGCCACATGAGTTTTGAAATATTGGCATATCAGATATCGGCCAAAATACCAATATCGTGCATCCCTACTTAAGATTTAAATGAAAAGCAGCTCACAACTCAACGTGATTTAACTTTACTGAGTCAAAGCTGTTTTGATGTCGATATGTCGCAATAAACTCAAAAATTAGAGTCCTATTTCTTATGTTAGTATTGTTACCCTTGTTTTCCTTTGTTCATGGCAAAATCCTCATCATTATAACCCTAATGTCCCCATTACACATATTTTTTTCAGCTCTTGTCATCTACATTTTATGTTCTATCATTAGACTCTGAACTGCTTCTGATTGCGATTGTAATTTCTTTTTTCCTAAGTGCCTGACTCCTTTGTTCTGAATTTGGGATTTCAATTAGCTTTCAAATGTAGCATTGAGCCTCGTTAAATGACAACAAAGATAATAACTTGGCTCCACCTCTGCTGCAGCAAAAAGTTTGTCAACTGATTTTCATGAAAATGAAAATCTAAATGATCTAAAAAACCCATGATTTTCACAGAAATCCTTAAAAGAGTGAACCAGAACCCACCTAATAAAAGGAAACAAAACTGTTCATGAGGCAATTAATTTATCCAGGAAAATAATCAAATGATAAAACAGCAAGTTGCAGAAAACATTTACTTCTTAGTTATTATAAATATGGTTTTAAATTTGTGAGTTCAGTCAGATGGATGATAATCAGGTGCAATTGCGTAGTTTTCTTCAAAAATGTCTCATCTTCATGAGTGAAGTGAAATGTGGTGTAGAGAAAGAACATCTCTGAAAACCTCAGAAAAAGAGCTGTCAACGCTTATCAGACTAAAAATTTGCAAAGTCATCCTGAGAGTTTAGACTTCACCAGTCCACGGTCAGATATGCTGCATTCAAATGAAGGAAAACAATTTTTGTCCTCAAAAGAATGTATGCAACCCATAAATATCTGTAAAAGTGAAGTAAAAAATAAAGCTAACCTATTTCACACTGGCTAAGAACAACAATACGTGGGAATGTAAGGGATGAAATGAAAGCAACTGCTTTCCAATTGCAAATCACAAGAGGAAGATATTGGAAATATATACATTTTGTGGATGAAATCAAACATAAAACAAACATATGTGTGTTTTCAACAGGGGCAATAACAGCACCAAGTATCAGTCCATCTAGGAAACATGGTGGTGGTAGCATCATTGTTTGGCCCTTCTTTGCAAAACTGGACCATCTTTAATGGAACAATGAATTGTGAATTATACCTGTGAAAAGTGAACTAAACAACAGACAAAAACATTCAATTCTTTCCTTTGACAAATGCTCAAAGAAAAATAAATTGATATTATTTTATTTTACCTTCTTAACTCTCATATACTGTAATGTATTACAGTGAACATTGGATGTTCAGTTAGCAGGATACCTTTCAATTCATAAAACCTACAATGGATATAGGGAGAAGGCCTCGAAAAGTTTTATTTACTTCTCCTGCTCCTTTTTGGACCACAGTTAATTAGACAAATGAAAAGTATGGGAATAAAGGGAGAAGAAGAGAAGGGGGAAATAGAAATGATTTTTCCCATCTTCTCTTGTTTTTGCTATTATGCTATTAGGTGTTTTTTCTTTTGCTTTTTTATGATATATTTTGTTTTGTTCTTTTGTCTTTTGTTTCTTTTTTCTTTGATTAAGATTTTTTTTTATTTAATTATGTTTGAAATAAATCTAATAAACAAAAACTAACTAAAACTATTGTGATAATTAGATACGAATTAGCTGCTGTAGGCTTCACTGTTGCACATTGACATTTGTGTGTTTGTTCTTATGTTTATTAATATGATATAGTCCCTTTCTTAAAGAATAAGTTAAACTTACAGACGCATTATGTAACTCTCTTTACCTCAAAAATCTGTGCTCCAGACACATTTAGTGCTGCTATTTCCAACTGCCCAGCAGCATCAAGGCTAAGGAACCGCACTTTCCAATTTTTTTTATCCGGGATGCGGTGCGATGTTGCAGCCGAGTTTTGGTTTTTGCTAGCAAATGGATACAAACACACAATGGCGGATTTGCTGAAGAAATAAGGGTAAACGCTACCCAAGGAAGAGTGGATAAGACAAGAATCAAGGTAAAACTGACTTTTACTGGCTGGAGAGATCTCACGCTACAGGTTGGATGCAAAATGGATGCCATGGATGGGGGGGCATGTCACAGAAAAAATTGCAAAAGTTTTTTAGTGTTCCTTTCATGCCATAGAAATGTTAATAAAATGCCAACAACATGGTTGAGTTTAGCATCCAACCTGATGTGCAGGACTGATCTACAATTACTTTTAGCTACAGTTATTTTCCCACAAGACCAAAAGCAAAGACCTGCATACTTTAGTATTTACAAGTCAAAGACAATGGATCAAGTATATTTTCCCTGGTATTATTTGGGGAATTTTAAGATAATCTAACGACGTTTTCTGTAGTGTTCATAGATATAAAAAGCTCCAAATGGTTCACAGCTATGATAAAACAGGCCCTCAATGAGCAAACCTCAGTGATACCACATTACCAAAGTGCACAAATTCAACTCCTAAATGAAGTAATCTAGACAAACGGCTGTGCTTGATTTATCTTGTTCCAGCAAACCTTGTAAGATCTTGAATCTGTTTCATTAATAGGCTTAAGGAGAAAAGACTCTGCTGCAACCATATCCACCCACCCTCCTCCCCTCACCTCAGGTGTTTGGTGCATGTCAATGTGTCTGTTGCGACAACGATCTGCCCCCGTAATCACAAGCAAATCTTATTTTCAATAATTAACCACACACAAAAAAGGAGAGAAACCTCATTTTCCTACGAGACCTGACGTTCCAACAAGATCGATACAATAAATGCCTAATGGTAAGCCTGTTTGGCTCCATCAGGAAGATGTTAATGTAGAATTAAAAACATGTCAGGCCTATCACTTGTTCTTGTACCCATGTGCTTTAAATCCATAATGGCTGTCAGGACTGAACACACTGCATGATTGTTAAAAGATGTTTCATAAACAACTCGAAGAAGGAGGTTACAAATAATTGCTCTTGTCTGGTATGTGCAGATGATTTGGGGATAATCTTTGTGTCAGTAACACAATTCAGTTAACATGAACCTTTTATTGACCCGACTTTGATTGACTTTAAATCCTCCTGGTACTCTTTGCTTAGCTTGTTCTCCCTGTTTCTTTATTCCATTCAGCTCCTCAGTATCAGCTACACTTTTGCCCACAACGAATGTGCTGAGCGTAGATAACCCGCACTGACAGAAACCCCTGGAATTCAGTGTGTGAGACACATAGTAAATGCTTATGCATCTTTGGAGGATATCAACTTCTGATTAATGCAGTCGTCTCGCAGCGAGCTGACAGGAGTGTACGGGGCCCGGAGAAGACGTCCAGGAAAAGCAGCGGTGATAAAGAACTAATTAAAGATGGTAAAAGGTGAATTTGAATTTGGGGATCTGTCAGTAATTGGGCGCATGAAAGATACTGGCAGGGTGCAGAAGCTACCGCTGCTCTCCCTTATTACACACTGATGTAAAAGTTAATGTATTTCAATCTGGCGCACAGGCGGCTGAAGAAGGGCCGTGGCATGGGCTGCTATGGCCCAAACTGGGTGGGAGTTTACAGGGCCATTTGGAAGTGGCAGGAACTGGATTAGGCTTTAAGTTTTTCTCTTTTTTGGGGGGAGAGATTGAGAGATGAGAGGTAAGAAGCTGACTTTATAACAATGATAATTATGATAATAATTAGGGATGTCCCGATACCGATGCCAGTATCGGTACTTGCTCTGATACTGGCCTATTTTGTTGTACTCGTACTCATGAAATTCTCGCCCCCGACAGCACCCGATATCGGATGTCACATGAGTTTACATCTTTTTTTTTTTTTTATGGTAGAGTCCAAAGTCCCCCCCACCGTTTCTGTTTGCAAACAACAGTATTCAAACTGAGTGCCCCTCCCTCTCAGACTAATGGCCGCCTCGTTCTTCAGCCTATTCAGCTTCAAGCCTCTCCTTCAGAGCCCAGAAGCGGGTAAAAGCCAAACTAATATTAACCCTGGTTTTCCAACTTGCATTATCTAAGGCTTTTACCTTTTCTTCGGTGCATCCGTCGTTTTCTTTCTTTCTTTCTTTCTTTTTTTTTCCTTCGAGAGTTGGAGTGACTGCTGTCTGCTCCAATCGTGAGCTTATTCCCACACAGCGTCATGTCCTTAGCTCTGTCATTGGCTGGCGATATACAGAAATGTCCACCCAGAAACGTTCCGACCACAACAAAACAAAGCTAAAGAGCGAATTACAGACAGGGGGAGAGGGAGTTGCTTTCAAACTCACCACTGCACGCGAGTAGAGGCCCAAAGGTGCAGTTTGAGATGGGTTTCACTTGTACAAGTCTGTTTATTTTCAGGGGGGAAACGTCAGACTCTACCTTTAAATTAGAAGATGCTTTTCATTACACGAGGATAGAAAATATATCTGACCCGTATCGTGTCCCAGGGATACTTTTCAAAACGTTGGCGGTGGTTGGAGCAGACTTTTTTTCCCTTTCTCTCTCCCTCCCATCAGACCTGCGGTACCCATACAGTTTCAGACATTTCACTCAGGATTCAGTTTGTTGGAGGTAAGTTTCCTGCTAATTCTGTTTCCTACGCTTTCCAAGTTCATGTTCGTTTAAATATGTAAAATCATGACGATGCTTTGCTAAAATACAGCAAACTGCAGCTGCATCAGAGGCTGTTTATAAGCTTCTAACTGCTTATTGTAAGCTTTTATTTATTTTACTTCTTACGAGGCAGTATCCCACTTATACCATGGCCACTTAAAAAAAAAAAACATATTAAATCAATGTTTGTTTGTTTGTTTTACAGTTAAAATTGTAAGTTTTTCACAAGAAGTGATGGAACGGACTACTTAAATGTCTCGTGACGCTGCCAGCCAACTCTCTACAGTCTTTGCTATGGCCACAGCACCTGCAGCCCGGTCGGTCTGCAGCTGTTAATCAGGTCTGATCAGAGGAGGGAAGTGAAATGATTGTTTAACGTTATATTACGTGATACAGTTTTATTTCAGGAGGCACTGACGGAGCCCAATAAGCCTGCAGGCTGCTTTCACAGCGATGCAACGTCACAGACATGATCTGGCGCGTCTCCAGCCCAGCGTCTAAACCCACACACGAGGCTCACACAGGTGAGCTCCGGAGGCTGAGTCAAACAATCATTGCTTATATTGTGTATGGATTGAGTTAGTTATTATGCATTGGTATGCCTATGTTCTGGTCTGGCTACAATAACAGCTTTAATATCAGCTTGCATCGGCTCCCCTGAAGCCCACGGTATAGTTCGCACACTGGTTAAATGTCGTAGTAAGCTGTCAGCAACATGCCCCCATCACACCTGAGCATGCACAGATGCTTCTCTTTATTTAAAACAAATAACCAGACAAAAAAGAAAAAAGAAAAGAAACGGCTTTCACTCTTTTCACTTATCTCCATTAAATAGGAACTTGTATTCGGTATCGGCAAGTACTCAAATGCAAGAACTTGTACTTGGTCAGCAAAAAGTTGGTATTGGGACATCCCTAATAATAATAATAATAATGATAATAATACATTTTCTTTAAATGTGCCTTTCAAAACACCCAAGGACACCGTACAGGGAACAGTTAAAACCATAATAACCATTAAAAACAGAAATAAACAAAAACAGATGACAACATTGTGATGGTGAGTGTGGAACTAGATGGCATAAGACTGTCTGAACAAATGTGTTTTGAGGATTTGAAGAGTGGAAGAGAGTCTATGGTAGATCAGGGGGAGCGTTGCAGAGATGGCTGATATAAAATTGGCCAATTTGGACCAAAAGTACCAAGAACTTAAATGACCTGAGGTTGTATTCTGTTCTTAAAAAAGTAAGATTATTTTAGCTTTGGTTCAAGGTTAAATATGGTCAGTTAAACCTGGTGACATCTCAACAAAATGTTGTCTTGATTCGGTGATCAGCTGCTTTAATGGACACTTCAGATGCATCATCTCAAGGTCTGTTAATGTAACACATTTCTACTGTATGAGGTTCAGAAATTAACTTCTTGTTACACTGATAACCTGCTTTCTTTTCCTGATTGGATCTCATTCATTCATTCATTCATTCATTCTCAAGCTTACTTTTCTAACAGGACTCTTTGCACCTTTCCAGCTGAATGAAGCTGCCATGAACACCTTCTCTGAGTTTGCAAAGCAACAGCCATTCCAGCTGTGCAGGTTTTATGAGCGACGGTGAAGATCAAATGTAAGATAACTGGGACTGAAAGGCCAGAATACTCCAATCATGAATAATTTTACTGTCAGGCAAACTCCAAAAGTTCCCAGTGATCTCAAAAGTGCTTCCTTCCTATAGTATGGAGGACATTTTTGGAGGTAAATTTTCTCCTGTTTAACCCCCAGTTTCTGTTGTGGAAAAAGGAGCTTGAGGGCATTATTGCTTTTCCATTACAGGTTTTTACAAAATAAAAGCGATATTTGTAAAATTTTGACACAGTTGTGATTTGCACATGTTTCCTTTGAATGGCCCTTAGTGTATAAGGCTGCCTTCATACTTCCATGCATCTTCTGTGTTCCCATTGCTCATAAACCAGTTTGTCCGCTAGGCGGCAGTGCTGCCTGTCCCTGTGTCCTGGCGATGTGATGTCGTATATAAGTGTATTTTCAGACACACTCACACAACCGCTCCACCCATGTCTACAGATTCTCTCTGTTTGGCGTCTTCTTTCTCAGGTGCTTTTATTGGGCTAATGACCCCAGCTGTTTTTGTGTTGTTACTTTTCCGGTTCCTGTTCTTCTTCTCTGGTTTGTTCCTTTCGCTGGCTGCATATCAGCTACACAGCTCAACACTGACCCCGCGGTTTCTGGTGGTGTTGCTCCGTCCTCGAGTAACATAAAGGGAGGAAGATATTCATTGTGAAAGTAACATGGTAAAATCAAAATCTGACCTGTTGAAAAACATTTTTTTGAATATCTTTGCCGCGGAGCTTCACACAAAGCTGAATTTTCCCACGCTCAAAAAGGATGCTAATATGCATGCGCACACCAAAAATCACAGCAAACGCTTGCTGCATGCGCAAGTAACTGGCATGTCTCAACTGTACTCGTATGTCAACTGTACTCAGTCTACCCTAACACTGCTTTTTCTTCCCAGCTATTGGAGCAAAAACTAAAACATTGCAAGACAAAATTCAGAGGAATGGATCATATTTTGCAACAAGATCGTAATCAGAGTAGTTTCTTATAAAGTAAAACAAAAAAATAAAAATCTCATTGAGTTTCTATCTATGACAAACTCACTCATGCATGAGTCTTCAACATAAGACAAAAATATCAATGGAAACTTTTCTAAATTTTTTGACGTAGTTTTGACGTGTCCCCAGTCATTCTACGATAAACCAATGTTTACTCTTCATTGTGAGAAGATATGAGCGACAGCGTAAATGACTATGCTGCCCCAGTCATACAATATTCAACAGATGCTTTCTTTACACAAAATATTCATAAATATTCCAAATAATCTCCCTTTCAAGCTGAAAGAGTTATAATACACAGTAAATGATCTTTTTAAAACCTGTTGAGATCTGAACAAAGTAAAAAGAAAGGCCCACGATGACAGGTTGAGTGTCTTCCTAAACACATGCCGTACCTCAACAACATACATCCCAGCTCTGACTTCTCCATCCTGTGGGGTTTAATGATTGGCATCTAGGTTGTCCATAGCAGATCTTATTGTAAAAATCTTCTCGTTCTTTTTCGTAATCAGATGCGTGAAAGCGCCAGTGGTGGGAATACAGTGACTTCATACACACCTCGTATGCTACCACACTGTAGAAGCTGCTGTTTTTCTTATCTCCCAGTATTCCCATTGGGAAAGGAGGTGGCATGGGGTTTTTTTTGTGCAAAGGGTTCTGTACACACTGAATATACTGCAGCCTGACAATATGCCAAACGTGCTAGAAAGAGCTGCAATGTAGCTGATTGAAATTCACCAGTGATAGCAGAAAATGCGAGCATCACACTGCAGCAGCATGAAAGTCTCCAATATAGAAATCTATTACCTAATTAACTAGGCTTGAATTAATGAAGTGGGTTGAAAAAAATGTTTTTTTTAAAGGAGCCATTGCATCATTTTAACTTGAAAAGGAGAACATCTATGGATGCCTTTTGTCAAACATACATTGCTTGTCATTTCCAAGCTCTATTGGTCCAAAGACATGTTGGTCAGAAAGACAGCCCGAGGAGAGGACTTTTCTGTTTGGTTTAGGTTCACTCAGCTTGTTTCTTAGTAATATGCACAACAGGGCTTTTTCTTAACAAAAAAACTAAAACAAAAAAAAAACGTTTTGTAATAGTAAAAAAGACTGCTCCTGCCTTAACCGAAGCTTTGGCAATTAAAGCTAATGGCTGTTTTTTGCAGTCTTATTAGCTTTCCTTTGATTTTTGCACTTTGTAGTTTAGTTATACTCTTTCACTGATAGACACATAGTCAGTTTACAGAGTTTCATGAGATTTGTTTATCGTTTAATCGCTCCCTGAGGAGACAGGTGTCTCAGTCTGGATCTTATTGACTCTTGCATAATGAGTAAAAATGATGGAGCCGAGCTGGACCCTGCAAAGGTCACACGATCACGCCCCCTTTTACAGAAACAAACGGAATTAATGAAAGCAGTTTGTCTGAACGCCTCGACTTGCTCTCTGCTTTCTGCATGCTGCACTCTTTTAGCCCCTCGTTATTCCGTCTCCTCAGCCCGTGCCACACTTTGCATTTGCCGGCAGTCTCTCCTCTCCACATCCTCCCGCTGTGCAACTTTTACAAACACAGCAAGCACACCGCTGCATGTAGAAGCTGCTTCAGCATTGTCTCTGCCCCCTTTTCCCAGCTGAGTTTCATAAAATCATTTTAATAAATCTAGACCTGATCTTGGAAGGGACAAAAAGTGAGAGAGAGATGATCGGTTTGTAGACCAGGAAACAAAAGATAATAAAAATGTACCACCAAAATTGGACATGATTGGATTATTTCCTGCAAACGTATTCTCACAGTTGATATTGCTGCCTCTAATACAAACAAGAACTGGAAAACTGCAGATGAAGAACAAAGGTAGCAAACAGCTTTGAGGCAACAGAGAGGGCATGATGGATCAAACATTGCATTTCAAGCCCTGAATTTTTCCTGTTAATGGACTACAGCCGTAAAAAGGGGAACAAACTAGGTTGGGGGAAAGTTTCAGATACGGAATGTGAGCACATCAGGATGGATAGCAATAAGACTCACAATTCAGTTCTTATCGAATTTCCCTCTGGACCAGCGTGAGAGTAGTTTACACCTAGCCTAGCGTGAGTTTTCCTAGCATGTGGTCGCCTTCCTCCACAGATCAAAAAGAATATGTCTAAGCCCGGATGGAGGGACAGAGGGAAGCCTGGAGGCCATGCCACCCTCAAGCTGTTTACTACGTGGGAATAAAACAGGGAGGTTTTCTCATTGGTTTTCACTGTAAGCACGCATGCACGATGAATATTATGCTGTCATCCAAAGGATTATTTCAGCTGACAAAAGGGAGGATATCTGCATGGAGGTTTTTTACTGGCTGTTTACAAAGATTTGGGGGTAAAAAAAGGAAGAAAACAAAGGCACACAGGAAGCCTTACGACTAAAGAGTTGAATCATCAAGTCAATATTCTGGGATTTTACCTGAGAGTGGGGGGGGGGCCCTCCGCCGTTGTGTTTCGCACAACTGACTCACAGTGTGTGTATGAAACACTGCTAAGTTTAGACTTGTGTATGTTTTCTCCACAAATGAATCTAGTTCGTAATTGGCAGATGCAAGGGGTGAAATATTGACTGTTTGTGTGTGCGTGCATGTGAGCGTCGGTGTGTGCGTGCGTGTTTGTTTTTGGCTGCCATCCTGGTTTCATCTCTGTGTGCTACCAAGGAGACATAAGCCACTTCCATCTGCCTCATGTTCCAAGTTTCTTTGTGTTCCTAATAAAAGACAGGAAGTGGAGTTTAAATCAATTTTATGTCACCACACTGGCCTCTAATTAAAGAACAAAGACAATATAAGAAGATAACTTTTTTCTTATCAGCAGTGCTAACTGACAAATCAGGGGGGAAAAAATAGAGCATGAATTAATTAAATCTGACAATAAGGTATTTTTTGTGGCATCTGTGTGCCGTGTCAGATTTATTTTCTTAATAGATGCTTTGTGAATATCTGCTGAAACTTCAGTGTTTGTGTTTATATCTGTCCTGGTTTACCATAAGGCAGCAACATTTTTTGGTATGCAACTGCTTAAAACACAACTGTCCAAGGGTTTCATTTAAAAAAATCTAATTAACTTTAAGCTGTACAATTTTGGACCATTCCCTAAACAAAGATTCAAATTGTGAGGAACTAATTGTAATAGACAATAGGTTGGTGCTGGAGCACCTGCCCCTTTCCCCCTTGATGCCCAAAGTGCCATTTTGTCGCTGTTTTTTAAAAATTTATTTATTTATTTTTTCTAATTCTATTTGATTTATTTGAATTTTTTTTTTCAAAATCTAATAACAGTCATTTAATCTGAAAAAGGCAAGTTATTCATTTACACAATAGCACACAGAACTGAATAGGTTCCTGGTATGTTAACAGTTATTCAGCTACACAACAGCATAAAGGACGTGCCGAGAATGTGAATAATTAAAGTTACACACTCAGAAATAGAGGTACCAGTTTGTACTTAAAAGGGTACAAATGCTTGTCGTTGGGGGTGTACCTTTTTGAAAGACATTTCTGTACCCTTCCGTCCTGGTCCATTTTTGTATCAAGCTGTACCAGTTAAAGTACAATCAAACGAATTAAAACTGATGAATAAAAGTCAATAAAATAGAGATTATGACAAAAATCAAAGATTCTAATAATAAATGAATAATTGTTATGAATATTAGGCCAAACACATATAATATAATTATACATATAATTATTATGTAACTCATAACATAATAACTATAATAATACTACTGTTTAGAAGTACTGCTAATTATAGTTATTGTACAAGCTACATACATTTTTCAATGCTGCCGGTACCCTTAGGGTTAAAATGGTACAAATTTATACTTTATATTACTCTGTACTCATTTTCATAGTTTAAAGGTACACTTCTGGCCTCAAAAAGACCAATATTGAACTTTTGAGAGAACATTTAAAAAAAATGTCCCTACAGGTACAGAAATATTCCTGTCTCGTACCTCTATTGTAGTGTAGCATAATTAGCTAATGAGTGCAACAAGCAAGATACCAGTATGCAGGTTCACTAAGCTCCCAATCTCAATCCTACGAGCCCCTCTGGTAACATCAGCAGAAAAAAAAAAAAAAAAAAAAAAAACTTGTGGCAAGGGTCACCTATGCATGGTCACGAGATGTTATCCCATGGCCGCGCAACAAATCATGGCCACAGAGTAGCGTAAGGGTGGCCACATGTTATTAATTCATCAAGACCTAATGTCTAAATGTCTAAAATGAACTCCTCTCACAGAAACAAGACAATTTTCTAAATTTTTAAAGTAACCATAGTGACCTTAGTAAAACTTCCCCATCATTCTGATTCAAAAGTTAAAGAAGAAGGAATAAGAATGATAAACATGTTTGTGAGGATTTGTTCCACCACACAGATATTGCAGCCAGATGTGCCAAATTAATTCCTCTCACAGAAATAAGGCCATTTTGGGATTTTCTTTCTCAGAGCAGAATGTAGTTGTCACAAGCCTAAAGTGCTCTCTTGTGGCTGTAGACGATAATGTTTACTCATTGGCTCATTTCAGTCAGTATGAATTAACATTTTAAGGTTAATTTTTTTTTTTTTTTTTAAAGTGGTTGCAAAATGCTGCTACATACTAGCAGTGTGGTGTAATCATGGCTTCTTCCAACAGAATTGCAGTGAGGTTTTATTTGTTGTTTAAGACATAAACTTTGAGAAGCAAATCCAAACTAACATTTTATTTGTTCTCAAGGAATCATTAATGTTCAGCCTCTCATCCCAGCACAGAACACTCTTAAAAATGCAACCATGCATCCCCTGATCAGGGCTGGTTTATTTTCCCAGCATTTAAGTCCCTGATCCTTTGGACGCAGAGTGAATGTGTGAATCTCCAAAAGGTTCCAGTAAGACACACAAGCGTCAGAATCCAGCTCTTGTTTGTGCGTTACAGTACTGGTGGTTTGTTTAGCCGTCTTCCTGCAAAGAGTTTATTATTTGGTAAAAAATAAAAACTTCTTCTTCTGTTATTATTTTGCTTTACAACAAGAAAGAAGCAACACAAGTCACCTATCCAACAAATAAGTAAAACACAAATGCATGAAGTCGTGATAGGTTGGGTTCTGGCAAAAACTGATACAAATACTAATAATATATACTTTATTAATTCCACTAGAGTCCCAATTAGGAAATTCATTCTCTGCATTAAACCCATGTCAGGTTGAATCTGAGAGCAGTGGGCGGCCAATTAAAGCGCCCGGGGAGCAGTTGGTGGGGGTTAAGAACCTTGCTCAGGGGCCCATAGTGGTTCACCTAAGTGCCGTGTCGGGGACTCAAATCCAGTTCTGCCACACCAAAGCCCACGACGTTGCCACGAGTCTACCCCCACTCCCCCATACTTAGGATACTTACACATAATTTGATTTTCTGATGAATGGAGGGACAACTTGAACCTGCATTTTAAGCTCAATGGGCAAAACAAGGAGAAAAAAATCTATTCCCTGGATGTCTGAGAGACAATAACTTAATAATTTCTCATTTTATTGCTTTGTCAGTAATAATTCTCACGGTAAGTGTTTGGTCTCAGTCACTTTTGTAACCTAAACACCAACAGAGCAAGATTTTGGGGAAGGGCTTTCATGTGATTAAGCTGCCCCTGCATGGATATGCATCGAGTTTGCATTCTGTCAGTTTCTGTCAGCCTCAGTTCACTAGAGCTGAATTTTTCAGTGAGCTGCACAATGTTTTGAGGAAAGTCAAGGATTTCTCTTTTCAACTGCTTTAATAACTCTCGGGCTGGAGGCTGCTTCCACAAACACATCATTAACAGCTGGATGCAACAGGTCCAAATGCATCTTGTGCTTGTTAATGGCCAAACATGCTAAAACTGCCAGGTGTAAATCTTTAGATGCAACTCTAAAGGTCTGCTAAAAATCATACCTGGTTGAAAAAAGAGCACTTTACTTACATTATTTATTCATCATCATAGAAAAAAAATGTGATGTCCAACATCGGTTGGGTTAAGTCAACTGGACTGGGTTTCGTTTCTTAAAGATGTTCCTGCTCTTGTCCTGTAGAGCTTCTTCAGTTCTGATAGAGACAGCGGTACATTCATACCTGCTAGTCCACGGGGAATGAAAATGCACCATAATGCTGAGCATTTCAGGTCTGCCAGGGCAGAAAGACTCATGTCGAGTCCTGTATCAGAGCGTCTTATCAGTGATATGGATTGAACGTTGAACATTGGGATCGGGAGCTCATTCAATGCAACGCCTCATTCTAAGTTAAGTGTTCTACTGTACTTCTCGTTCTTACCAATACCATTTGGTCATAGAAGAGTAAAGTGATCTGTTTTCAATCGAATAGGCTAAACACAACTCTCCAAGGGCCCGATTTACGAAAGGTTTGCGCTTGTTAAAACAGGCGCTATCTTCATTACGCACGCAATAATCCGCCAGAGCTGATTTACAAAGCAGGGCAAAAGGAGGTTTGCGCCTGTCAAGGGGCAAAATAGCGCCGCTGTCCATTTTGCGCATCTGCTGCAGATGAATATGCAAAACTGGGCGTTTCTGCCAGGAGGCGCAAAATATTGGGAGGAGACTATGCAAAACCTCAGTTTAACACGCGCAATGTGATCTATCAACTGTTCAAAGGAAAGCGGGGGCAAAAGATTGCGTGTAATTTAGCACGTCTGAAAAGCAGGTATAACTGGCCGCTTTACGCACTGATGGCTGAAAGATGCGGCACACAGGACTGCAGACATCGGGTCAGAATCATTTCTCATGATGTGTTCAGGCGACACGTCAAGTTTTCATTATTTAATTAAATAACAATCAACATCAATGTTAAACACGAGTTATTCTAGACATGAACCAGAACATCTGCAGCTGCAGCATCATGGTAGTTAAAGCTGATATTAATTATGTCTTTTTATTTTCTTTTACTTTTTGCCAATGGCATATTTTTAAATTAAAATCATCTCCTGCTCCTCCACACGCAGCGACTGCTGCTGTGTTCTGAGGTTGCTGTCCTGCGTGAAGTTGGCCCCCACCCCACAAAAAACTCAGTGAAAATAACCAGTAACGTCGCACAAACTAATGATACTATTTTTTTTACTGAGTTTTGCGTGGGGTGGAGGGCAATTACGCAGGTCCCGCGCCTGGCATTGTGCCAAAGAGCGCGCAGTCTGTGCGTAATATCAGATCATCTTCAACAGCGTGTCCTTATCCACGTCCTTAAACTGGCCTCATCTTAGGATCCACAAGGAAACCTGCTGCATTATTTTTATTTATAGTTATTATGAGGAGTTCATTTGCAAAAACAGACAAACATCACTGTGGAAAAACGGAGTTAACTGCTTTTGTTGCTGTTCGGTACAAACGTCCTGTCTCCATTTTACATCATTAAAACTCTCTACTTCATGTGAGCTTCATTTTCTGAAAATATTCAAAAAGTAAATGAAGAGTTTATTTGCAAAAGCAGTTAACTCCGTTTTTTCTAAATGGCGTTTGTCTTTTTTTGCAAATGAACTCTTCATATTTATCTTATATTCTGTTTTTTATTTGCCTCATTATATCTCTGAAACTAACATCTCTCTATCAGGATGAATTTCATTTTGCGTTTACCACATGCTCTTCTGAACTTTCCGTGGCGCAGTCGGAGCGCACGCTAAATCCTCATTTAAATCCTGCTGTTTGCGCCTGTTACAGATTGCGCGTGTAATCTTTGTAGATCACCCGCAAACGCTAAAATGACAGCGCACGCTATTTTTTTTGCGAGGCAAAAACATTAGACTCGCAATTTGGAGTCTTTGTAAATCAGGCCCCAAGAGTGATCTGGTTCCCTTTAAAATGATTAAAAAGCACACTTACACACTAAAATAATGTAATTGGTGAGCAAAACTATTAATAGTTTACCAGTTAAAAATGTTTCTTTCCTCTTTAGAAAATGTAATTTGTGCTTTTATTTTGTTGTTCTCAAACCGAAAAAGTTGTGCAGACACCACAAACTAGCTTCAACTCAACATTGGCCTCTATGGTCTCAAGATGTAAAGTTGAACAATTACGTGCTGAGAACATGTAAATAACTATTGGGATCTTATTCAAATCTATGTATATTTCATGCATTTCTGTGAGATTAGGTTGTCTACTTGATACAGGTGGTATTGTATGAAGCGAATACTGACTGAGAAGAAAAAATCACAGATTTGAATACAGAGACCTTAATCAGAGTCTTAGAGACAGGACTGCATAAAGGAGGTGAAAGGTGAAACGAGTTATAGGGTGAAAAGTGACATTTCCAAAACAGCAACACTACATTTTTGCAGTCCTATGGTTTTTGGTTTTACTGTGGTGTTAAAACATAAAGTGGTTTTCACAAGAATCTGTTCTTATTGAACAGCAGGTAAGGCATTTTGCATTGCTTCCTGTCACGAATTGCGGAGAAAATTCCCCAGAGAGCTTTACATCATCTTTGCATACTGACTCAAATAACAATAACAACCCCTGGAGAGTGACAGGACTTGGAGAAGAAAACTCACAAAGTACATATGTACATTTGTTCGTAACGTTAGCCAGACTAGCTACACTAGCTAGGCTAAAATACTGACGAAAAGCTTGTGAAGACCTTTCAGCAGTTTACAAGAGACAACAGTCATCAATGGCGACGTCTTCTCCATGTGGTTGTTTTGTTAATTAATCAACTGAAGCATGATAAAAGATGACAAAAAAAAGAAAGAGTTGCAACTGTTAACTCCATGTTGCTGCTGGGTGTGCTGTTACGGTGAGACGTATGTGCAAACGTCACTATGTAGTCGCTTATGTGAGTCAACGTAAATGCAGCAAGTTGTGTCCCAATTCCTAGGGAAGATTACAAAGCCCTACCCCTTGTGGCTTCAATTCAAGAGTGAAGTGGTAGTGGGTGAGGGCTAGTGGTTATAAGTAGGGGGAAGATTGGGGTTGGGCCTAGAATATGATAGTCATAAATGAAGAGTTCATTAACAAAAACAATTAACTACCATTTAGAAAAAACGGAGTTAACTGCTTTTTGTCGCTGTCTGGTACAAACCTCCTATCTCCATTTAACACCATTAAAACCCTCTTCTTCATGTGAGTGTGATTTGGTGAAAACATTCAAAAGGTAAATGAAGAGTTTATTTGCAGAAGCAGTTCACTCCGTTTTTTCTAAATGGTGGTTAACTGTTATTGCAAATAAACTCTTCAGATATTCCCCCGAGTTTCTCAGATGTCACACAGTCTGGCCAGAACTGAAGGGTTCTGATATCATCCCAGCTTGTGTTCCAGTGGATGGTGGGGATCAGTGTGGGTACCAATTTTATTAGTACAGAGCTATATGAACAAATTTTACTGGTGTTGAATGCAAAATGATGCAATCAGAAAATGACAGAATAAAAGAGAAATGAGGCAGACACAGTGACAGAGTGGTAACTAACAGTGAAAATGTGGGGTTGAAGAAGTTGTGACTTAAAGGGCCTCCAAGCATAAATGGATTTCTAGGAATAAAACCTATCCACTGGGATTCCTGGGATAAAGATGAGTGAAACCATTTATTATTTAGAAGCAAGCAGCAACAAGGGGGTTTAAAGCTTTAAGGAGCTATTTGTTGCCCTGATTAACATTTTGAAACTTAAAGTGATTGGCAGCCAGAGTTTTGGATCCTTATAGAAGATTGCAAATATAGAAATACTTGGCTGAGTTTTCTTTTTTTTTTGCTGGCCTTGCTTCAAGTGGACACTATGGTGCAAACAGACGATTTAAAACAGAAAAAACAGTGTTAATTAGACTTGAATCTAGCTCAAATGTGGCCTTAAAGATATTTGGAAATACTACCGCAGTTCATCAGTTCAAATAGCACTGCGATTGGCAGAAATTAAATGCCCTGAAGATACTATACTGAGAGAAGCTCATTTTGCAGCTCATACTTAAAGGAACTGAAATGGTTTAAATTCTACCCACAGAATATCCCTGTTGGTGTGAGGTCAACTCAATCTTTGCTAATTTTCACTGGAATTGAGCATATGATGATTAAATAAATTCCCATCAGTTTTTTGCTGGATCACATGTAGTCTGGGTCGTTGTGGTCCCATTACTTTAAGTATGCAGAGTATGCAAATTTTTGCACCTTTCTAAGCAGCTAATGGGAACATAAACTGACCAAAATGGAGAGCTGAAGTCACTGGGACTCACCCTTCCTGTGAGTCCCATGGGACCTAAGAGACGAAGGGTAAATTCCAATTCCCGCTTAGCCCTAGCCCTTGACCCTAACCTTTCGTTTTGCACGTTCATGTGAAGGGATAGTGATGTCCGGATCCTGGTTCAGACTGAGGGGAAGGGGGAGTGGTAGGGCTATCTGGCCCTTGAAACGGAGATTCTCCAGGGGCACACTAGAAAATGAGTGGTATGATATTACCCAAAATTTCATGCAAATTACGGGCATCAGCAGCCATAGAAACGCACAAATGTAAGTATTTTTTAAAAATAAAATAGACAATCGCTATTTTAAGGTCACTTTAATGTATTACAGAGTCTTATTACAAATGTGAAAAAAATCACTAGTTTCGTAACATTATGTGCATCTGCTCATGCCTGTAGCGTAACATAAACATTAAGGTTAGGTCGAAGATGTCTTCTTTTCCTTTCATTTTTACGTTTTTTGGCCCATAAGCCCAAAAAATAATCCAATCATCCAGGAAAGGGAGATTATTACTGCTGCAGACCGCATTATGAACTCTTCCGGAAACAGCCGTGATGTCAATTTACAGCGCCACGGACGACTATTGGCGACGAAAGAGGATTTCGAAGGGTTGTCCCATTTCTTAGGGGAATAATTCAATCCCTAGGGCTTGAAATGCCAAGGGGAAGGGCTAGGGGTAGAGATGAAAAAAGGAATTGGAATTGGGCCGAAAAAATATAAATGGAAGTCGATGGGGAGAAAATACTTTTTTTCTGGCCCCAGGTGTTCTCTGTCCTGCATTCCAGATATGTTGGTTGTGGATTTGAATAAAAAAATTTTCATGCAAAGAAAAAATAAAATACTGAAAAGAACTTTGATTATTTCAGGTGTTGCTTAAAGCCGCTTTGTGGACTATGGCTCTCATCACGAGCATGGGTCACCAGCTGCCCAAGGTGCACTACGAGCATGGCGATCTCGCGATCTTTTTCCCAAGGGCAGCATCGACAGAGGTGAAAAACAAATTTATAAAGTCAAGGCATATCGAAACTTTCCATTTTGCCAATGGAGTGATGGTTGGTACTGATCACGCCACTCGCAGGGAGCGGGGTCATCACTCACAACCAGTGTTGGGAACATTACTTTAAAAAAGTATTTAGTTATAGTTACTAATTACTTCTCCAAAAAAGTAATGGCGTTAGTAACTGAGTTACAGCTTTATGAAAATAACTAATTACTTGGAAAAGTAATTTTTACGTTACTTTTTAATGTTCCTTTACATGTAACTTTAAATTGATTTAAAAAAATCTATTAAATTAATCTTTATGTCGAATTAATATAGAAGTGAATATCAGATCTGACTAATGAATGAAATCAATGGAAACTATACAGAATAAATTACTAACAGCAAAATCATGGACACTCAGACTGATGGATGTTGTGGCTCCGTCTCCTCCTCAGGAGAAGAGCTTCATGTGGTTATGACGCCAAACACCACGTAGAAACATGAAATAATCAACGTTTCTCATCATGAGTGTTTTTTATCTCTGAAGAAAACTGATGTTTGTGATGATTCCAGTTTATAATTCTCCCCGTTGTGTGCATGTGTGTTCGGCTGCGCAGATTGACTAGGTTTTGCAATGACAGTCCTTCATCATCATCATCATCACTGTTTTTTGTACCACTCCGGTCAGATGAAGAAAGATCTGCACGATCCAATGTGCAGAACTTGTGTAATATCTTTAGTATAAACTATGAACTGAATCCGGGTCATGGGTGAAAGAAATAATTCAGGGAAACTTGTTACTCGAACTATGACGCTGTTTTCTTCTTAAACTGGACGTAATCGCTGCGTCTGTCAGGTTGGTGATGCCGTATTCCTTGTATAGGTCCGCAGGTCTCACAACAACCTTTTTACTCAAACATGCATGTGTGGAGAGGCATGTGCCTGCAGCCCTGGAGACCGCAGGTTACTGCTGAGTGTATGGGCGAGTGTCTCCAGGTATTTGCGTATCACTCCGCCTCCTCTCTGCAAGAGGACCAGTACAATATAGTCCCAAAAAAAGTGAAACTTCTGTTCACTAGGAACAAAAACGAATCTCACACAACAATAGTAACGCGCTGTCAGTGAAGGCCAGTAACGGTAACGGCGTTGTGATGATAGACTTAGTAATTAGTTAGATTAACCCGTTACTGAAAAAGTAGTGCCGTTAGTAACGCCGTTTATTTCTAACGCCGTTATTCCCATCACTACTCACAACAAGAGCTGCGGTCTTGTTTAATTTAAAACCTGAAATAATCAAAGTTCTTCATGTTTTTTTTTTTTACTTTTGCACACACACACACACACACACAAAAAAAAATTAAATCCACATCCAACATATCTGAAAATAACTATTTTCTTCCCGTTGACTTCAATTAATTTTTTCTTTTCTTAGGTCCCATGGGCGGAAATAGATGGGCGTGACTTCAGCTTTGCATTGGCCAAATCTTCATGTTGTTCAGTGCCGAACCACACCTTTAAGTACTGTGGTTCGGTACATTCAGTACTGGACCATATTTTGAGTCATAATAGGCTAAATTAAAAGCATTCATATTTTGGATTTTCACTGATACTGTAGATGACATTTTTATTGCAGATGTGTGTACTGTAATTTAACTTAATAAATTCTCTAGCTGAAACCACACTTTAAATAATGCCACATACAGCAAACAAAAGGCAAGCTAGAAGGGTGTTTTGACCTTAAGTAGTTAACAAAGAGGTCTTAACCCTTGGGGTATATGATTTATTAGTGATAATATAAGCTTGAATGTAGAAAATGCTGTCAATGCTGTGACAGACCTACAGCTGGAGATGAAATGGAGCCTGACATGTTGCCATTTGAAAATTTGCCAATTTTTCCTGGTGCTAGCGTGATTCAGCATGACCAGATGTGATCTGACAGACTTTGTGGGCTGGAAGGACTTTAGTTGTGTCTGTGTGGCCTGTAGGATAGTGACGTCTTCCAGCGCTTCTACAAGGGTGAATATTTCGGCACTGAGCTGTATGCAAGTGAAGATAAAGTTCTGATGGCTTGCTACCCACCTAAGTAACACAGTGGAGAAATGGTGCCTTAGACATTTCAGTTCTTTGGTATTCATTATGTATTAGCAAAGTCCACATTCAAACCAAAGACTCAAAAAGAAAGAAAAGCAGCCTGTAATTATAACATGTGGCCAAAAGAGACCCTGCTGGTTAATATGAAATAATTAACACTTTATTTTTTACTTTAACATAGTTAATGCCATTATGGAGGAGTAGCTTTATCACAGATCCCATAACACCACAGGGAGTGTTTCCATGTTTTAATCAGGTGCAAAGTGGCTGCAGCTCAACAGTGCATGACTGTACCTGGAAAGAACCTTGGCTGCCGTCTAATGAGGAATCACATTTAGCTCTGCCTCCAAGTGTGAATATCAAACACCTCTCATCTCTCTCCTTTTCTTCTCATCCCTCCCTCCTTCTTTAAGCCCAAAGCATTTCAGTTTTGATGATGGTACCGTGAGAAGACAGGCAGGGATGGAGCCTGGTGAAGGACTTGTGTGTGCAGTCTTGTGTGGGTTTATGTGCATGTGCGACTGCGTACAGCTTCAGCGATATTAGTTGCAGCCCATCGTAAGTTAAATTACTGTTAAATCTGGAGTTTCTTACTTTTACGGACAACAAAGTTGATAAAATTTGTGTTTACATATCCAATAAAACATTTAATTTACATTAGACTTGCACACTATTTAACTTTGTTGCATTTTTTGTTTATAATAAGCAATAGCTTATTATGAACAAACAATGAACAATATGAATACAATTAGAAAATTATAATCACATAGCTCTGTAAGAACTGCATGGAGAATTTGTGTTATATCGTGTTGTCTTGAATGTTGGTGCACCTTCTTGTTAAGCCAACACACCCCAGAAACACAGACTGGTTGGAGGGCATTATTTCAATCAAGCCTAAGGATTGGAGATTTGGAAAGCACTTTCTCATGCCACTTTAATGTTTCTTCCCTCACGGGACCAACATACAGAAAAAACATGTCTTTTCCAGTCAGAGAGAACAATCAAAAATAATATTAACATGGTTATTATGGTTGAATATCCCCTTATTATCAAAAGCTTTACATTGCCATCTAATTAAAACTGAATTAATTCTGATCAAGTCAGGATTAAGTCATCAAATTGAGGAAGTTACTTACAGTAACCATCATTTTGATTGGACTGTCATTCTCATGATCTGTTAGATATTGCAGTGCATATAAATGAAGCTCTGCTTTTCCATTAAATAAATGAACTGGTTAGATCACAAGTGTTTGCAGTTGTTTTAAAGGTAGAATCCAGAGTTTTCCCCTGAAAATAAACGCTAGACTTGTGCAAGTGAAATCTGTCTCAATCCACACCTTTGGGCCTCTACTCTCATGTGGTGGTGAGTTTGTTGGCAACTCCCTCTCAACCAGTCCGTATTTCACTTTTTTCCTTTGTTTTGGTGTACTCGGGACGCTTCTGGGTGATTTGCACATTTGTTCCCAGCCAATGATAGAGCTAGGGCATGGCAGTGTCTGGAGATAAACTCATGATTGAAGCAGATTTGAACTCTAGGGAAAAAAAAAACAAAACAACGCAACAAAAAACAAAGGTGGACACAGGGAAGAAAAAGAAGTACTCTTTGGTGAAAAGAGCTTTAGATAGTGCACAATCGAAAACCAGAGTTAATATTGGTTTGGCTTTCACCTGCTTTCGAGCTTTGAAGTACAGGCTTGAAGCTGAAGAGGCTGAAGAGCGATGCGGCCATTAGCCCGAGGGGAGGGGCTCTCAGTTTGAAAAGTGTTTACAAACAGAAATGGGGGAACCCTTCGGATTCTACCTTTAAGCTTTTAAAAATATGAGTAGCATCCAGGAGATATTTCCAGCCTTGTACTGGAGTAGTGGAATTATACTGATTTTAAAAAAAAATGGCGTTCCTAGCTTCCGGCATGAATCATTTGCAAATGTAAAAGTTATTTTTGTATACTAACTCTTAGACAAAGAAAAAAAAGTCTAATTACAAATGATCCTGATGAACTAGAAACATCTGGGATCTGTAGAAAACAGGGAACACCAGAGGTTTGGTGTAATTTACAGTCATGCAGTGATTACTGAAATACATTTGATTCCATTTAAAATAACATGGCCTTTGGTTAAAATGGATTACATCTAAACAAACAAAGATAATCTGTGATAATGAAAAAGAAAAAGAAAAAACTTTGTCCTATGAGGGCAATTATTAAATTGAATATGGACATAAATCCACCTTATAAGTATATATGATAACTGGGAAGTTTTCCTCAGTGATATCTCTATTCATGTTCTCTACATGTGTATCAACAGATAACTGTGCAGATTCTGTATAACCTTTGCTAAACAGCAGTTTGTTCTGTAATGATGATGTCGACACAATAACCTCTGCTGATATGCAGGCCAGATGGCCAGGCAAGTTGGCCTTTCAGATCCCTGCTATGCTCGGTGAGGGATGGTGACAGCCCTGGAGTGTGTGTTTCTGTGTTCTTTTTTGTGTAACCACATTAAGACCTGTTCTTCTACAGTTACTGAAGTTGTACAGACCAGAATTCCTTTGAGGACCAAAATAGTGGGTCAAATCAGACAGAACGTGTTTCTGGGGGTTTTGGTTTAGGTTAGGTCTGAGGTGTTAATTGAGGATGGGTTAAGGGTTGTGTTTGAGTATCAGCTGTTAATGGTTAAAGACAGACTTTAAATCAAGGCTATGCACAATGAAGGGACGTCAATTTAATGTACCAAAAAGGATGTGTGCTATTCATACCTTAAAGATTGAAAAATGCAGTGTACATGTTTTCTTTTTTAAATAAAAGTTAGTAAAACATCACAAATATCCTAGTTCATACTGAATACAGCAACAAGACTGATGACCTCCAAGTAATTATCTGAAAAAGCCCATCACTGTAGTATTAGGCCAGCAAAATGTAGTTCATGAAAGCATTGCATAAAGAATTAAGTCAAAAAAGCTTTTGCCAAATAGCTTGGATTTCTAACTCTAACTTCATTTTTTATCCTGAACTACAGTAGCTCTGCCCACTAGGCCCAGTGGGTTCAGCAGCTGCCAATCTCTGCACACTGGGGCTTGTACCCCGCAGACATGGAGGGCTCTGGCTAGGGCCTTCCTTTGCCACCTTCAGGGTGGATGCGTGGTTGTCTCTGTGGTGTGATGGCAGAGAGCCTTGATTTGGGATTGCTGCTGATTTCTGGCTCTTGGGGGCAACCCGGTTAGCCTCTGACCTTTGGAGAGGCATGGTTAGATTTGGGCGATCACACTCATCTGTGCATGCATAAAGAATACATTAACCACGCCGTCCATGTTGATGATATTGAAAAAGAACATCAGTCACAGTAACCACATAGCTTAACATGGATTTTCAATACTTACTGAGCTACAAAGGAGAAAAGGCTCAATAGAATTTGTCAAGAATGCTGTATGCGTATGCACACAGAACAGTTGACCCAGTAATTTCAAATTTATCCTGAGCCTTGTATGTGGGCTGGAGGCAGAGTATATTAGGTGGTCTCCACATTTTTAAGCCAGGTGCAGACCACAGGATACGTCCAATCTTCACAGATGTAGAGACCACATACTTGATGATTACAAAAGACAAATCACACAAGATCTCTCTTCTGATCATATGGTTTGGGGTGTGCACTTTGGAGCACACCCCACACTAACTGATGCTTCAGCAGAGAATCGGGTTCTTCACCATCAATATTCCAAATCTTCCTTGGTGAAATGAGACCACAGTGGTGAGACCACAGTGATGAGACCACAGTGATGAGACCTAAGTGGCAAGACTTAAGTGATGAGACAGCTGGGATGTGGGCTGTGTGGGGCGTTGGACGTGAATAAGAATTCCCACATTTCCACAGCATTAGATAGCTTGGAGAGCAGGGCTGTGCTCGTTTGTTTGTGTATACTTCCTTTTCCACCAGCCAGCTGTTAGTCAGCTATTAGCTGTCGCCTCTTGATTGGCTATTGTTCCAGTTGTCTTTATTTGGATTCTTTGTAAATTAGGGCCTTTGATTTGTTCTCTACACACAGTGTGTAACAGCACAACTAACGGTGAAGAAATTACATTTAGTCTCTTTAAGGACAAACAGAGAAGAAAAGAATTTCATCAGCTTGATATCATGAAGGAGAGGGAGTCCTTTATTACTTTACCATTTTTTTGGCAAATACCCTGGCTGGTAAGGAGAGCTCATTGGGTTCTTGACATGTCAGTGTAATCCAGTTGCATCCTTAACAGAGAGCTAGCCACTGGCATTTTCCCTTCAGTTGGTTACTGTATGAGAGTGAGTTTACATTTTGATTTAATAAGGCCCATAGGTATGACCCCGAAAAGAATCAATCATCACGTTGGAGTAAATGAGGCTCTGGCCAGCAAAGAACTAGATGACTTGCTCTAATCAGCAGAGCCAAAGCTAACTCACTTATTCTGCTTCTCCTGTCTTTCTTCCCTCCTTTCTTCCTGCTTTCTTTATAGACACACACACACCCACACACACAGCTAACTTGTGGCAGAATAGTGCCAGTCCGTATCAGTCATAAAAGAGGCAGTTTTCATCTAACCAAGAATCAAAGGCTTTGTCTACCCGCATGATTGTTAGAGGCACATGAAGGAAGCCGTTTCACTTTAATAAAATATGGCCTTCTTGTGAATTGAATGAATGCAAATGTATTTAAACCACTGAATCACACGCTGCCTGGAGACATCAGAGCCTGCAGGGCCGCACTTCTCTGTGTTCCATTTCTCATTAGTGTCTAATACCTGGCTCCCTTGATATGGCCCCGAAACCTCCTGATGGAACATTCATAATTGATTCTGATTTGAGACCCTCATTACCAACAAGTGACTCTGTATTGGTGTGTGCTCATTCAGCTCCAGAGGGCAGATCCTTAAGAGTGTAAGTTTTAGCTTCATTCTCACCCTCATCTCTGTGTGTGTGTTTCACATTCTGAATTGCACACACATGGAAAGATAGTCTGTGAAAGAGAAGGTTTGACTTCCTTTGGAGAGTGGATTTTAACTTCTTTTCTATCCTCTGCTCTTTCTCATTTCCTTTGTTGCACATGCACTCACGCACACACACAAACACACACAGTTACCTGCCTTTGACGCTGCTGTTTTCGTGCGCATCTTTTTTCTGCATCTCACACAAAACAGAAGCAGCAGGATGGTCTGTTTTGCAGATGGAGGCAAAACGGTAATGATATGAAAACTGCCAGGGTGACACTTGCAGAGGGAAAGGATTTGCACTCTTTCACAGGAAAAAAATGCAACTATTAAAAAGCAAGAAAAACAGAAAAAGTGGTATATAGTAAACATAGTTTTCCTGTATAATTTTTTGTTCTTACAGTAGAAGTTCCATTTTTGCTAAAGTTCTTAATCCTTTACTGTTAAAAGACATGGGGCCTGTTCTCTCTGCACTGAAAACACCACGCCCATGTGATGAGATAACAAGCTTAGTGGCCCTGACCTTGTCTAATGGCACTTCCGTCATATTTACCAAACAGTATTTGGAGCAATCGCCACCACTGAGATGAGATGGATAGATTGACAACAAAGCAATCAGACCCACAAGGGTGTGTGTACTTGGCTTATCCCAACTGCAACCTGTTCAGGATGCAGGCTGAACAAGATGGATGTCATCACTGACTCAACTGTCTCCTCTTCTCCCTCGTCGCGGGCAAGGCCACTGACAGCGCTTTGTTCTGCAATCTGATTTGAGCACAAGTGATCAAATTTGAGGGTGAATATTTAAAGATTAGGGTGCGATGTCCCCATCTCCCTCCCATCCTATATATTTTTTAAAATTCATAAATGCCTGAATGTGAATACACACTTTTTGGGTGACATCTTAATCTCCATCTCTGATATTTGCCCCTCCCAGTTAGTAGTAGGGAAATGGCTGCTGCAGGAGGGAGAGGCCATCAAAATTCTGCAGGAATCATCCCGGACGGTCCCTTATGGGCCACCTTCCTTGGAGGACGACCTGAAAATGGTTTCTGGTCTTGTCAGCCATGGTAATACAGTGCAAGACACTAAAGGGATAAATACCTGGCTGACAAATAAATGTGTTGTAAAAGGGGCATTAATCGCCAGCTTTGTGGGACGGGTGTCCTTATGACAAAGGAGGGAGACATTTGTCAGTCTGTTCCACAGATGGCCCCACAGAGCCCTTGATGAATCACCTCCACCTTGCTTTAACTGGCCGCAGAGGCAGCGGCGCCACAGCCGCTCAATCTGCAGCCGTCTGGCATCCAATCTACTATACGGGTGGGCGGAAAAAAGAAAAGAAAAAATAGCAAACACACTTTGTACCCAGAACACATCTACCTTTCTTTCTCCCATCAAACGTTTGTGGAATAATATCTGCATTTTTGGACATCTTATTATAAAACAAGCAAGTTGCCAGGATTTGGCTTACAGACTTTAAATCGCATTATTTCTTCATGAAAAAAATATTTAGTTATGCTACGCAATGTGCATTAACAAAGCTTGGCCAACTTAAGGCCAGAGGCACTTTGTCAAGGCCCTTAATATGTTTTTTTCCTGGTATAGAGATAGTCAGAATGTGAAAAAGAAACATATAATTTAGGCCTACATACATTCCCATTAAAGCGTGTATATTTCATTAAGCTTATTTCAGTATGTTGGTTAATGGCATTAAATTGCTGCTCTTCCAGTAGACCCACAACTGTATTTGTCGAGTCATGTCTTTTACCTGCACTGTCACTGGGTTATAAAAATCAAGTAATGGTTTAGCTAGAGACATGTCTGGCACCTAAAAGCAGAACTCAGTAACTTCAGCTCCGGGCTCCCCCTAGTGGCGTCCTTTCACTGTCGTAAAGTTCATTCCCCCCTACACCCCCACAGCACACAGACGGCTTCTCTACCTGTCTTTCCTCTATTTTGATCCTTGGATATATTTCTAAGCTTTTACTAGCTTGTTGATGCTACGTTGCTGCGTTGGTAGCAGCACCTCATCTCCCTCTGCTCAAAGCAGAGTCCTGTCTCTCTTGCAATGGGACGTTTTACCCGCGATTTGCGTGTAAATATGCCGTGGATTATATTCTCTGGTGTTGGCGGATATCAGGTAAGAATACGAACTTTTATTTACTTTTTGTGGACATGACAAGTGATTATTGAGCCTGAAGCAGTGATGCTTCACCCGGCGCCCAGGCAGCGCAAGCTACGTGAATCCCTCTGGTCCAGCAAAGAGTTGGTTTTGAGAGCCAGGAGCCGGTGTTTAGGTGGTGTGAAGCTAAAGAAATGTTTTCTTCGAATTAGCGCTGCTAGTCTGGTTTAAATCATAGCTGGAAGCAGCTCGGTAGATAGGGGACCTGAGTACCCTACAGTGGTTTTTGTTGTCGCAAGTTCTGTGTCGGGTCGGCTCAGGCAGACTTGTAAGCGCTGCTTGCAGGCCAGAAGCCCTGGTGGGAGGGGGGGGAAACATCGAATTGCTCCATAAACACCTTGTTTAGCCCCACAGGGATTCCGAAAAACATTTATTGAGGTAAAAAAGTTACTGAGTTCTCCTTTAAATGGAGGACTCTTGTTCAGCTGTAGCTCTGTAGTTTGTTTTTTGTTTTTGCACAGCTTTTTCTTTTTAAAAGACACAATAGCTTAAAAGGATACATGGATGCAGATTTCCTAAAAGATTTTGAAAGAAAATCTGGATATTGTGAGGAGGTGTTGGCTAGCCCCGCTTTCCTTAGCAAGGAAAAGGATGTGCGATGTTGTTCTAGTGATTAGGTGCTTGGTTTTGTGTTATGATTTTTTTTCTTACAGATCTCCCCAAACCATGCTCAGCACTAGCACTAGCATTAAACACATTTGTTTTTAACATTTTTGTATCAGGAGAAATATGTCAGACAGAAAAGCAGCAAGTAAGAAGGTGAATTTTTATTTGTGTTGTACTTTTCAAGATAGAAATTACAAATACTTCACAAAGAAATACAAGAAAAATAGTAAAAACAAGGTTATGTATTGGTTTCAATGATACATGATGTCTTTTATCTGCTAGATCAGGGATCTACAACCGTGTCTCTGGACCTGCAAGTCCCTCTTTGGACCTTCCACAATGGCTAAACAACACTGGATAAAAATGAGAAAGACCCAACTAATGTTTTTGAATACAGACACAAAAAGTACCAATAATATTTTTGCTCTATTTTTTTCTTGTAATTAGCTTAGAAATAGTGGACTTTTTTGAAACACAAATTCTCAAAAATGCATCTATTCTCTTTTTTGTAAGTTTTAATTTTTAATTTTGAAACCTAAAAATAGAAGTGAAATTGTGGCTTTTAGAAAATTACAAATAAATTCCTGTGGATGACATTTACAATAAAATGATAGATTGTCTTTTTTCAAATGTCCTTTAACATTTGCAGCTCTAAACAAGTTTTATTGAACTGGGTTGAGGGCAAAAGGCTTTTTTTAATTGTCAAGGTTGCAGACCCCTGCATGAGACTGTTGCCGTGTTGCATAAAGTACCCAAAAGCCATACTTGAGTAAAAGTAAAAGTACCTTACTGGAAAATGACTCAAGTAAAAATGAAAGTTGCCTGCTAGAATATTACTCGAGTAGAAGTAAAAATGCATGACTGCAGTGCGACAGCACTTGAACTGTCCATCCAGTCGTGACTGAACCCTGAAAAAAATTTTGTTCAACCTCAAAAGAAGTTGTTTCTCAAAATGGCGAGAACTCAATCTTGCTCTTGTTGGACTGAAGACCAGACCAGCGATGCTAAACAGCCTTTCACCTGCTGCTGAGGCGGGTAAAGGTGTGTTTAGCTTCAGAGAGTCCCACTACAACAAAACAAAGATTGTCCATTGGCTTTTACATTCTATGCTATTTTGTAACGAGTAACTAAGATGCTCAGGTAAACTTAATGGAGTAAAAGTATAAATTTTTCTCAGAAAATGTAGTGAAGTAAAAATCATCAGAAATAGAAGTAGTAAAGTAAAGTACAAATATAAAAAAATACTACTTAAGTAAAGTAACGAAGTATTTTTACTTAGTTACTATACAACACTGACTGTCGCTGTGTATGGACAGCATGCTATCATAATGTATTATAGCTAATGTGTTGCTGGACATGTTAATAGATATTCATCATCATTATTAATTGGTTTACGCTGCTAATGCTGTAAATACTGTTGAAATTGAGTGATCTGGTAGTTGCCAGAAGGCTGGCCCTGATCTGTTGTATTTTATGGGTTTTACTGCTTCGTGGCTGCGTGAATAAATAGCTTTTTGTGAGTTTGCTGTTTGGTTTGTTTGTTCATGACATTGCTGTTGGATGTGTGCTGTTTGTGATCCCACATCCTCTCTCGCAATGTAATATAGAAGTATAATTCTTTACAGCCTCAGCCATGTCTTTCCAGTTAGTTAATGTAATTCTCTTCGGTGTTGAGCTTTCAGCCAGCTCTTTTAATTCTACCCGATAACAGGTCAATGTCACTATTAAAATGAGGTGATTATATGTAATGACAATGGCATCCAATCGTGGTGTAGGTTATTCAAGCCATTTTAAGAATGAAAGTTAGAACTGGATCCCCAGGTGTAAAATACAAAGCTTTCGACTGGTTAGAATAATGCCTAACCATGACCCTTGTCCTTTGGGACTAAATGGTTCCAAGTTTTGATGAATCCAAATGAAATCAAATCTACAATTCATATTCAAGTCCTTGGAGATTTTTTTGGCCCTATTAACTTATCAGGTTAGTGGCTGCCCATTAATGTGTGAATATTTAAAGTAAGTGTTACCATTATTTTGAGGCCTTGGTGTACAGTATATGTTTCAGGAGACTGTTGGGTTCAGGTGTCCTTGCTTTCTGCTCTAATTCTGCCTCTACTCTGAGTCATTTCCAACAAAATAACTCATAACTCCTCCTCATGTTTTTTGCTGTCCAGGACATTTCATAATGGATCCAGGGAGTGAATCCAGACCCCCTGAATTGGTCATGTAGTTCACAGCGGATGTGATTAATCATGGGCCAATTAGCCACTGGCACTTGTGCCAACAGTGGCAGGGAGTGTGAGCAACTCAAGTGAGAGTCAGTAGCACTCAGCTCACCAGTTCTTTAAAACTGTTTTAATGACTTCCCACTTTGTTTTATTTTTATTTCTCCAGTGCTCAGCGTATACTGCAAAGGACTCCCTGCAAGCTAAAACGATCAATTATGCATGCCATTAAATATGTATATCTCTGCCTTTGTTTATTCGATTGCCGTACACTGATATCTCTTTTTCTCCTCCCAACCATTTACAAAGAAAGTTAAAGGAGATTCTTTCTTACTCGTAATTCTGCTTCATGCTGTGAAGCTTTGACAGTCGCTCCCGAACACGACCTGCAGATGACTTCCTGTGTGACATCACTGCAAATCTCCTCTCTGCCTCTGCCAATCAATACAGTCTCCCTCCTTCTACCAAGCCCACAGGGACACTTCCTCTGGCACCTCAGAGTAACTAAATCCTTTTACAGTGAAGCCTTCTGGCTGTCTCACAGCTGACTGATGATCCTGTATTACACATTGAACTGACACACAGAATAGACAGTCGGTGGAAATCCTCCATCCAGAGAAGGGGGCAAAAGAGAGAACCATCTAAATGCTGGCTTGGGATGGATGCCCGGTCTACTCATGACTCAAAGACATGTGTTAGGGCTGGAGTTCTGCAGGATTAGAGTGCATAATAGATTTCAGAGCAAGGGAGCACTGATGCAGCCCCAATTCAAACACTGCCTGGGGCCTATAAGCTTTCCTCACAAAGGATTGCAGGAGAAATGATGCTAAGTTGTTTTTGCTGGTGGGAAGACAGTAATAACCTCTTAGGAAAATCCCAGACTAGAGTCAGACAACCCATCTTCGATTCAACTGAAAAGCTGCACAGAGACCTTGGGCGAGCTTTTCTTGACCATTGTAGCCTTTGTGTAGATCTCCTGGAGGTCCCTCTTGAAGATGGCTGCAAGGGAATCTCAAGCTTGGGGTTGTATACTTCCCTTTTAAGTTTGGACCCAACTGTTACTTTTTAATGATGCAAATTAAAGCAATGCACTGTTGCTGCTGTTGTCGGTTTGAAGAGTGTTTGTTTTTCTCAATGTTGACGATCTGCGGTGTGTTAATGTGATTTGAGCAGAGAGATTAGGCCCTGACCACTGACCCTAAACACTGCTAAGCCACATGGAGACAGATAGGGCTATTAAAGCACCATAATGGAGGAAGAAAAGTGACACCAATTAGATTAAATGTGGTAGATATTCTTCTAATTTCTCTTGGCAGAGAACCAGAGAGCAACTCAGACTGGATAACCGAAGATAATGATCTCATTACAGTACACACTTCTTGTTTGGATCGAGCCTGGGAAAAGAGGAGGGCATGAGTGATGCACATATCCACACACACACACACACACACACACACACACACACGACCAGTGAAGCAGTCCACTCAACCTGGGGTTTCTCCAGCTCAGCCTGCATGATATCTGAGTGAATATTTATTTCAAGGCCAGTCAGACTATCTGAGGAAAGCCAGATAGTCTACAGCTTGTACTCATTGAATTATTAAATATCTTAAATTTTTACCAATCCCCAAAAGTTCAGCCAACATTGATTACAGAGGTTCAGCTGCAGAAGCTGCGTAACATCCCTCTTGACAAAGGTAAAGACTATATAACCTCAACATAGAAATTTGAAGGGCATTAATGCCTGATCTTTGTGCTTGTGTTAGATCTCTCTGAATACTCTAGGATATCAACCCAACCAACTGGGTATCCTCTTACACCAGGATAACTAAGTTCAAGGTAAGTACTGTTCAGAATAAAGCAATAAATCTGCTTAACCCATCTTCTGAATTTCTGTTTTAAAGAACAGATCAAGAGTTTCAAAGATAGGCTTTCAGGTTTATGGTGAATGGGAACATCAGAGAGTTGATATGGGTGATGTGTAGGGCTTGGTATTGTTAAGAATCTCACTATTCAATTTGATTTCATTTTTTTGTGTTGCGATCGCTTCAGATATCACTTCAATTCAATATACTGTACAGTAGGTATAATCCTTTTTCTCTCTTTTTTTCTTTTTTTTTTCTTTTACTTGTCCTGTCCAGCATCATAGCAAGCAGAATGGTGATCTGGTTGCTTTATTGTGTTGAACAGTTACCAAGGGGAGCTTTATGAACACAAGGCTCCCCTTGATATCCTGTTTATTCATTTTATTTTAACATTTAACTAAACATTTGTTTATAACAGCATTCCATACCATACTGGCGGGAAAAATGATAGTTAACAGAAGCAATGATAGAAAGTGGAACAGAGAGAAAGGAGAGGAAGAGGGAGAGAGAGAGAGAGAGAGAGAGGAGAGAAAACATGGATCCACTTCCACAGTTCACTGGTGCATCTGTACAGAAACCCCTAAACAATATTCCAAGATCTCTGCTGGAAAACAAAACTAGCAATCCCCCACAGGAGGACCTGCATGTGGCTTAAGTATCACCAGATCATACAAACGCATGCAGAACTACGCAGAGAAGAGGTAAAACCTAGTCAGTGCAACAGGAAGCAGCATCACAGTGTCAACATGCATACTAAAGGGTGCTCTGTGGTGATGCAGTCATGCAGATGCAACCTCGTCCCTGCAAGGTGGAGGAAGCCTGCACAGCCCGAGACTCGGGCACCCAGCAGCCACCCAGAGGCCCGGACCCCAGACACCCCCCGAAAGGGTCGGACATGAATCGCCCGAAGGGCGGCAGAAGGCGGCCCCAGCCGGAGCCCCCCGCGGGAACCCCCCAGACGACCTCCCCAGCACAGGCCACTTCCCACCCCGACGTCCCTGCCCCACAAACCTGACACCACGGCGCTGCCACCGCTAACACCCCCTTACACCACCACCTCACTCACACACACACATACCCCCAGTACCCACATGTACTCCCACCACACACATGCACACACCTGCTCCACCCTCTGACCTTACATACCCACACACACTCCTACCTCCACCCCCAACACCCTCCTCCTTCTACCCTCCACACATACTCCCCACCTCCTGATACCCTCTAACACCCACATGCACTCCCCCCACACACATGCACCAACCCGCCCCTCCCTCCAACCTCACCTAAACACACGCACTCCTCCCCCCAACCCACACATACACCCCCACCTCCTTGTACCCCCATGCACTCCCTCCCACACATGCCCAGCCCAACCCATACCTCTGACCTGCTGCATACTCATGCCCTTCTTTCTTCAACCCCTCACACCCATCCCTACCCGACACCCACAAGCATACGCCTCCTTCCCCATCCCCCCTTTCCTCCAACCACTTACCCACATGTCCTCCCTCTTCCAGCCCATATTCCTCCCTCCCACATCCCCCCTTTCACACTCACAGTAGGTATAATTCAATATTGACTTACAGTGGCTTGCAGAAGTATTCATACCCATGACCAAAACTAAATTGCTCAGAAAAGAACAAAGCAAAAGTGAGTTTCACCTTTTTATATGAAAGGAAATGGCACAAACACAACAATCCATCACTGTTCTTGTTCGTAAGCGCTCTTTACTATGAATAGGTTGCATAAGTTTGTATGTCATTGTTGCAAAAGTATTCACACTAAGTCATTAAACCAACACTAAGTAACTTTTCAGCCTTAATAAAATGTTTTCATTACTTTTGTGATTAAACGTCAACTTACAACTAGTAGAATGACACCTCTGTTTTGTCCGGAGGGGGTCTGTATCACTTTCACCGGGACTAAGCAACTTTGAGGAGGGTGGTAGGAACCCTGCCACACAAAACAACTACAAATGTGCTGACTGCTTTACGGCATACGTCACTTCCCCCTTTCTCGATTCCTTATAAAGGCGGCGGAAGTCGATATAGCGCTTACGCGCAACTATTGCTAACATGGCAGAAGCTCCAAAACAACAAAAGAAACGAAAAGTTTTGTCTGAGGAGACAAAAAAAAAGAAAAAGGGAGGCTACCCGGATAAAAGGACAGTCAAGGATCAACATCGGCCAGGCTTTCACTCGCTGGCGTGAGCTCAAAGACGAGGAGGGATTTCCGACCGATGCTGCCGTGGCTCTATTTCTGCTGGACTAGTAAGTAACTTTCTCTGCTCAAATCAACATGCTAATGCTAATGTTATCTATCGGAAATGTGCGTGGTAGCAATAAATAGCCACCAGCTTGATAGGTCATTTTTCCAGACTGACCCGACCAGCCACGCAACAAACTCAAAAGTACTGTCTAAAGAAAAAGTAATGCGATGACTGCAAGCCCCAAATATCTATACAAGTCTGATTTAAAAATATGTAGGTTTGTACTGTGGAAAGATCAGTCATACTGAATCACTGTGGTATTATCGTGTCAGCTTTTATGTACGTGACAGTAGTTTCTGATGATTGTTATGTAATAGTTTCAGAGAAAAACTGGATTTTTTTTCGTGTTTTTGTTGAGTCAATCAACAAATTGACAACAAATTGAATCACTGCAGTCATACAGTGATTGCAAAGAAGTCCAATCGTGTTGCTTGTTATGAATAATCAGTAAAACCAAACCCGTGTGCAATGTGCATTGAGTTATAACTCTTCTTAGTCCTGCTTATCAATAGCACCTTGCGCTGAGTGTAGCTAAAATTACAGGGATTGCTGCATGTTTAAAATTCTGTGTAACGTTTATTTAGTTAGTTCTGAAGCATCTGTGTGTAGCTCACTTCAGTAGCATCAACCTTACTTTGAAGGTTACAATCTCAGTTTGTCAATAAACTTGACATCTTGAAGTTGATCTGATGACAAGATATTTTTGTTATTGTTGTGTGTTTCTATTGGACATTGTGTTGTGTTTGGTGTTCCACATTTATTTATTTTTTTAAATTTTATTGTTTTTTTTATATTTGATGTTGCATTGCTAATTATTTTTACCAGATAATTCTCTAGTATAACAGAGGCATTTTTTAGATTGTGTGACGTTTATATAGTGCCTTTATTTCCACTGTGTCTACTTTTGTGTTTCTCTTGCATTACTCTTGATCCGTATAAATTTCTTGCATGTTATTTCTCTACAGCTATCAAAACAAGCAAGTAACTTCTACTCCCCACAAGCAACACCTCCAAACGCTACAGCCTATAGTTTCCAGCCTTACAGAAGAGTCAGACCATGTCAGGTACGTTGTGTTTCTTTGTGTTTCTTTTTATTTGCTTGTTTCAGGCAACGTTTAGTATTTTTCAACAGGTCCTACTCTCTGTTTTGACTCAGGATAGAGGGTGTCCAAATGCTGGAAGAAGGCGCTGAGGCAGAAGAAGTTGGTGTATTGGAGGCCAGGCAAGTTTCTGTAAATGAAAGCTGTTATACTTTCAGTTGATGTTGTGAGCCCCTGGTCATCCGTCTGGCAGCACTTGCCTACTGTTTCACAGCACTGACATACTATGTTGCGCCATTCAACAACGGTCCCATGCTGTTTGCTCACAGGCATACCGGTAGGCACATTGCACAGGACCCACATGGAACAATAAGTATGCAGAGTGGTGCAGGACAGTAGGGGAGTGACTCCTGCCACAAACAGTGCATCACAGTTCTTGATCTCACTGTGACTGAATGTTGATTGCATGAACAAATGTTGACTAAATGCAAATATGTCTCTTTCTATTTCCACTATAGTCTACTTACAATCTACTGTACTCTATCTGCAGCATGCATTCTCTGAGTGTTGTGGAGGAAGAAGAGCGCCATGACTCTCCAGATGAGGATGCAGTCAATGATCCAAGGAACAGCATGTAAGCTTTTATAATGAATTGGATTGTATTGTGCGTCATTTCTTTCCTACTTATGGATATATGTGGTTATGTGCAGTATTGAAATGGACGAGAACTGGACTGACCAGAGATTCTGTGAGGATGGAGACAGCTCCGATGAAGAATAGATGAAGATCCTGCCCTGTCTGCTTACATAAATGCACATGCATACATATTGCACTGAATGGCTAAATAAAGACAAATGATTTACCTGGACCCCAACTCACACTGCTATCACTGCAGTCATTGTAATTATTCTCAGTAACTTCTAACATTGACACAGATTGTCATTGTTTATTTTTATCCTGCTCTGTTTATCCATGTACTTGCATCACACTCCCCTTTTGTTTTGTGTTTTAATTCAAAGTAATTTTTTACTTCATTGTCATTCATTTACTACTACTACAACTGTAATACAATGTTGCTGTGCTATTTATTCATTCAAATCATACACATATCCCGTCATTGAAACAATGCACATTGCATGCATGCCACTCTTCATATTCCTTGCGTAACACTGCATGTGCCTGGAAATGTTTCTCTTTTTTTTCTCTAGGTCCTGTTTTAGTCATTACGTCCTTTACTGTGAAGGGACAAGTGGCAAAATAACTATTTGAATGTGACAAAGTACGACACTTGAAATGAGAAAACTGTGAAAGAGTGGATCAATAAAAGTTTGCCTTGTTTTGCACAAATGTATTTATTTTCAAACACACACAAGTGAACAAATGAAAGGTAAATTTTGAACGAAATAATAAAATGTCATAACTATTTACAGCACACTCCAAACAATGACATGCTAAATTAATCTGCGGACCTGGAAACTGGTGTATTGTCCCCTTGGGTCTGGAAAAGTGTCCCTTATTTTCCAGACACAACTTGGTATTACTACCCTATTTCCTACGCCCAGGCGGCCATGTTGCCAGAGAACAAACTGGCGATAGGCTGCATGCCTGTTTTGCCTTTGCTCCACTCCAGGCTCTTGCTCATCTTCTGTTGCAAAGATGTCATCCCAGGCAGCCCTTGCCATTCGCAACACTCCTTCATCTA